>JACAXG010000086.1:0-208607 GCA_018881555.1 Amblyornis subalaris | reverse complement strand
AGAAAAGAAAAGAGAGAAAACCAGTAAAGAATGAAATTGGAGGGTAGGAGGGAGGGAAAAGAAAAGCCTTCATTTAGTTGTGATGTTCCTCTGAAAACCTGTACAAATGGCCCTAAGGACACGAATCTGTGCAGCACGGCAAATCCCAGCTGAGGTCAGGGAATTTCACGGAGACTAAAACATCTGTTGTTGTGTAGTCAGGTGGATAAGTAGGATTTCAACTGAGAGGAATGCTAAAAGCAGCTTTGATTTTGATAACTATTATTTTTATACATTTCCAGCTGAAGTTTTGGAAGCTTAAGTGATAATCATTATCAATATGTATTCTAGGATCAGAATTTTTGAAGGATAGGCTTGCCTGATTAAGGTATTTTGTTCTGATATTAGGTCTTTTGGGAAATTTTTCTCTTTTGCCTGCCTTTCAGAATCACAAAGTCTTATTTCAGTCATTGTCATGACTGCAGCACAATAGCTGCATCAGCCATCACTTTTGAGAAGATGCATGCTTTCTGGCTGAACTGCAAAAATGCGTTATTGTTGACAACCACTTAACATCCAGAACAAATAGTTTTTCACACTGAAAACAAAAATATTAATTGTTTTAGATGCAGTTATGTTTTTTAACAGCAGATTGGACAGCTCTGCAGTCTGGAAAGCAGCTAAATTGTCTTTTGTTTTCTTTGTACTAGACATGCATAGAAATTTGGGAAGTGTATTTTATCTGTCACTTCTGCTAGTAGCAGACTAAATTTGCCTACATCTGGCTTCATGCCCTATAAAGTAACTTTCTCTCCCTTTAGCCAACCTCTGTATCTTACTTGGATTGTAATCACACAAGGGGTAAAAGGGTAAGGGGTCTGCAGGGCTCTTACTTAGGGGTGAGTGGGATCCATTCCCCCCATTAACCTCTCTAAATTTTTTCTGAGTCTTATTTCTTTGCTTTTTGTTAATGAGCTGCAGTCTCAACAGAGCAACAGACCCAGAGAAAAATAAGAGAAAGCATATTGTACCTGCACAGTGGCAGGATTTCTCCGAATGCAACCAAGTCCCCAGCACTGAGCAAGAGGCAGTTTGGGCTCAGCAAAAAAAAGGGACACAGAATCATAGAATTATTTGGGTTGGAAGGGACCTTGAAGATCATCTAAACATCCCACCCTGGGCAGAAATGCCACCCACTAAATTGGATTGCTCAGGGCCCCATCCAACCTGGCCTTGAACACTTCCAGGGTTGGAACATCCACGACGTCTCTGTTCAACCTGTTCTAGTGCCTCAACACCTTCATGGTAAAGAATCTGTCTTCTTTTAATTCAAAACTGCTTCTCCTTTTCCTATCACTGTCTGCTGTGTAAAAAGTTACTTKCCCTCCTTTTTATAAGCCCCTTTAAGTATTGAAAGGCTGCAATGACATCACTCTGGAGACTTGTCTTCTCCATGCTGAGCAACCCCCTGCTCTCTCAGCCTGTCTTCATAGGAGAGCCCTCTGATCAACTTCCAGCCCTCTGATCAGTTTTGTGGCCCTGATGAAGCAGCAGATCCTCATATTCATTTTGCTGAGGACCCCAGAGCTGGACACAGTACCCCCAGGTGGAGTTTCACCAGAGCAGAAGGACAGAATCACCTCTCTCAACCTTCTGGTCACTCCTCTTTTGATGCAGCCCAGGATGCAATTTGCCTTCTGGGCTGCAACSACACACTGCTGGCCCATGTCCATCTTTGCATTCACCAAAAACCCCAAGTTCTTCTTCACAGAGCTGCTTTCAGTGAGTTCATCTCCCATTCTATCTGGACTTGCTCTGACCGAGGTGCAGCACCTTGCATTTGGACTTGTTGTACCTCATGAGGTTCCTGTGAGCCCAATTCTCAAGTTTGTCCAGTTCTCCATGGATGGCAATCCCATCCTTCTGTTTTTTAACTGYGCTGCTCTGCTTTGTGACATCTGCAAACCTGCTGAGGGTGCACTTGATCCCACTGTCTGTGACATCGATGAAGATAYTGGAGAACACCAATCCAAAGACAGAGCCCTGAGGGACACCACTCATCACCAGCCTCCACCTAGACAGAGCCATTGACCACAATTCTTTGGCTACATCCACCCAATTCCATATCCACAGAATAGTCCACCCTTCAAATCCATTTCTCTCCAATTTAGAGATAAAAATGTTGTGTGGCACTGTGTCAAAGGCTTTACAGAAGTCTAGGTAGTTGGCATGGCTCAGTCTTGCCTTGTCGACATTGCAGTCACTCCCTCACAGAAGGCCACTAGATTGGTCAGGCATGATTTGCTCTCAGTTAAGCCATGCTGGCTGTCTCAGATCATCTTGTGTTGCATATGCCTTAACATTGCTTCCATGAGGATCCTATCCTGACATGAAAGAGTTAAAAGGATGCTTTACAAAGATGGCCATTCCTTTAACATGTACAATGTAAATACTCTCATCTAGCTAATATCTTCTTATTGATGATTATCCCATTCTTTTTTGTGTGATGCTGTGCTTCTAAACTCTAGTGTCTTACACGTGTTTGTGCCCACACAGACAAATGCACGTGTGCACAATTCCACTAAAACTTTTCAAGAATAGTTGAAATCTAAGAAGCAATAAGAGTGTCACTGATGAGGACTTATCCGAGATTTCTAAGTTAGAAAAGAAGTTAACACCCTATATAGTAAATGCAGAGAAAAAGACAGCATAAGAGAGCAGTTCTTAGGTGGGACAACTCTAGACTTTGAATAAGCCATTGTTGCTCATATGGCAATATCCTGCTGTTCAAAGATATTGACATAGACCTGTAGGTAGAATAGAATTACTTTTTTGCTTGATCCAAGATCTTACCCTAGCCACAGCATCATACATCTGCTGCATCTGGTTCTGGGCTCTTTGTAGGATCTGCAAACTGTACATAGGCATCTCTGGAAACTTTTCACATGATGGTTAAGTAGTTCAGATATGAATAAAATACTTTATTTGGGACACCATATGGTGGAAAGGAGGGCTGTAAAATAGCTACATGACAAGAGAAATTCATCCATTTCACAGAGACCTGCTCACAGCCTAAAAATATCTTACTTAGGTAGGACATATAGCCTCTGTTCTGCCACTCTTCTGCCTAGAGATGTAAAAAAATACTTCAAACAGTAATGAAGGTTGGTTAAAAAAGAAGTAATTAATTTTAATAGGGGTAATACCATCAGATTTAGCTGCTCCTTTTCCTTGTCTGTAGAGGATTTCTTGTTTTGGCTTTTGTCAAAATACTCTAAAACATTTTGAAATTTCCTCAGCCAAAGATCAACTCTTCTGTATCAGTTTTTCCTAAGCAGAAGTCTCAGAGTCTGAAGGCAACTATGCAAACACCCATTAAAGAATAAAGAAGAAAAGGCAGGGGAATAAAAAAACAAACCAAAGCCAATTTAAGTCTAATTTATATGTCACCTTCAGTGTTCACAGAAATGCAGCAAATGAGATTAAAAACATTCTTTTTTCTTTTTGTTTCTTTAGTCATGAATGTAGGTGTGTAGGAGAATACCATGTCAAGGTTTTGCTTTTCCAACTTAAAGGTGTGCAAAAGGTTAACAAGCAGAGAGAAAGAAAAAAAAAACAATAAACCACCCCAAATAAAACAAACAAACAAGAACAGAGAAGCATAGACAAGGGGAAAAAAGATTTTAGATCAGGAGAGAAAATGAAAAGTTACAAGGCAGCTGCTTGCAAAGTACAGGAGAGCAGCATAGGTACAACTGAGAGAAGTAGAATCCAAAGGCCCATGAAGACACACCAGGCAATAACAATGGTCATGGCTGCAGGCTCATCACTTTGCCACAGTTTTAATAATCTAACGTCTCTAGAGTATATATCCATCATCTTTCAGTACCTCCAAGACAGTCCACCAGTGAACATTGAGGGAACTAGTGTTTTACTGAGAAAATAAAAGCAGTATATAAAAATTTAAACCTACATTTTGCTATTTGGTATATACAGTAAATTATTAGACTTCATTAATTAATCTGGGCTTTCATAAACCACCAATGTATTTGAGCAGAATTTTTTCACTCTTTTCAGAAGAATAAGTAACATGCAGACATTTTAATAACCTCATGTCTCAAGTGTATGTATTTCTAGTACCTGCAAGAGGCATGATTCATCTGTCGACCACTTAATTTCCTAACCTGAAGGATAGTAAGCTATTTAAACAGAAGGGAAGAAATGCGTGGTGGGAAATAAAGAGGTCATTCTATTTCTAAGAACTTAGCCTGCATCTCCTGATTTTACTTGTTATATATTCTCATCCTTGATAAAATCATAAGCTACCTGCTGTCAAGCAGAAATGAAGATCATATGAGTAAGTATAACTAGGTAAAATGTAACCAGGCAGCTGATCTGTTTCTTGCATCTTCATAGCTTATGGGATTAAAGCATGACAAGAAGAAAAGTACAGGGATCACAGTTACACAGATCAATCTTCATTTGGGATTGTTACTTTGATGTGATCCAAGTAAATTCCTTTTAAGATGTAAGGATGTGGTTGCCACTTACGGTGATTAAGTGTAATCTAGTTTGATTCAATATATTACAATATAACTTTCTTTCCAGGTTCTTTTCTGAAGATTCAGGAAATTTTACACTTACATGTTTCTGCTCACTGGGAACCTATTTCTACAAGCTTATTGAAGCAATAAATTGAATGGGGGAGAGAGGTTACCAGCTTCCTTCTTCAGAAGTATCAGACAAATGTTATTATAAATAAATTTGAATATTCTGCATGTCTTATGTCTGACCTACCAAGAAGGTTAATAAAGTCCTACATCTAGTTTGTCTTTCTGAAGGCTTGACAACTTCTCTTGACTAGACTCTCAAATACATTGCTGGTAACTCAATGTGAAATAGACCCAAATCCAGATAGGGTCAAAGTGGATCGGTTTGAACATTTCCACTGAGGTAAGAACACCAGAATGACTGACAAAGTTTAGAACTTAAAAAGTTAGTTTAAAAATAAAATTAACTGACACCATAATTTTTTGAAATAAAGAAACCACAGGATGATATACAATATAAATAGAAATAATTTGTTAAGAAATCTTTCTCAGAGAAACCTTTAATCAAAGCTGGCTACCTGGAACTAGTGAAGCTTACATAAAGGTACAAATTTCTCAGCATGGGATAAATTAGAATATAAAGATTAGACAGTCTGTCAGGAAGCAGGCTGTTATATCATCACTTTTCCCTTTTTCCAGCAGAAAAAGCAATATGCACTTTTCTCTAAGGCTGTGATGGCCACAGCGATCAGTTTGCACTGATGAAAACTGTCTGCAAGGAGGAAGAAAGTAAAGATCTGATATTATTGCACTTAGCATGACTAATCAAATAAGGTACATGAATTTACCCTTTGCAAATTGCACTGCATGTATAAATTCGATTGATGACTGTGGTGAACAGTTTCTGAATTATATCATGATTAATGGAAACTGGTAGATTTCAATCCATGCTCTTGCCAGAGATATGAAATAGTGTGTGCAATTGTATATGACTCTCTGGCTGAAGGCTTGACACTCAGGCAAATAAATGAGTCTGGCAAGCATCTGGCCACTGCCTTTGCAAAGGAGTCTGCACATGTCTTTGCAAGTGAAATTGCTTGAAAAACCAGCATGTACAATCTGTTGATTAGCTCATAAATTTGTACTCTCCCTTTATCCCCCCACCTAAGTCAGGGAGACACCCAGACAGATTTAAACYGAGGAGCCTTACACAGTGCTCTCTAAGTTCCGAGTTTTTTAAGTCTATCTAGTTGGAAGTACTCTCCAGGTTGTTCCCAGTTTCAGTCTGCTACTTAATGGTATTACTTTGTTAGAAAAGGCTGATATTTTCTGCACTGAAAATCCTCACTCTAATGTTTGAGTGTTTTCCAAATAATATCAGCAATATAAGCTAGCAGACCACATGAAATCTCTCATTTCAGGGCAAAATTCTGCTCGGGGTATGTGAGAAGAGAGCATAAAGGACAGCAAGCAAAAGAAAAAGGAGTATTGTCAATTCTTTTTCTCAATTACAATCAAAGTCCAGCTTTTGCTTTCCTCCCCTATTGTTAATCTTTGGTCAGTCTCTGAGTCCTTTCTCCCCCTGCAGACTTATTCTTTCTTAACTCTCACATCTTTCCCTCCCTTAAGTCTTAACACWCTATAGCTAGAAGCTTTTGCTTCTTGGCCTCTCCCCATGATATCACTCCATTACCTGAGTCCCACACTGACTTCTGACTTCCTTCCACAATCACTCTCGAAATCCTTTTTCTTGTCTTCAAGGTCCTATTCCTGCCTATTTCTCTCTCATCTCTCTTGTATTTTGATGCCTATGTATATCTTATATTCTTTCAACCCAGAAGCATGACTTTCTTTAGCTCAGCTGTGAAATCTGTGCTAAAATATCATACACACATCCCCCCTATTTCAGCTTCTGAGAATCTGTAGAGACAAAAAAATTAAGAAAAAAGCATGCAATCTTCAACATTGCTATAATCAAATTTCAGATAAAAACCCTTAGTAACTGGCTTTACCGTAATAAAATTAAATATAGCTCCTGGCATTATTTCAACTTCAGCATAACAAACCACTTAAAAGTAGTGATGGCAAAGACTAGGAGACTGAAACATACTATTGTTTATCAGCATATAGACCTTCCTCTCATGCAAGCTTAATGATGTATCACACCTCCCATAACAGTGCTTTCTGAAGTTGTTCCCTAAAATGAATGAAAAGGAGACCAATTGCTCTGGTCATCATTCCCCTGGGATCTTTAATGTAACAAAGGCTTACCCTATCTTCTGGACCTGCTCAGGCGATCTTTGGCCTGGATTACACCTTTATCGCCCTACTAGAGCAAAAAAAACAACCACAAAACCACTTACTGAAGCTGCAGAAAAATCTTTATAGATATCTTTATAGAAAGTAATAGRGGAACCCCCAGCATTAAAGCAACAGGGCACGAAAAAGACTAAGCAGAAAATATGGACTTTTTAAAACATATTTGAAAAAGACACATTACTAAAAGTAGTTCCTCTAAAAAAGAAATAATTTTGATTTCTTGTTCAAGATCTTGAAAGAAGGTGGAGGCACAGCTAATTAAACTTTGGTTGTTGAAATTCCAGCCTGTAAACAATCTAATTAGAAATTCAAGTGCCTTATACAAACCTTCCCAAAATCTCCATGGGCATCTGGTCAGTGAAGATGTAACATCAGTCACAAATTCTACTGAAAACAAATGTTCTGTGCAAGATATTGAAGATAAAGACCTTGACTTTGTTGAAGTCAGCAACCAAGCTCCCATGACCTTCCCAAGGGCCACAATTTCAAAATGAATTTTTGTAAGAAATGTGAACCTGAAGATAAGCAAATTGTTAGTGATTATAATTTTGCAATGAACATACTATATATCTTTCATATATATGTATATATTCTCAGGTAAGTACATATGCAGATTTCTTTCAGCATTTGAAGAGCTAAAAAAATATACAGAGGAAGTAGAAAGGTGATATGTGAAAAACAGTCTAAAAGTCTCATATCTCTATGTCTGTTCTACTCTATTCTTTCAAACCCCAAATAATCATTTGTGGAAAAAGAATTCAGGCATTTAAAATTCATATTTCAATTTATTCTATTTTTTCTCCTTGTTTAGTCCCCTAAAGCTGCCTTCGTTTGGAAAGCACTTTGAGACCTTGCTGAAAAGCTCTGTGTATTATTATATTTTTTTTCAGAAAAAAACTTGAAAAAACACATACAGATAAATCTTAAAAGCCTTCCTCACAGAAAGGTTGACCCTGAAGACAAAGGCCATTTTAAATGGAAAAAAAAACGTTTTAACAAAGCACATGAATATTGATCAACTCCCCTTATAAAACCCTTGTTCGGTGCGAATACAGCTCTGCCCAAAATGCAGGACTAACATGGGAAAGCAATAAGGAATTGCACAATCTAAAAGATGAAGTGCTGAARTCCTCTTTTTTATATTTCTGTCATTTCATCTCTATCCAAGCAGTGGATGGCCCCATCAAAGCCTTCAGCATGCTGCTGGCCTGGCAAGGGAAACTTACTTCCCAGGGCAGTAGGAAGATACACTTCACTCCAATAATCTGACTTTGAGTAATGCTCAGACTTTTCTGCAGCTGCGCATGATGTGTCTGCTGCAGTGTGCTTCCTCAGGCACCTGGAGAAGGAAGCAGGCTGGAGCGTTTATAAATCTTGCTGTCCTCTGCCCAACCCATGAGGCAGAAAGCAAGACCCAGAGGACAGCCTGGTCCCAAGCCATCCCTGGGATGTTCAGTCATAATATGGCTGGTACAGGCCCGGGAGTTGGGACAGCTCTGGGGTCCCACATTGTGTACATGGGTCCAACTCATTCCCTCAACTAATACTACCCTTAAAAATGAGATATATTTTTATGTGATTAGGCCATTTATCTTCAAGGGCACACTCAGAAAACTGCTTTCTGGAAATTAAAGTACCTGTAGTAATTAACAAATTTTGCTGCTACTGAACTCTAGTGGGATGGAACTGTGAGCCTGAGAAGATTTTAGATGTCATTACCAATCCCTTGTGTCGTCATTCTTTCAGTCATTCATTGACATACTATTTCAAGAAAACGTACTTGCAGGAATAATTGGACTGTGCCTTACACTCAAATTCAATAAAACTTTTCCTTCAGTTGCTTTTTGTGATTCATGATGAGGAAAGATTGAAAAAATTATTAAAAATGCAGAAAATTTCTTTTTGTTTCAGAATTGAAAAGACTAATACCTCAAAATGATCTTCTGCAGCAATTTGTGAAAATCAGATATCAGTTGTCTTTGACAGGAAGACAGACTCAGAAATATTCAGAGTAGAAATTTAGAATAAACTGTTCTGGAAACAAATGTGACAATAACAATTTTAACGAAAAGGAGAAAGGCTAGAAAACTCAGGTTGTGCTTTCAAAACCTCTGAAGTCTCCAAATGAGATATTTGCTGCCTCAATAACACATGCAAGACCTGTACTTTACAAAGAAAATGTAACAAGTAAAGAATGATGATTGACCTGACAGAGACCACTAGGCAAGATCATGAACTGCTTATGCAGAGAACTTATCCTACTGTCCAATGCAACTTGTTTGCCATCACATATTTCTTTGTCTCATTCTATTTTTGTATTTGTTGTTGTTTTATTTTTCTTATTTCACCTCTTGAGCTTTAGTCCTTATGGACAGAGACTTTCTTTTTCATTCCTGTATATTCTGTGTCTTGCTCATTAGGGACAAGGTATAGCATTGCAGATTTTAAATGCTTACAACAGAACAAAAGAGAACCTATATAAGTTACAGAAGCTGGAAGTTATTCTATTGATGTTTGATGAAATGAAGGGACTCTGTGCTGATTTCACTATTCCTGTTGCAAACCTTTCAACCTGTATGAGATGTGTGTTCATTTTGTATTACTGCTACTATTGCTAATATTCTTACTTTAGTCACTTGCAGTTATTATTATTGTTGTTGTTGCTACTACTGTCATTATTATTCATGTATTTAATATTATTAATAATATTTGTCCCAAATCAGCAACCAAAGTAGTGAGCTAATAATTGCTTTAGACACTGCTTGAAAAAAATGGTAGAAAAAGGTTCAAAAACTCACTTGAAAAAAAACCAAACAAAACACGATAGGATCAAAAATTCAGCTATTGCCTCAGTCMGGTGAATGCCTTTATTTAAATGAATTACGACTCTCTGGACAAAAGATGTAGTACTATGTTTGGGTCTTAATGGTCCAGAGAACAGAACAGAGAAGCAAACTAGGGATAGGATGGAATACGAGCTAGAAAGTCATATATTAAATGATAAAAAGCCAACCAAACCTTACATATGTTGCCACATAGCTATGGCTGACCTGATATTTACCTCTGATATTCTCTTGAAACTGATGAAAGCTAATCCTCTTCCAAGAGTTTCATATTTTGTAGAGGCCACCAACCCCTAGTTTTGCAAAGGATCTTGTCAAAACATAGTTAAGGTTTCATCCAGTTGAACATTTAATTRTATAAACAGTGAGTAGAAGACCTCCTACTCTGACGTGATATTGTTAGTACTTTTGTTTCACAGTGTTATTGGGAAATATGAATTCAAAACATTAATGAAGTTAAGAAAAAGAAAAAAACCAGCAATTACATAGTTTTTGAGAAAGTAAATGTTTATCTCAGAGAATGATTCCTATTTTGATGATCTCTGTAATGACATAACTATTGCTTCATAAAAGTAGTGACAATCTTTAAAAAATTTAAATTGACAAGGGATAAATATTTTAATAACCACCTCCTCAGTAGAAAACTATGAGTAGAATCAGAGTACAGCATAAGAAAAATACTGCATAGGAAGTCTCATCAAGATATCTGTGGTGGCTTGACGTTGGCTGGATGTCAAATGCCCACCAAAGCCATTCTATCAGTCCCCTCCCCAGCTGGTCAGGAGAGAGAAATTACAATGAAAGGCTCATGGATAGAGACAAGAACAGAAAGAGATCATTCACCAGTTACCATCATGGGCAAAACAAACTCGACTTGGGGAAATTTGTTTAATTTATTAGCAATTAAATCAGAATAGGATGATCAGAAACAAAAACTAAGCCTTAAAACACCTTCCCCCCACCCCTCCCTTCTTGCTGGGTTTCCTTCAACTTCACTCTCAATTTCTCTGACTCCTCTGCCCCAGAGACACAGAGGGATGGAAATGGGGATTGCAGTCAGTCCGTCACACAGTTGTCTCTGCTGCTCCTTCCTCAGTCAGGGGAGAACTCCTCACTCTCTTCCCCTGCTCCAGTGTGGGATCCCTTCCATGGGAGACAGGCCTCCATGACCTTCTCCAATGTGTGTCCTTCCCACAGACAGCAGTTTTTTACAAACTGCACCATCGTGAGTTCCTTCCACAGGATCATAAGTCCTTCCAGCAAACCTGCTCCAGTGTGAACTCCTCTCTGCATGGGTCCACAGGTCCTGCCAGGAGCCTGCCCCCAGCACAAGCTTTCATGGGGTCACAGCCTCCTTTGGGCATCCAGCTGCTACGGTGGGATGGGGTCCTCTCCAGGCTGCAGGTGGATCTCTGCTCTCTTGTGAACTTCCATGGGCTGTGGGGCCACATCCTCTCTCACCATGGTCTGCACCATGGGCTGCAGGGGAATCTCAGCTCCAGCACCCAGAACACCTCCTCCCCCTCCATTTTCACCAACCTTGGTGTCTGCAGGGCTGTTTCTTTCACACATTCTCACTCCTCCCTTCTGGCTGCTCCTTTTTGTCGCAAGTTTTTTTCCCTGCTTACTTATCTTTTTCCCCCAGTTTTTATTGGGGTGCTACCAGCATTGCTTGGCCTTGGCCAGCAGCGAGTTTGTCTTGGAGCAGACTGGTATTGACACTGTTGAACATGGGGAAAACTTCTGACAGCTCCTCACAGAAGCCACATCTTAGCCCCCCTGCTACCAAAACCTTGCCATGAATACCCAATGCAATATCTCTGAGATGAATGCATGAAAACAGCATAGCCACTGATAGTCCTTGTTTGAAAAATGGTGAGCTATTTTCCAAGAAGAAAAAAAAAGTAATAATTTCTTTTCAAGTGCTTGATTGTATAGAGCTGGCAGAGATGGTACAAAGTCAAAAGTAATGTCTTTTTTGAAGAGCTAAAATGTGTCACGTGTTCATTCATCATAGCTTTGCCTGGTTTGAATATGTGCAGGACCAAACTCACCTACACTACCTCACAGAGTTCCCACAATGGGTCCTCATTCTCTTCAGCCTTAGCGGAACCTTTTGACATTAAGTCATGTAAATAATAAATTAAGAAATCATTGAAGAAAGTAAGACTGGCTGGCAAGGAAGCAAATAAATGAATCCCACCCTGAGTATTTTATTACCAAAAAAATAAAACCAGAGAAGATACTAGAAAAGAGAAACACTCCATCTAGCACTTGACATCAGAGGATTGCTACCCTCAGTTTTAAATTTTAACGTGTTTGTTGTTAAACATTGAATTGCAATTTTCAAATAGTTTTGTTAAGGCACAGGGATCCTGAAACGCATGCGTAACCAAAAAGCTCCTAATGGGCCTGAGTCTTGCTCAAGTAATTCATTGCCTACCCACTGATAGATCTTCTTTCTCCAGGCTTTATCTGAGCACTGGCCTCCTGCCTTTCCGCTCTTTCAAGACATATTTTTTATCTACAGCCGCTGGTCTCCATCCTGWCGAGTGCCACTCACTGAACTCTACACCTTTGCCAGTGTGATGTAATGTTACTTGGCTACACTCTCTCACATATTGTTCCTTTGCCACTTTTGAAGCAGACTGCCAGCAACACAGCATGAGTAATAAAGACCAGAATATACTCTTGCACGTCTTAGTTACCACCTCCGGGTTCATTTCAGTATCACCGTACAAAAATAATAAATTAAAACCAACAACAACAACAAAAAACCCTCCAAAATCTAGAACTAGTCACATTCTTCTTTTTTATTTTTTTTTTGAGACTTTTGAAACAGAAGAATAATTTATCAGCCCTTAGGGTAATTGTTATGAGTCAAACAAACATCAATGAAAACCACCGTGTCCATCAGAGGAAGCTATAAGTCTCATACATATATATATTCCTATGAACTATTGTTTCTGCACAAATTAAAGATAAATGAATAGTGGGTTATCCCATTATAATTTTCCTTTTTTTTTTCACTGAGTTACTGTAATTCATGTTAATATTTAATGATCATTTCCCTCATGTCTGGTAAGCAAAGAAAACTGTCTTGGGCTGCCCACACTTTGCCTGTGTTTCCAGACCAGAGTGAAAAAAATAATGCAGTGATACACGGTTCCTATATTAGTGGCTGATTTAACTAAAAGGATTAACACGACATTAAAAGTTCTGAAGGAGGCAGATACTATGGCAACTTAACCTTTCCACTTAGAATTACAGAGGTGAGGGAAAAACATCACTTGTTCTAGGGAATACAGAAACAGTAAAAGAAACATCAGCTATTCCCAAGCTCCACTTGCCTTCTATTAGAAAAACTGAAAGTTGAGAAATATATATCATCTATCAATATCTCTGAAAAAGACACTGCATCTGCCTACCTATCCATACTAATGTATTCATACAGGAATAAACCCAAGCTAGAGATAATAGCTTTGAGAATTTCCAGTAAAGCAGCTTTTAATCAGAATCTGTAAGAGCTTAGAGGAGGTTGCTTTTTTTTTAAATGAAAATAATTTTCATTTTCTAACCAAACAAGAAAAAAAATAAGTATAGTAAAAAAATTTGCAAAACTATTCTAAATGTGCTACAAATATAACTGTATATTTATGACTGTAAACAAGGGTTTTGTTTAAGGGAAATTAAATTTGGAAAAAGTAGTTATCCTTTTGTCCCTGCAAATTATGGAAATCAAGAAAATATGATGCAATTTTCAACTATCCTATGTACTGCATAAAGCATATTTCTGACACTACCAATGTTCATGAGGAATATCTTTTCTCTTCCAAATGATAAAGAAATTGTGTATGCTCAATATTTAAAATGCACTATATCCTTGCACACTAAATCTGCTTGCATATTCACCACTAATATCACTCCATGGAGCTGAAGAGTTAACCAATCAACAGAGGACCTTATGTTCTATAATCCTTAATTTGGTAATAATGAAGATCTGGGACAATCTCTGAAAGTGAAATTCACTGTTAGTGAATTACTGAGAGCCTCTACTTCAATGGATAGTTAAACAGGCATTCACAGCACTCAGAGTGTGAAGCTCAAAGCCACCAAATGCGGCAGACAAAGCTATCAGGCTTCATCATGTGTTTCAGAGAGGTGACCTTTTCTCTCAATGGAGATTGAAGAAGCCAAGATCTCACATCTTCCTCTTATTCTGTGATATAGCCAAATTTTAGAACTCCTACAAGGAAAATCTTTCTTGCCTTTTTCTTGCAGCTAAATTTTTGACAATTTCAGTACTTAAAATTCTCATCAAATATTACYAGTCATCTTGAGTACATCAAAATGATGAGCAGTGGATGCTGACATTATCCCTTTAATTTTGTGTTGCAGAAGTGCATCTCATCAGAATAGATATTTCTATTATTTATATGAAGTTTGTATACTGAGTCCAGCTGGGAAGGCCTGCCAGTTAAGGTGGGGAAAAAATAAAAGTGCACTAACATATATCATGTTTCATGGTGAGATGAAATGCAACTTTGGAAACAGATTTGACATTTGAGATTTCCCTGKGTTGGAGCGGCAGAATTTGTTGCAGACATGAAAATGCTCAGTATGTGCATCTGRAGGAAGTTGTGCACAGTTCTCCGAAGCACCCCTGGCAGCTGATAATGGAGAGCTGTTGGCAGTGTTTAGAGAGGCAGATGCTTACCTGTGCTCCTACAGTGTGCAGTCTTGGCTTGATGACAAGGTGAGAAGAAGGACAAGCCATCACAGAGTGGGGGCAATTGGCAGCTGGTACCCTGCTGGGGAAGGGTAAACGGGTCACCTAGGGCTTCTTACTCATCTGTAGCAGAGTCATCAATCCATGCCAGAAATATGCGCTTTTCAGAAAATAAAGCAATTCCTTCTACAGGAGAATGGACAGAAATTAAAAGGCTGATAATTTAATGAGAATGAAACGAATTGTTTGCAGCTTGGCGTGTGATATAATGCAGACTGAAAAATACAATCTCTACCATAAAATTGCATCCAGGCTTATCTGTGTACTAAATAAATGCAGGACTTGTTGAGACAAGCGTCAGGTGTTGCACTGGCGGTGTTCAATGTCAACTGGATGGTACTGAAACTCCGTAGAGGGCACTCGCCTACAAAGTGGTTCTTCATATCTTTCTCTTGTTCAAGCTGTAGGGCAGGTTGTCTTATTCCCCCACCTTATGGAAACAGATTATAGTACATTAGTTGTTCATCATGACTTACCGATAGTGTGGAAGGTCAAAAACAGGAAAGTGTACAATAAGTCAGAAAACAAAGAATCTATTTACACACACCCCCCCCCCCAAACAAACAACAAGAAAAAAAATAAATAGACCACCTGAACCCTTTCCTCTTATTTCATGTCATCTTGCTGTGGTTGGGTGTATTTCCATCAAAGGTACCACAGCAGATCATACACAGATGTTCTGAAGTTGAAAGACTAGCGACCAATAAGAATATATAGGGCATACAAGCATATTTATTTCATGCTTAGTCAGCTAATTTATTCAGAAATTCATTGTCAATTTTAATGGTGGCAACAAGGTTTTTTAAAATGTTTGTAGAAACTCAAGGTACTAAATACTGAAGTGTCTTATGATTTAAATTTATTTAAAATTGAATTATAGTGGAACCATTAGGCAAGAGGAATACATGAGGTATCACTTTTCTTGTCCTTGTCTGAAGATGAAACCAACTCAAGCACTGGTATTCGATATGTGTTTAAATCTGAGAATGGCCAAGCACGGATAGTGAGACAGATGTCATTTGAATAAATGAACAGAGTCCGTGACACAAAAAGGCCATTCGTTTTTCATATCTGTAAGATTGTTTCATACCCTTCTAACTAGAAAAAGGAGTCCAAGTGTTTTGATCAGAAGACTAGAGTCATTTGGCATGTCATAAGCATTTGTGAAGTCCAAGAATTTGATTCATCTGTTAAGTTTTGATGAAAATAATTTTCATCAAAAGACACTTGCTCCATAATCCGCTCTCAGAAAGTAAACCTTTACTGAAAATCAGTGTACTTTCCAGGCTAAGCAGTGTTTTCAATCATATTCATTGAAAATTCTGTATTCTAGTACCTTAAAACATTCAGACAGCATTGATGTTGGCCAATGGGTTAATGAATTATAGAGGTTTTTCTCCTAGCAAAATTAATATCTGACATCTGACAAAGCATAGAGCAAACTGGCCCGTATGTTGTGTCATGATCTGGATAAAGTGTCTAAAAATAGGTGAAATTTAGCCCCTGGAGTGATGAAGCACAGTAACTTGCCGTTAATGATGATAAGAGCAACACTTCCAGACGTAAAATCCAATGATTCCTCTTTGTATAATGATTGTGGATATCCTGAAGCAGCACTATAGCTGTTATAATCATTCACATAAGCTTATGTTTGGACGGGTGTGGGCAGCATTTACTCCTGTCGGTTAACATGTAAAGGCTTGTTAAGACTGACAGTCAGAATAACCCAGATCCGTATGGCTTTACAAAAGCTGGAAGATGGCACTTCAGTGAAAAACACAGTCCATTACAGAAGATGTTAATGACAATCAAAATCTACAGGTCTTGTAACTTATTGGACGTCTACTCTAGATTTCCTAAGTGATCCTCAGAGGTTTTATTTCCATTTAACCAGTATCTTTCTATATCCATTAGAATTTTTTTACCTTTCCATGGAAATAACTCACTGCTAGCTTTGATCAAAATGATGAGGTATTCATCACTTGTGAAAATGACTCAACACCGTAATAATACCTCACACAGAACCAAAAAATTACTAAAACTGAGAATGTTGTTCTACAGACTTCTGCCTCATTTTTGCTTCCTCAGTTTTGATCAGCTTCTTCCTCTTACACTACCGTGAAAGAAAGCTTGGACCGTAATGATGCAAAGGTTGCATCTAGAAATGTACCTAAGACTGTCTAATGGGATTGCAGCAAACAAACCAACATGCATAGGGGTGTCTTTCTTGTTTATGTTCCAGCGCAACTCATGCTATTATGAGATAAGGCTTAGAAGAGGAATATATGTTTTCTTAGTTTGGATAAATGAAAAAGTAGGTTCCTATGTTTGGGAAGATCAACCTAGACATTCATAAGCAAAGAAGAAATAAAGAATAATCCAATGCCTAATGTCTTTAAATTATTCCTAGGAGAGAGATATTTGCACTCTATCAAATATATTTTTTTTAATTTGACATAGCTGTTCTTGTGTAATCATTTTCTCCACCTCTCAGAGCTCAGTCCACATACATGTGTTTTCTGGAGAGTTCTGGAATTTTCTTCTTCTTTAGTAACTTCAAAATTTACCATTTCTTCATTAAACATTATTCCTTCTAATGACTGGTACTTCTCCAAATTGCATTCTCCTATAATAAGCTTTTGAGGGAAAAAAAAAGGAAAATAAACCCACACATTTTTTACGATCAAGGAAAAAGTGCATCAACCTTCCCTGAAGAATCATTCCTTTGTGTAGTTGCAGTAATATCTTAGCAAGACAAATCTTATCAAAGCCCCCATTTAATGCTATCTCAGATATTTTTTACTGATATGTAATATTTTATATTAGTTCTTTCAAGCTTATAGAGATCAGGTAACTTCTATAGTATAGGTAGATGTCATAGTCATCTCAGATTCCTGATGCCCCTAAACCTCTTGCTTAGATTCAACACAAGTCTGGATGCATGACAACCATGTTTTTTGAAGTGAAAGAGCTGTGCAATGTCTTTACTATTTTACACATATTTCACATTCTTTTTCAATTTACATTATAATATGCAAAGTGAAAAGTGCCAGTATTTTTGAGGGTCATTCATGTATCCAAAACATAAGGGTAGCTATGTAWGCAGTGCCTTCACACAAACTGGCCTTTCTTGGTAATTACTGCACTACGTTTGATCTCAATATCATATACCTCTTGTCTTACACCACTGGCTATGACATAAAACAGGACTACTGTGGCTTGGCTTTTCACTGCCACACATGAAATCCCACTATAATTAATTAGTGTTGTTATAGCAACACCTTTTATGACATTGCTTGACACTCAAGGGAGGGAGTGACACAGGGGTGAACTGTATGAGAAATCATGTTGTAAATTTCAGTCTCAAACTCCCTGACTACATTACTTTTTTTTTTTAAGAATAATTTTCCTCCTCAAATTGGTTCCCTGCCGTATTGAAGCCATTGAGCAGTCAAATCTCAGCATTAATCTTATAATGGTCTTGCTCATGTGAATCCTGAGGAGGACATGCCAAAATTTGCTGTCAAAAAGTACAAATGCAGGACATCTTTTATTTCAGAGGAGTTGTTTTTTATTATTCTTGTTTACAGTGATTGCACTCAGGATAGAATCTTCTTGMTGTATTTCACTATCAGTGAAATGGATACCCCTCACATGGACAGTAGTAAAAAAGTTTTCTCTGAAAACAAAGCTTCTGTCCTAGCAAAAGGTTTCCACTGTGCATCACTTGCTGCTATGGAAAACTTTTTAACTTTAATTAATTATTAGGAAATAACTAAAACTTTGAATTAAAAAGGAAAAGTAAAAAAAATTTAAAAAGTTAAAGGACAGGCTTCACACTGGTTTTGGTTCCATCCCTTTATTCAGGAATGATACACACCATTGAGCTACTGCTTTTAGCTGTCAAACAGAACTTCATGTGAGGGRACATTCGCCAGCTACCATGATTTTTCATGATTATTACTGCGGTGAAAAAAMCCGCCATATATGTGTGAACGATCTCTTCAATGTTGTAAAAGCCTCAGCAGTGACTCAGCTGTAGGAGCAGTTCTGTTGGGACACGAGAGCTACTGTCAACACAACTCAGGTGAGTTGCCCAAACGTTTACTGCTAGCACAGCAGTTTATACACTGCTAGAACAGGAAGCTCCCATACTGTCCCCTTCACTGTTCCCTTCCCCACATCCCACCACAAACACACAATTTATCAGCTTGTTCTTTCTTTCCTCCTGGAGCCAACACACTCAGGCAGCAGACATTGCCAGTTCTTTGATCAAGATGAGTAATTTGGCTGTTGCTCCTCTTCTCTGAAAAGGAATGCTTAGGAGCTCCTACTGCTGGCTCTGCAGCATCGAGCCCCCTGGGTTTCATTCTGTGATGCTCTTGTGCCATTAGCAAGACAATACAGCAAAATGAGAGATGAAAGACATCCTAAAACAAATCATCATTAAGATTCAAAAAAAGACCCAATATTTTTTATATATTAATTACATACATTATAAATAATTAACACTTGTGGTTATTATTGTTACTACTATTATTTTATTACATACTATATTTAATAAAACAGTATCTTATTTGATAAGGCATAAGGTAAAAGGAGTACCTATCCCATAGTTTACAGTGTAGAAGCAAACACCCAGAAGTCCCTAAGTGATTTTTGAAACTAATTCCACATGTCTTTAAAATCTGGGGAAAAAAAAAAAAAAAATATGCCACTTCAATGCTTCAGAGAAAGCAAAAATAAGCTTGTTTCTTCAGAGAAGTCAACTGTGAGGTCAGGAAAGTCTAATCCAAAATGCTAAACAGTCCTTGAAAACAAGGACTCACACTCCCAGTAACTGTTAGTCTATAGATCCTTTTATTCCTACTTTCTGGCCAAATTAATCCAAGTCTGAATTTTGGCACGGCTTCTACAAAAAAAAGGATAAGGTGATCTTCCCACCTGCTGTGTTACCTGCTGGTGTAAGTCTGCTTCACTAAGCTGAGAAATGGAAATAAAAACTCTGTTAGGGACAATGGGGAACAAAACAGCCTGTTGACATTCCTGATCAGTATATAAAAACTAAAACGTTCTTTCTCTTCCACCAGTGCTTCAAAGGAAAGTGTTAAATAACAAGACAGTTAGGAAGATGTCAGTTGTGTATCTCCTGTGTTATGCATATTCTGAGATTGTCTCCAAAAGTCAGCTCCAGAGGGATTTAGGCAGAGGAATACCTTATTTCTTCATCCCAAGAAAACTCAAATGCTGAACTCAAATGCGTGAGGATTTAGGAAATTCTGAGTATGTATTTCTGGTGTCCAGAAAACTTTACATTTGAATAACAACATGCCTACAGAGACTGTACAGTGTTTTTCAGTACCACAYTCTTCCTTACAGGTATCTGCAGAGTAAGTCCCGCTTCAGATTACTGARTCCTTTTTTTAATATGGCCTGTAGGCACTTCTAAAAATTTCATGTTATATGTCAAAAGCTGACAAGAAAAAAAAATAACTGAATGGAAGTGGAAAGGCAAACTAACAAAACTGTTTAACAAAAATGTCTCATTGCTCTTTTGTTCTTCCTTGGATACCACAGTATTGCTGGAAATAAAGTTATTATAAGCAGGGCTGAGATCCTGATCACATTTGATATGCAAATGGACATAGCATCAGAAGATCTTTTTATGCAGCTACATTGCATTCACCAGTGTGTTGTCACCATAAGTACTGACAAAGATTTGTGCTGGAAACTTCAGTTAGAAAACTACAGATCTATTACAATAACACCATATAAATACACTCCTGCTCTGGTCTGAAGTTCATTTTTCCAGTGGAAAAATAAATATACAGTGATACAAGCAGCTATTTTGTGTAGTTCATAAACTGAACTAGATCCACTATTTTGTCATGCTTGACCAACCTGATCTCCTTTTATGACCAGGTGACCCGCTTGGTGGATGYGGGAAAGGCTATGGATGTTGTCTACCTGGACTTCAGCAAAGCCTTTGACACCATCTCCCACAGCATCCTCTTGGATAAGCTGGCAACCCACGACTTGGATAGGTGCACCCTTCGTTGGGTTAAGAACTGTCTGGATGGCCCGGCCTAGAGAGTGGTGGTGAACGGTGCTGTATCCAGTTGGCAGCCATTCACCAGTGGTGTCCCCCAGGGATCAGTGCTGGGGCCAGTCCTGTTTAATACATTCATTGATGATTGGATGAGGGGATTGAATCCACCATCAGCAAATTTGCAGATGACACCAAGCTGGGAGCACGTGTCAATCTGCTGGAGGGTAGGAGGGCTCTGCAAAGGGACGTGGACAGGCTGGATAGATGGGCCGAGTCCAAMAACATGAAGTTTAATGAGTCCAAGTGCTGAGTCCYGCACTTTGGCCACAACAACCCCTGCAACGCTATAGGCTGGGGACAGAGTGGCTGGAGAGTGGCCAGGCAGAAAGAGACCTGGGAGTACTGGTTGACACCCGACTGAATATGAGCCAGCAGTGTGCCCAGGTGGCCAAGTGGGCCAATGGCATCCTGGCCTGTATCAGGAACAGTGTGGCCAGCAGGACCAGGGAAGTGATTCTTCCCCTGTACTCGCCACTGGTGAGGCCGCACCTTGAGTCCTGTGTCCAGTTCTGGGCYCCTCAATTTAAGAAGGACATTGAGATGCTCAGACATGTCCAGAAGAGGGCAACAAGGCTGGTAAGGGGCCTGGAACACATGCTCTATGAGGAACGACTGAGGGAACTGGGGCTGTTTAGCCTGGAAAAAAGCAGGCTTAGGGGAGACCTTATCWCTCTCTACAGCTACCTGATAGGTGGTTGTAGCCAGGTGGGGGTCGGTCTCTTCTCCCAGGCAAYCACTGACAGAACGAGAGGACACAGCCTTGAGCTGCGCCAGGGGAAGTTTAGGTTAGACATCAGGAAAAAATTCCTCACTGAAAGAGTGGGCACTGGAATCGACTGCCCAGGGAGGTGGTGGAGTCACCGTCCCTGGACATTTTTTAAAAAAAGACTGGATGTGGCACTCAGTGCCATGGTTTAGTTAATGAGGAGGTGGTAGGTCACAGGTTGGACTTGATGATCTCAGAGGTCTTTTCCAACCTAGTTCATTCTGCGATTCTGTGATTCTGTGATTTTTTCCTTAGGCTACCTTTAAATGTCTCAATTAAAATRAGCCTTATTTAATATTCTGTTGACACTACATAACGTAGGACACGTCAATGGGAAATATTCTTTTGAATGCCACTAAATACCAAAGTGGAGAATAACTGCCATGCCAGTGATCCTTTGAAATGTGTGAATAAGTATGTAGGAGAGCACCACAGGTGACGAGAAATGGCAAACATGATGATATATGTCATAGCTCAGCAGGGCAATTTTCTTACTTCTTCAACAGATGATATAAATAATTATGTATTTAAGAAAAATAGTATGCTTGGCAAATCATTGGGACACAGAAATATGTGTATCACTGTCTTAAGTTAAAAAAACCCACAAACAAACCAAAAAAACCCCATGAAAACAGAAGTACTTCTGAGCTTGAAATCTGTCAATAAGGCAAGGAATGGCACAYGCTGATTCTTGACAGCAGGGGTAGGGGTTTATGCTTTAGAGTAAAAACTCTGTAYTTTCCTTTAAGGTGCATTTTAATCTTTTAACTCTTGATTTTAATTGTTTCTTCAAAAGAATCTTCATGTGTACATTACTAAAGAAAAAGCAAWCTGGCAGGATATTTTATGCAGTGTGTTCCTTGAGCTTACAAGTATCTAATTCAACAAAAGAAGTAAAGCATCAAGAGTTAAAGCTTTCTACGTAAAGATGAGCTTGTCTGTTCCTGAATTCAAATGTATATTATTCACTGTATCTCCCTCTGCAAGAACATTATTCATCTTTCCAAGACTCAACTCTGCGATGTTGGCCTTTATATAATAGGTGGCAAATAATAACAGTAATTCATAACAATAAGCAGTCGAGAAACACAAGATTTTATGTGACATAGGTATTTCAAGTTTGAAAATGAGTGATGCTGCTTTTAATGAGATAAAGAAAGACCTTCCATTGCTTCTTTTTAGAACACACCATTAAGAATTTACAGGGAATTAAGATYACCTGCAGCTGACTGATTCTATCCCCTTGATTTCCTGCAGAGTCAATAGAAGATGGTCACCTCTGCAGTGGGCATTGAAATGCTCTCAACAGCCAAACCTTTTGCTCCTCGGCGGTCTCCATAACATTAGTATGGTCTACCTCTCTCGTGGCTTTCACTATGGGGAGACTGCTTTCACTATGGGGAGTCAAGATTTCTTAAATGTTCCTACTCTTTTCCATTTTGGGCCCTTTCCCRCTATAGATTCTGAAGCTGAAACAATATTTGGATCCCAATTCGGCAAGTCCACAGTCATTCTGTTCCTGTTCTCTTTAATGATAATATCTTCCAAATTTCTTGAAAGAACAGTAGGCCTTTCTTCGCTCTGTATCATTTCCTTGGTGGAAAAGAAGSAAATTAATGTCAGGATAATGATTAAATAAACATATAGCTATATTATTTGTAAACATATGGAAAGAGAAACCCTATGCAAGTTATTAAAAGGTACTGAAAATAGTATATGAATTTTGATATTCTTATTTTYTTCTCATAAGTCAGATAGAAAGCTTTTCAAACTTCCAGAAGCATTGAATGAAGTGTATGCTCCAAAAAAATTTTACAAAGATTTGTGAGAATCTGAGAGATTTTGAAAGGGCCAAATTCAGACCATAAATAATCCTATTAAATTAGTGGATGAAACTAAGTGGAAATATACCTGACTATTCATATTCCCATACTATTCTGTTACTTATTAGCACAAACAGAAGACTTCATCAGGTTGCAAAAACTGGGACTACTCTCTGAGGCACTTGCCTGCAGCGTGGGATATGCACATCCCCCGGGGTGTGCAAGACAATCCATTGGGGTATGGGAACAAATGGGGGTTTGTACCAATAAGTCAAATGAAATAAAATTTTAAAACAAATATTTATCTCATCCGTTCCATCTTTATTGTAACCGGTTTTTCACATATATTTTTCCATGTTTTATAATGTACGTAATATATCGGTAGTCAGTCCATTTTGGAACCAGCTAGAACCTCACCTCAAAGAGGCCACTTCTAAGGCTCACCCTCCTGCTTCCAAAACCTTACTGGGTAAACCCAAGACACATGTATATAATTTATGAATAAGCAAATATACATATACTGAGGGTGCATGCTCAAAATTTTTTTACCCTTCAGGGTGTGCAATCAAAAAATTGGGAGACCACTGCTCTACAGTAGTTAGTTATACTGTTTTCACGTGCTGCCTGGTCATCTTGAAGCTGACCTGATCATTCCTACCTCTGTATAGGTGACGTAGGCACCTCTCTGAAGCCTTCATCTATTTCTCAGTCAGGCAAATTAAGCCAAAAGTGCTCTAAAGGACCCTGTTTCTTTTTGCTGACTACGAACTGGTCTGCAGGATGCTGACAGCTGCATAGTAGAAGTCTAAAGCTACATTAGAGGAGTCCTTCTGCTTGAATCTACTTGGAACATATTCTCTATGCAGAAACTGATTCTTCTACACATATTAAGAGAGAGAAGCATTTTCTGATGCTGTCATATATGACATACAGTGTTCGGACCAACTTTAAAGAATYTGTAGTGGATAAAATTTCTGTGAGCAAGTCTTCAAATTCCTTCAGATTCATTTAGTTTAATTAAATGAATCCCCTAACAAAGCTTATTTSGTCACTGTTTTTTTCTACTTTTTCACTACAGACAACATTTTAGTAGTAAGAAAAGGAGAGGTGCACTGAGTGAAAAGAGAAGGAAATAATTAAAATTTTATTAATCTAGTAATTTTAAATGCTTTACTCACAAAGGACTAATCAGCATACTCTCTGTCACTACCAGACATCTGTAGTCAAGAAATTAATGAAAAAACCCCCAGGATTTGGTGAACATTCTTGATTCACTACAATTCTAAAACTGTTTACATATTATCAGACAAGTAGCAGTACAAGGGCACAGTTACATTATTATTGCTGATATTTTTCTCTACATACTAAATGGGCACTGACAGATGTATAAGTAGAATACATTTCAGTTCACCATAATATCATGTTACCTTTTCATATAAATATATATCCTTAATATTGGCTCTGCAGAACACTTTAGAGGTTTTTTTTATAGTGGCTGATCTCTGGCTTCTGGAAAGACTTGTTAGGAGTGGTAAGTTGTTCTGTAGAGGAATGAAAATCATAATTTGTTTCTTCGGTTTTGTTTGCTTAGCGCTTGTATTTCCTACCCACTTTCTCTCTTTGAGGAATCAAAAGAATATAACTGGAGAATTTTCTATATTGCCTGTTATTTCCATTATCCTTCAAATTGAAATTAGAAATATGGGATATTCTAGAGATTCAGGGAACAGCATACTGAACTGATTTAGCATTCATGGCAAACACTTGATTTCTTACATTTAAAACAGCTTTTTGTTTTAGTGGTTTGATATAAGAAAATGTCACCACTCGCTGTTCAGTAGCATGTCTATGTCCAATGAGCCAAACTATCAAAACTATAAATGCTCTGTCATATAAAGAGTAACTAGTTTTAAGGGAAATCATGATAAAATATTGTCCTAAAGGTAGACCATTTACTGAGATCCGGATAAAATGCCTGAAGCCTGAGATTGAAGACTATTATTACACAATAAAAGTAACACCTCTCTCCAGGGGCAATATTTTTATACTGCTATAGCTCAGAAAAGTCACCACCTCATTTATTATGATTTTCTCTTTCTTTCTTTTAAAATGAATGGTGTAAATCTTTCTAGACAATTCTCTTAAACAGACTTGGTTGAATTATTCATTCTGAGTAATATTAGTTGTCAATTTAGACTTTTTTATTCACAAACTTCTGTAAGCTGATCTTGAAACGAAATCTTGGCCTCAGTGAAGTCAGTGGGAGATTCGCTATATACTTCAAAAATGCCAGCCTTTATCTTTTATATTTATGATATGTTCAAATTAAAATATCCTGTTGATGTATATGAGACTTTGAGAAGGTACAGAGGTAGGAGAGGCACAGTCTTACTCATAATTGAAGAGTTTTTTGATGTGTTTCTTCTTTAAAAAAAAATTCCTAGATTATATTAGTTTGATTACTCTAAAGAAATGATAAATACTAGCAAATGACTCACACTGACAAGTCTTCAGCCCACTATCACACAAACATATTCAAGCAGAAGGAGATAAAATACTAGAGAAAAAAATGTTAAAAGCTTTGTGCAGGTTAAAACCAACTCTCCAGAGTTTAGTGTTGATGCTTAAATTGCTAATGTGAATTTGTCACAATTCTCTAAATTTTAGCAGACAGCAAGAAAAGGTCAAATTTAAAAGCAAAGATCATCAGTAAAAGGAATGTGATCGTTAACAGCAAACAAGAGCTAATGATTTTAATGCACCATTATCTAGAATGAAAAAACCCTAAACCCCAAACCACACAATTATTAGAAAGAAACATCACAGCCCAAAACAGAGGGATTACCAACACATTAGAGAACTTGATGTAAGCAAGACTATGCATGAGATACAGTTTTAACCCCATGTCCCCTGAGACAAGAAAAGGCAAAGAGTAGAAAAGGCAAGAGATCATCTCAGGGCGTCAGAGAAGGGCAGTAGTAATTCTTCTCCTTAGTGAGACCATGATGTTGTGAATACAAACTTAAAGTGCCATCTGTTCAGATATGCTGCTGCCATATARGATGCTTTTAGTAATAATAATAACAACCCCTCCCCCCTCCAAAAAAAAGACCAAACAAGCCAAAATACTTCCTTTTAAGTAGATATGCAACATTTCAGTTGGTGAATAGTTCAACTGTAAAAAGACAGTTTTAATTTTCCGAGAGATCTCTAACTTAACCCTTAATCACTTTTCTTAGGACACTGTGTGTCAGCAACAGTCATTGGCGCCATCTCAAGTATTGTTTCACCAATTTATTCTCTACGAAGCGTCCCAAGCTCTTGAGGTTTTGAGTTTCTTTTCATGCTGCAGTAAAAATACACATTCTGAACTATCACACTGAATTAATGTAAATGGAAGAACTATGCCTTGCCATCTGCTTATCGTTAGCAATATTTGTAAATAGAGAGATTAGTAAAATTGATAGTTTTTTAAAAGCCTTTGTTTGCAGATWATTTGATTTTTATCTAAAAAACCCCAAACAACTGCAAAAATATCCAGCTGCAACCAGTGATATTATTTATAAAGATGCATATAAATCCACAAAAATATATAATTGCCTGTATAAAATTTTTTCTTTGAGGTTAAAGGCCACATTATAAGAACTTGTCAATGGTTAGTTCAAAACTAAGGAAGCCACAGAAGAAAATACTTTTTTTTCCCCTTAAATAATGAGATATTACTAAGGCAAATAAAGTACTGTTTCCATTTCATTTTTAAGGAATGGATGATTAGTGCCTCTGTTCTTCCCATTAGGTTGTATCACACAAGGGCAGATTCAGTACCACACTATTTAGTGAACCAATGCTGTTTGTGAAAAGGAAGCCCATCTTTGGACTTCAGGGCATGACTGAGTCTCTGATTCAACTGAAGATCACTTGAACCTGAACATCTTGACTGCTGCTGCAGTGACATTTTTCCAGCATTCAGCATAAGGAGAAACCTATTAATGACAGAAATCTTAAGAGAAATCTGGTGGTTGCTCAAAATAAATCTCAGTATGATCTTGAAAACCTCATATTTGATGATGGAAGCATTTGGGGCATGCTACTTAAATGAGCATAAGTTCATTCAGCCTGTTTAGCTGCCACTTTTCAATTTAGCCATATGGGAAGTTTCCAGTTGAGACATTTAATAGCCCTAACAACTTGCTGTTCTAGGGAAATTTGATTACAGTGAATACAGCTCTGGCATGCTGCTTACATAGCTGGCAAGGATGTGAAACATAGAAAAGCTGTCAGAGGCTGAACTTTTCATCTTGGCTTATCACCTGACAACCATCAGGATTACATAAGTGGATACTGTTTTACTTCTATGCTTCAACTTCACTGAGTGAAGTTGTTATTTTAGACACAAGATACACTACATTCTGAAGTGAAAATTAAGTTCTTGGCTTTGAAGATGAYGATGTTTATTTACCACTCTCATATGAAAACATAAGATGATATAAATCACGACATCTTATGCACATATGGAAAAGCTGGAAGAAACATTTTGGACTAAAAAAAATGAAAAAAARAAAAATTAACCTGGCTTCACACAGAAACTTTCAAGAAGATTTGAGTATTTTGTTTAACGTATTTATTTTGCATATCATAGCATACTTTTTTCTAATTCTGGCTTCATGTTGTTTCATATTTTCATTAGTGACTATCCAGTTACCTCATACAGTAATTAAAAAGGCTCAAAATCTTCCAGGTAGGAACAAATTATTTGGTCTTCCCTAGGTGAGCCTAATCATAAAGGGAGGATGGTAGATATCCTTTCTGTCTTTAAGSTATAAACTAATGTATTTCCTAAGTTATTTTAATTTTCACATTAATAATTTTCAATTCATTCTTTTAATTGATCTTTGGATACCTTATCTGATTCAGAGCTATAYTGTTYGCAATATTCTGGCATTGTTTATGGTTCTTACAGTCAGACTCAATTAAGAGAAAAACAGAAGTAAACAGGGAAACACAAAGACATAAAGCTTAGGCCTAATCTGTAGAACTCTGTAGGAATTTATTAAGTGACAGTTATAAAACAATTGATAGCATCATCACTTCTGATACTGACAGTTCCACTGTCATCAAACAGCCATATTCTTCTCCATTGTCATTTTTAATTATTATTTAGATATTACAAAGAGAAAGTGACAAAGTCCTGTGGCATTTTAGAAACAGCTGCTTCTTGCATCCTACTCGATTTAGTGTCGGGGTTTTTTCCTTTTTTTTTTTCTTTTTTTCTTTTTTACCTTTTCTGTTTACTTCTCCTTAATATTTTGCCATATTCTTTCAACTGTAAGATCCAATATTTTCTTCCTCAGGTCAAAAATATTTTTGTKCATTATCCACTAAATAAAACCACTGAAGCAACAGCACCCCATTCAAATCAGATATGTATTTCTTATTTTAGGACAAAGAATGATCCAGAAATAACTTTAATACTGCGACTCATGCCATCCAACATAGCTGAGAACAAGCTGGTGATGAGGCTAAGTTGGCTGTGTAGCACTTCTTGATCGTCAATGATAAATAGGCATCTCTAGAGGGCATTTCATTCCATTACCTTAAATGTCTTATAATGTCTGTTAGGTGCTGTATCCTAGAGGCTTTTTCCCAAAGACTAAAGAAGCTCTTGATAACAGCGCCATTTGCTAATTTTACTCAAGATATGATTCCTTCAAAAAAATTATTGACAAGCTAAGAGAAAAATAAATAAAAGACAGACAAGAGGAAATGCATTTTTAAGGGGGACTAGGGRGTAATTTTCTGTTGGTTTTTAAATGCACTGTAATTTTCTGATTATTATTGTGAGAAAACATTCAAAGAAAACTGGCACTTATTACTTTAAGAAAGTTATTTCATAAGATTTCTTCACACCATTCCTGTTTCTGCAAAATAAATGCTTTCTCCAAATGAGAACAACAAAGCATATGAGACAATGAGCTGCATTCTTAATTGGGTTATTTTTTTATTTGTTTACATGCTTTTTTCCCCTTATGACACCTACATACATTTAACCTTATGTAGACACCCAGGGCAAAACAGGAAAGAACTAGGCATTTCCAGTGTTTAATTAGAATGGAAAAACACTTCCAGMATAGAGGGCAGAACATCTAATATACTTGTCTATACATCTGGCCTGAGGAAATGTAGCTAAACATAAATTATTCTATTGTATCAAAGAGGTTTTCATTTAGATGCAATGAGGGCCATGAGGGGCTGTATTATTCYTGCAGTTTCTAAGACATCACTAAAAGCAGTAGAAAATTATGTTGGCAAACTGTGGATTAGGGATGGGTGAGCCAGTTTAAGAAAACAATTTGTGTCTACCCGGGAGAAAGAAACCCTAGAGGAAGTTTATTAAGGCTGCAGCATTTAGGGGACTTATATATGCATTYTTCTCCTTATTTTGTATGCTTTCCAGCAAGATAGAAAAAAAAATCTTTTCTTCTCTCATGAGGGAAAGATACAAATTGTGTCTAATTAATTTGTTAATTAATGCTTCTTATTGACAACATCATATTCCTGGCCATGCATCATTTTATATCATTATTTTTATCTAAGACAAAAAGAAAGGAATTCTACTGGGGCCAACAATATGAAATGTTAATAAATATTGCTTTGAGAACATCATTTATAAAGAAAGGAGGGAAGTGAAATAACTTGTTCTGTCTCCTTATGTGTTCAAAAGAGTCCAGTAATTATGTGTATTACYATAATTAAGGGATTTTTTTTTAACTGACTGAATACATTAATTTCTGAAAAAATAGTGGAATCCTATGATACAGTGAAAGATAGTAAAGTTGGGTAGAGAATTTTGAGATATTTTCTGCAAATTTTTGCTGCACCATCACTGTCATGTGTCACTTAGGCAGCATTGAAAATTTGAGGAATATCTTGTTTCTCTCCATATCACAGCCTCAGAMAAATGCAGCTGTCTACACCATTGCAATCATCACCATTTAAATTGCTCTTCTGCCCSTCAAAAAAACCTGTAGCAAACGAAGTCAAAAGTCCTGGGCAATGGGATTTCAGTAACACTTTTTTTATAATTTTGTCATCTGCATCGGCCCTTAGTCAGGACCCCACACTGTTCAAAGTTTTTGTACCTTTTAAATTACTTTGAAAGTAAAAATTAGGTCTATGTTTTCCAAAGTTTGAAAGTGCCAGAATGCATAGGTCTTATCTACTCCAACATTCTGAAAAAAACCTGTTGTGATCTCATGCCTGAAATTGTATATGAACCTGGGGAAGAAAGAATGGGTGCTGTAATTGTGGAATATCTAATGRATGAGGTAAGTGAGGAGTAAAAGAGGATTGTGTTGAAAATATCTGGGGTAAAAGCTACAGGGATGTTACACGCAAAACTCTTCAGGGCAATGCCTGATGTGGTATCATTTACCTATGACCTGTTGCAGGTAAAAGTCATAGACACTCTGACACAACTATATGGCTATGAAGAGTCCATGATTCAGCATGTAAATTTAAAGGGCTTTACTGATCACAGCAGCAAGCTTTTGCAACAGAAACAGGAGAAGGTACCATCCACTTTTTTTGAAGGCAGTGCTTGATCAATCTACACAATAAGCTATGTGATGCTGCTACCTGTTTTACAAGAGCCCTGGGGCTGATGACTCATATTGACTTTTCTAGACGTTTACTTAGTCTTACTTAGAAAATACAGTCGCCCACTCTGTTCCTCTTTGTGATTTACTGGAGAACTGGACACTCAGTGAGTATTTATCTGCTCTGATCGTTCACTATATCACAGCAAAAGGATTTTAAAGTGTCAGCTTTTTAGTTGATGCAGAAAGGTGAAAAAAAATCCACAGCACCCCTTTTAAGTTGCAATTAGGTAAAGGCCTCAAAATAGGTCAACAGGATAATATTGCAAAAGTTAAACCTATCTTGAAATAATCACTTGAAGACAGAATATCACAAATAAATATATCAAGTCTTAAGGCTCGCATTGTACAAAAGGTGTAGGATAAGCATTGATGTTATGCTGCATACATCTTTCAAATATGCTCTTYATCTTCTTTTACACCCCTCTGTCAGCTTCCAGCTTAAATACCCATTAGCAGTAAGTTAAAGGGATAGGAAGGTCCAAGTGACACAAAGGAATTCCTCCAGGGATCAAGACAGCAAGAGCTACATGAAAGACCTTACCTCACAGGACATCCATCATTGCAGATCTCATTACAACTACTGATAGCATGGTGTAGCTGCTGTGGGATATGGACTCATTTTTTCATAAACATGCAGTATGGAAATCTGTAAAACAAAAAACAAATCAAAAAACCCSAAACAAACAAAAAACAAACAAAGCAAAACAAAACCAACCAAAAAACCCCCAAACAAACAAACAAAACCCAAACCAAACAAAAACCAAAAACTAACAAAAACCCCACAAACAAAAATAAACCCAACAACAAAAACCCCCAATAACAACAACAAAAAACAACCCCCCCCAAAAAAAACCCACTAAAAAAATCACAAACCAAAAAACAGAGAAAGACTGATCATAAACTTTGTGAGCCTGTACTGGATTTTATTGTGGCTTAGAATTTCTCACCATCTGATTCTTCTTTTCCTTTCCTACCTTCTTATTTTGTGGCACTTTATTCATACAACAGCACAGTGGTAGAGAAGTGGCAAAATATTCCCAAAATATTGCTGCAGATAGGCAAAAGAGATTTAGTTTACCTTTGAGATACTAGGAGACTGAAAAAAATGAAGCACTGTACTACACAGTCCTCCCTATGAACATTTATTTTAAAGACCCTCTCTAAGGAGACCTGGGAGGAAAAAACCTAAGACATKTCTGTGCAGATCTCTGAGGTCTGTAGAGATTACAGTGAAATCAAGCAGATGTATTATAAATCTTCTGAAGTTAGGAACTATTCTGATAATATATGCTTCTTACTCTAAAAAAAAATTTGTTTCTAAATATCTGCAKCTTCCTTCTGTTTTACATACCTCTGCATTCTTCAGAGATATAGAAATTTGCTTCTAAAAGAAGAAAAGTCTGAAGCAGATCATAGGTTATGAATGTTTGGTTGGTAAAACAGTAGTTTGACATTTAGCTTTCCTCTYGTTAGAAACTGCAACAAATGGGAAAATGTTGAAATCTACCATTACAGGGTGATGACTGCATCRGGCTGTTTGATTAGCCTTGGTAGTTCTTGAGATCCTGACAGCTGGGACRTAACTGTTCCTACATTTCAGGAGTACAATGCCAACAACAGAATAATATTCACAACAACTTCTATGGGCTTCATGAGAATAGGCTATCTGACTGGCTGACTTGGAAGGCTGAGTTTTGCTGGAGCTGGCAAGCTGGGGACAAACACCGGGAATTTACTTGGCACTAAATGTACATTGGTTGGATATTTGGCTTTAACTGTTTGATCATTGTCTAATGCTCTGATTTCCTCAAACTGCAGCAAAACCATACTTCTTCCGTTGCCACTACTTCAAATACTTCATGATTATTTACTTGCAAAGTCTTTCTTCTTCTTGAGGGTAGAGGATCCTACTTCTCATGCCCCTCCCCATAGACATGGCAGGGTAAATCCAGGAGGGTTGGTGACAGCTGAGGCCCAGTCTGTTACAATTGAATTTTTCCCAGATGCCTTTCATTTTGAATGAATAAGACTAAYGGGTTCATGAATAGAGCCAGCTCCATTGTGACAATTCTCCAGTAGCCACAAACAAACAGAGAAATGAGGAAAAAAGTTTCTGCAATTTCTGGAGATGAGAGCATCACCTCTGTGAAAGCAGGGCCTATCAGTGACTCTTCCATAATTATGATCTGCACTGTAGTTTTATGGACATTAGGAAAGCTGTTGCTTGCCTCTGAAATCTGAAGGAACTGCAGTATAAAATTCCTGAATGTCTGTTATGTGATTTGTTAAAAAAAAAATAGAAAACAATAAAAAAAAATCTAGCAAATTTCAGATTAGTCCATTTAACCTCAATATATGTCAAATATGTAGAAATTAYAGATAGCAGTAGAATTAGTAGAGGAATACAAAATAAAACAGAAGTATGGACATGAGGAGGAGTGAACAAAAGAGCTATCTTTCAGGAGGAAATTATGTTTCAGAAATTTATTAGAATTATTTTAAAGTACTCAAGAAGCATGATGAGGTTATTCATGTGGATTTAGTGTACTTGGATTTTCAAAAACTTTCAAGAGATCTTTTATAATAAGCTTTTAAAGAAATTAAGCTGTCTCAAAATAAAAGGAAAAATCCTCTCATGCACTAAGCAATGGCTGAGGGAGAGAAAATAAATTATAAGAATAAGCTGTTATTTCATCAATGAAGGGTGACAGCCAGTGTCAGGTATCTGTGCTGCTATTTGCATTGTTCAGAATATTCTAAACAGTAGGGATAGTAAAGTAACAGACTTTACTGTTTATAGAAAATCTGCATGAGGAAAAATGTATTTCTGATTGAAAAGTTACAACTCTACATCACAACACTTACTGACCAGATTGTTAGAAGGCAGAATAAATTGCCTATCTGTAAAATCWGTGTAATAGTTATGAAGAGGAGATCAATGCTCACATAATTTTAATGCTACTTATTTGCCACTGGAAATCATAAGTTGCCAAAAATAACTAATAAAGTTGGGCCAGAGCTGTTCAAGTATCTCATGCAGACATTTTGGGATGTGATAATGGTGCTTCCCTGCAGCAGAGAGAAATGATATGGTAAAAAGGAATGTGAAGATAAAGCATGAGAAACTAATAAGATGTACATAAATAAAAGGAGAATYAGGAAGTACTTTGAAAGTGGGAGATTCTAGAGGAAACTCCTACTATGTCAGGAAAACAGAAAATAAATACTGTATCCCTCAGTACTTATTTATTTGTCACCAGCAAAGGTTCTGGAGACTGAAAGTAAAAATGACTTTTAAAAGGGATTAGAAAAATTAAAGAGGTATAGGACAATAAATGTCTTTTAAAAACAATTTGGATACAATTCTGAAGGTGGGCAGACCTTAACAGATAATTGTTGGAAGCTGAGAAGGTATGCCAGAGAGAGATTATATATTATCTAGGTTTTAGTTTAGGATAAAAATGGAACTGCCAACTAATTTAGCAGAGTGGGATTTATATTCTAATGTAATACATGGTTGAAAAGAACTCCCCATTTTCGTTCATTTTTGCACCCAGGAAATTACTGCAAAATTGTGCTATATAAATCATATCTGTCCCTCTGTTTGCAATAATAAATGTGAACTCCTGACCAAAAACAAACAAAAAAAAAGCTTGAAAATCCATGGTTTATAGACAAAACAGGTAGATAAAAATGTAACATATTAACCTGAGACCTAGAGAAATCGACTTTGGTTATATTTTCATATCTTTTGTTCACAGTAAGAAAACTACTGCTGTCATAAATTTTATATAAAATGTGTCAAAAATATATGGTTCAGACATATGTGAGTCATAGTGTTTATGAAACCACAGTATTTATGGAATTTTTATTTTTAATTACATCATTGCATGATTTTGAGTTGATAGTCTAAAATGACTTTTGACAAGAAAGGAAATTTCAAGAAGTTAATTCCTTACAGCAATACAACATTTTTAGGTTTTATTTAGGTCCACATATGTTTCTACAACTTTTATAATTAATGTAAAGAACCCTTTGTAGGAAAAAAACGCATAACATTTATTTTATCTTTTGCAAAAATAATAAATTAATATAATAGATGCATTACTTTCTGATATATTGTTTAATTTCTTAGGTTTCAATAACTATGTCAACATATTAAAAAGTGCTTTTTAATCAATCTTCCAGTAAAAATTCTTCTTTTCTCTTAGTTTATTTCTAAATTTAAAAATTTCCAATTCTGAGTGTTAGTATTTTGATTAATTTTATACAATTAATCCCATATTATAATAATTATAATTGTATGTATGTATAATTATACTTGCAAATATGTATTACAATAATGATATATTTTAATAACTACATATGTGACTACATGTTATATACTATATAAAAGATTCTAAAGAAATCTCTTTCCTTCCAAGAAAATTTAAAGAGTGAATTTTGATTCACATTAATTTTTATTTTTCTTTTCTTAAGATGTATAGTCTAAGCAGACATGGGGTTTTGATATTAAGTAGTTCAGTTCCTCCTAAAAAAATTCTGAAGAATGTAATACCAGCAGAAGCACTGTTTTATTTTGTGTTCTCTGCAAGATGATACTGAACTTCGAGGTAATTTTGCTCTGTCAATGCATTTCAGATACTTACTGAAATTGTGCCATCATCTAAAGCGTTCGCATTTACTTGAAAAATACTCTGTTCTTAGAGAATTAATTTAGAGACAGGCCCACTTTTCCAACAGACATCTGCCTAAAATGGGTTTCTTGAAAATTCATATTTAGAGGCCGAGGATAAAACATCTCTTTATTTGCAGTGTGACACAATACTCAGGATATACACGCACTTTTTTGTGGAGGACATTTATATAATCAGTCAAACCAACTCCAAAACCACTCCAGTGTRATTTTCTCTCAGATGGCCTCAGAGGTGAATCTCTGCACATCACTACACTCTGATGTGTATGGAATGCACTTTACTGGGATAACTGAGACCTAAAGGGACTCTATATTATGTCCTAACTTAGGGCAGAGCTCATGTTCCTCAAAGTCCTGTTGAGGACTGCTCCTCAGAGTAGGCTTGAAAGCTGGATGCAGAASTGGGACAGATCTATCTTAGGAAATGCCAGTGAAGATCTTTCAAGTCATGAATACTAATACACTTGGAAAATCAGGCCATTTCTTCCTGCTTTTAAATCAGAAATCTTGTAGCTAGCAAAAGGAAAACATGGTGGAAGTCAGGCAGACGGCTTTCTTCTTCAGCAGGAGAGGTGACAAGGAGAGAGTATGATCAGCAGTACATCTGTACAGAAGAGCTGGCCTTAAATGTCTTCCCTGCCTTCAGACAGCCCATGGATGAAGACCAATATCCTTGCCTACAGTTATACTGTGGTTTTTCAAGGCAGCATCCCTTGTCTCTTTGTATTCCTGATGAGTAAGCCTTTTATTTTTGTTTTACTAAATATATATTTCCATTTATGAGGATGTAAATTTTTCACAGAACTTGCAATATACAGTAAGACAATGTGTTTTGTACGTCTTTTAGAGTCCTTGTAACTCCTTTCACTGCATACATATATTTTCAGGTCAATTTGATATAAATAATAATTATGGCAATTTTTGCAGGACTGATTTTAATTTAAGGAAAAGCACTTTTGACAACAAAATTATTAAACTCATCTTTAAATGAGGAATTCAATCAATTTTCTTATCTGCGCTTGCCAACACACTCACATGCATGTGTATTTATACATASAGATTTATACACATATATATAGCTATATGGAAGTAAAAACTAGCAAAAGTAATATATAAAATGTGTAATCTTTTCCCTATGTAATTGTAGTGTCCCAAATGAAATATTTCTTCTTTCACAATATACTTTTTCATAATGCAAGCGTGTCAGGATTTTTAACCATAGCCCAATGTTTAGTTGTCATAGAACTTGTCACTGTGATTAACTTGGTGACTGAAATAACATTTTCCAGAATACACTTTAATTGCTATATTGTGAGAGGTGAAACACAGCTTATTTTCTTCTCACTTCCCCTAATGTAAAATAGTAGATTAATTTAAATCATAAGTCCCAACCCGGACTTGGTGCCTTCACCTGTATTTTAAGTGTGATCATTTCCTTGGTAGTTAAAAAGACACACCTAACCCATATTGTCATGTATGACAGCTAAGAAAACCGTCAGGAATTCAAGATGAAGGGTGTAATTTTTACCTCGGTTTCAGCTTAGAAGTTAGACAATGAGATAAAAACAGACCTGAAAATGAAGGTATGCTCGAGTATCTTACACCTCATTAACCCAGATGTAAAACCTATGTAAGGATTGTAGGAGAACTATTTTCACATTTGTTTTTTAGTTTTCTGAAGAGTTTTCTGTTTGTAGTTTCTGCTGAACTCTTCTGATATCTATATATTCCATTTAATATTGTTTCTTTTTWATTTAAATGCTTTTGTCACATGTTCAAAGGGTAGATATTTTTATTGTTATGTGAMATGTGCATAAATGTTTTGTAAAAGCCATAAATTAAAAGATGCATCTTTTTTTCTTTAGTTACTCATTAAYTGCCTCATAATATCTGATGATCTTGCTACTTAAGAGACACTGCGCAAACAGCGGAGCCCGGGGACTATAAAAACTGTATTAGTGTTCATTACCACAGTGCATCTCCTAGAAGTCTAAAGAAGACATCTGGAGTAAAGCTAGGAAATGACTCAATGCAGAGCACAAATCAGACCAGCAGAGCAGTTTTTGTGAATTCTCTTCTATACAAAATATCTATTATGTTTATATTGAAATGCACTTAAGGCAACACAACAACTTCAAACTCATCCTTTAATGACTCATTTAGGAAAGAAAAAGGAAAGCGAAAGAAATGCAGATTTTTAAAATCACTTTAATATAACCTGGSACAACAAACTACTACGCTATAGCCAGAACTACCACTTTGGAGCAGAATTAGTGATATTTGTCTTTCCTAATTGTTCATTCGCATACTTAAAACCATTTATAATTCTCTTAAATTTAATTTTAAARTTATAAAATTTGCAATGATTGGTGATGAGGGATTGTTGTTGAATTCCTATTATTTTCAGTCTTAGAAAATAATGTATAGGAAATCTGAATTTCATTTTATTGTATTTTTTTAGCCAGAAAAATAACTGTTATAGCATTTTGCATACACTAGGGAATCATATTCATTTCTCAAGCTGACTATAAAAATTTACTCTAACAGGTACTAAAAAAACTCTAAATTTTTAGGACATTCTGGTCCTAGAAAATTCCTCCACTATCCATGGTGATTAAAAAGACAAGAATATGAAATTAAACACTTCTTTGGCTTTTCTGTGTCACTGATGGTAGGTGGTAGAGGGTATTCTTTTCAGAAGAAAATAGCCTGTTTGGCAACAACAAAAACACCTTTTAACACTTAAGTCTGGAAAAGGCTAATTCTGATAAAAGCCATCAATTTTATGGAGAAACTACATTAACAGTACAATTTACTACATTAACAAGTGCTTTTGCTTCTGAGAGCGTGATTACAGCAACAGAAGACATTAAGTAAAGAAACCCAGACTGTGAACTACTGAAGCACAGACTGCAAAATAGAAGTACTTACTTTTTTCCCTCTTTTTCTCACTGCATGTGTATTTCCCAGTGTGTGTACTACACATGTCCTTAAGGCTCTGTTAAAGCTGCTTCAGGGATAATGTTTGTGGGCCACCAGGACCTATGTTAAATTTACTATRCAAACTCAGTTTGAAAGGCATGAGGCACTGTCATCATAGATTTCAAAGTGAATTAGCATAATAAATACAATATAGGCTTTAAATCTGCCTTTTAGGTGAATATGACAGATGTGTAAGCCATTTCTACAGTAAGTCTGCTCTGAATAATTAGAACTTCTCAGGAGCTCAAATTTGAGGTCATAGAAGGACATATAATAGCTAAAGGTAATGTATAAAGAAAATATGTCTATATCCTTTAGTCATTTTACCCATTAAAAATTTTAATAATATATGGTTCACGATTTAAGCTTATAATTGCAATCAGTTCCTTGGAAATGAATAAAAATTTTACCATTGACATCAATGCAGCCAGGTTTTTGCTCTAAGCCTTCTATCCTATGACATTTTGTTTGGGACTTTTCCCARTGTTTGGAGGACCCAGCTGGTGATTACACAGAAGGATTAAATTTTAATCTGATATTCTTCTATGTTTCTTCATAAGAAACAATGCAAGATACACAAAAATATCATCAAGGGTCATCTTGATATTTAGTTTCCTAAGACAATCTTGTATTATCGTCCAGGTTGTACTAATTCAGAATCTTTTCAGTACTTTGCAATTTCAACCAAAAATCCAAACCAAACTGAACTTAACCAAACCAAATCAAACCAAACCAAGCCAAACCAAACCAAACCAAACCAAACCAAAACAAAAACAAACCAAGAGAAAACAAAATCAAAAAACCCAAAACCCAAACACACAATTATAAGGGTTTATAAGGACTTAAATGAAAATCAGCAGGCAAATACAGATAAGTTAAGATCTTGAATATTGATCTTGCTGAAAAAACTGGCACAGCATGAGGATATACACAGATATCGAAATTCACATTATCCTTCACATATGAATAGGAAAACATGCTTTACAGTTTCCTTTGCTTTAACTTTTGTTTGGGTTTAGCTCAAGAACACATCGAGAATTTCCACTGTGAAAAACATRTATTTGCATTTTCATTCTGTAACTAGTAGAACTATGAGATTTTTTGGTTTTTTTCAGACTACATCATCTTATGCTTCTACGAAAATATATGAGAGGGTTTGTAAAATATTACTTTTGCCTATCTAGTTGAGGCCAGTCTTGCGCTATAGTCAATGCAGGAAGAGGAGGATTCATCACATTTAAACCTGAAGCCTTAAAGAGACAGGATAAATTTCCCTTTGGTGATGTCCAGCCCACTATTGACTATAAATTATTCTGAGATTAATTCCGTCTTGAGTACATAAAGATGAAGGTAGATGTTCAGAAAAAGATTTTAAATTTGTAAACTGATTTGATGTCTAAACCTCCTGTGAAAACAACAGAAGAAATGATTTAATCTGATAATATATACTGTAAACATGATCTGTGTCTTTAAATAMGCAAATATCTTGTAAAATCTACATTCTAATCTTTCTTTTCTTGACCTCCATTTAATTTTTATTTACAGCCAATGAATTGTCTTTGTCTTACCCCCCACTAGAGAACTAAATTTCATTTTGTTAGAATATTAGATGACAAGCTGAGGTACATTTTTGAAATGCAATATTGACTRAGATATTTGAAATTCACACCACTGATTAGTTATGCAATTCAGATTTTGCTCATGGCAAGTGAGCATTCAGGTTGAAGGTATCTTTCATGAATTTTATCACGAGTAAAGCTTTATCATTTCAATATTGAAAGGAACTAAGCACAAAGTAGGAGTGAAAACAGTTGAAGTGAACCCACTTAAGAAGAGGAATTAATATTCTTGTGAATGCTTTACATTGTTCTCYCACCTTTATTTGGTACAAACAAAAGGGAGTATCTGAGGGTGAGTTATACATTTTTTATTGSAGTAAGAATAAAGCACAAAGAAGTACATGAAGCACACTAGAGGAAATTTTCACTGACACAGGGGAAGTCACACTCCCACCTTTTTTTTTCAGTGGCAATCTGGAGCTAAAAATCAGTGACAGGCTTTTGGAAAGCTTTCCTGAAACACATAAGCTGTTCATGTTTCTGAAGTACGAAAAAAACCCCACATTAAATAGCTATGTTTGTCAGATAAACTTTTTGTTTTCTTGTTTGACAGTGATTGATAATAGTGAGCAGTTTTGTCCTATTCTGTGTCATCAGCTTTATTTATATTACAGTGACAGTATTATGCCTTTCTAGGTACACAACAAAATATCAGTTTCCCAAAGCACACGGCATCTTACAATCTAGAAAAAACCTGACACTTGAACAGCTTGAACTCAGATAGTGAGTGAAAATGCTGGAAAAGATTTTTGGTCCAATATGGATTAAATTTGGTATCTCAGCAGTGGAAAATCCTGGGGCTTTTTTCTTAGCTACAGGAGCCAGACAACTAAGGAGAAAACAATCTATTACAYGTCCTAACACAATATGTTTCAATGGAACAACAATTTTCCTGCTACCTTTTCCTACCTCAAGATAATAGRCAAGTCTTCTGTTTTCTTCAGCTCCCAATTTGAAAGAAGTTTAAAAAGTCCTTTTCAGTGTCTTTCAATCAGGCCTCAGCCTTCTTGTCATTCAGCTCCCATTTTATGTTACTTTCTGAAATACTTTGTGGTAATCTCTAGAAAGATGTCATGTTAAGGAGTATTATCAATGGAGTTGACAATTCCTCCTCAAGTGTAAACACTCTTGAATGGTGATACAAGGGAAGCCTGTTTTAGTTTACCTTGTGACTTTAACACAACCTAACTGTTTTCCTGTTGTATGTCTGTCACAAAATTTCATGCAATGACATCTCTAGCAGTGTCAACCTCACCATTTCATGTTGACAAGTTAGGTGTGTCAAGAGATGCTCTTCTGATTCAGTTAGAAGGACTTACAGAGTCCCACGGAAACTGAGTGGAAGTCCCCATTCTCCCAATGAGTTGTGATATTTGAACAAATCAGCTCTGTGAGCCATTTTAGTGCAAATTGAAATAAATTATCTGATGTAACCTGCTTTACACTGGAGAACTGTAGAAGCACTCAGGCTCCACTGGGAAAGTGGTGACTTGTGAATGAAGTATTAATTTCACAAATGATTCAAGTTTGAATGGAAGATCTCATCTAATTATGTCTTTACTCATCTGTTCAACATAAGGGCTTAACACATTTAAGGAAAGGAAAAATAGCACATTTGCACTAGAAAAAAGGAAATAAAATTTACATATAGCACAGACTCTGTGGCATATAAGCCATGCACTATGTGCCATAATGTTACAAAATTCAAAAGGTTTTTTTTCCACCCCTGAAAATAATTAGATTTCTGATGAATTTTCGGTTCCATAATGAAAAGAATGTTACTGAAGTACTTGAAATTATAGCCTAAATGTGGAAAGAAAGGAGAGTAATTTTGTGGCTGGCAAGGATAGATGAAAGTAGGAGGTATGAAACAACACGTACTTTCTGCTTTGGTGAACAATACAAACACATCAGCAATTTCAAATAACATCAAAGGAAGCAAAAAGGTGAGAAGCAACATACAGATCCAGTTCCAGCAAGGAAATACAGAAATAGCCTAAAACTTTGAAGGAGAATCACTAAATCAAGTATAGATTATCATAGTCTACTAACAGTACAAGTGTAATTTTTGTGGGGAAGTAGATATTAATGAAATCAACTGGGAAAAAAAATCAGAATAAGGCAGTTCTGAAGTTCACGCACACTGTCAAACTCCTACTGCTAAACAAGTAGCACACTTCACATAAGCCATGACAGTTCTTTGTGTGTGAGCATTTTTAGTCCTTGAAAAACATAATATATGTTCAAGTCATTTATACTCTCTCAATTACATGCTACAACTAGTTGAATTACATTTCATTTGTTTCAGGCTTACAGCATATACATAAGCAATTCCTGCATGGCAGCTGGTAATCAGTAACTTCAAAAGCCAAAACAATGTCACTATGGATCCATAGTCTGTAAAGACAGGACAGAAAAACAGTAGAGGGAAGGAAAAGTAAAAGAAATAACAAAAGAATTATGCAAGGGGGGAAAAAAGCACCTTTCTTTTATTAAGCTCTTCCTTAACATTTTTTATTCTGTTTCAGATAAACTAAAGCCACTGACAAAGCCATTGACTTTGTTAAAATTTACTGGTTCATGGATCCGATGAGGCCAGGCTGATTCTGCTTTCAGCTTAGGGCTCTTACCATGAAGACATTCCTTCGCTTGTTTTCAGTGCTGTTAGCCGCATAAAAGCAACTTTGCAGGACTGAACCACAGATGTGTTATACACTGAGACATTTTGCTTGCTTTAAAGAACATACACCATTGTTTATCTTGAATCTGATGACATGAGAGCTACTGTGAAGGCCATTTTGTGCTTTTTAGAAGTTATATTAGTTTTTGCTTGTAAAAGACTGTGAACTGCCAGTCAACTATAGAAGTTTACCAAAGACCAGTAAGCAGAAGGTGACATGAAAAGATTTTGTATAAAAGAGAAGAGCTGACATGTCTCATGGACTTTGAAAATAACTCATGTGACTCTTTCAAAGCATTTATAATGTTTAGAAAAATATTGTTTCTGAGCTGTGATATTTTTTCTGTTAGCTAATATGAGACATGTCATTGAACTACAGCACTTAAAGGTGGGGTTTTGGTTCGTTTTCCTTTCTTGTTGTTGTTGGGTTGTTGGTTTTATGTTTGTCGGTTTGTTTGAAAACCCTGAAAGCTTTTGCATTTCAATAAAGGTCTGTTGATTTACAGAGGAACAAAAGAAGGCAGGCATTATCCATGGTATTAAACAAGGTTGAATCAGTTAATTCTATTTGCAGAAAAGTGTAAGCAAACATTATTCTTAGATGGCAGAAAGATGTGCAGTTGCAAATGCAGTGTTGTGCTCAGAGGTACAGCCCAATTATTTGGGTTGGCTCCTCAATATATGAATGGACAGATGTTGCAAAATGGACACTGTACAATTGATGAGGACAGATTAGTTATGCCCCAGATTACTTCTTTCCCTGCTGACTACAAAAAGCATCTAGACAATTTGTTCACGTGTAGATATCTGCAATGTGAGCATCTAAAGTGAGCTGGGATGCATAGAAATTATTTCATGGTTTAAGATGTGTATTCACCACTTATTCCTTTCATAGATCTGTCCTAGCATCAATAGACACTAAACTGCCTGATTGGAATATGTTACACAGAACCACAGATGTGCTCACGGACAGCTTGTTGTTCACAGGACCCCCAGGTCCTTCTCCACAGAGCTTCTTCCCAGCAGATCAACCGCCAGGCTTGTACTGGTATGCAGGGTTATTTTTCCCCAGGTGCAAGACCCTGCATTTGCCTTTGTAGAATTTCAGACAGTTCCTCTTTGCCCATCTCTCCGTTCTGTTGAGATCCTTCTGAAGGGCTGCACAGCCCTCTRGGGTATTGGCCACTCCTTCCAGGTTTGTGTCGCATCTGTCCCTTCATCCAAGCCATTGATGGATAAGCTAAACAATACTGGACCCAGTATTGAACCCTAGGGTACACCACTAGTGACAGGCATTTAACTAGACCCTGTGCCACTGACTACAACCCTCTGAGATCTGCCGTTCAGCCAGTTCTCAATTGGTTCAAAATATTTTATGTGTATCTTACATTCTTAAGAAATAGAGCTACTTAAAATGTTTTCTCCTTCAGATCTTTGGCTGCATGCTGAGAACCAATCTTTGAAAAGCTTCCGTTTAATAACCACTGACTGGAAAGAGAAGAATCTATGACAAGGAGCTAAAAAAAAAATAGAATACAATAAAGCATTTTGACATAGGCTGGATAAAAGAGCATTTAGTAAAAGGATGCAAGGTAAAGGTTCATTTTTGATTTCCAAACTGTCACAGAAGATAAACAAGAAGATGTTGTCATATGGGGCCAATGGAACTGTTTCCAAGGTCAAATCCTCAGAGAGATGAGGATGAAGCTGCTTGAATTCCTTCATCCGCTCTTTTCTGCTCATCCTGAAACATCCAAATGTTAATTCCCTCCAATTGTTCTCCACTGATGTAACATTTGTTAGACCCTGGTCTAGTTTGCAGGTCACTGCTGTTATATAAAAGAAATACATGCCCATATATCTTCCCACAGAATGATTTTAAAACTGGTTGGTTTTTTTGTTGTTGTTATTCGGGGGGCTGGAGGAGGGGCTAGTGTGKTTTTTTTTATTGTTTGTTTGTTGGTTAGTTTGGTTTTTTTTTTCCTATACTCACTTCTCTTCTCTTTAGGTTTCTTAGAATCACAGAATCATCCAGATTCCAATCTTGGAAGAGGCCTTCAAGATCATCTAGTTTAATAGTCATCCTAGCACCACCATCATCACCCCTAAACCATATCCTCCAAGTGCCACATCCAGATGCCTCTTGAACATTTCCAGAGATTGTGACTCCATCATCTCTCTGGACAACTTAGTCCAATGCCTAACCACTCTTTTCATGATTTTTTTTTCCTAGTATCTAATCTGAACTTTGTCTGAGCCTCTTCTCCAAACTAAACAGCCTCAGTTCCCTCAGCCACTCCTCATAAGACTTGTGCTCCAGCTCCTTCACCAGCTTCATTGCCCTTCTCTGGACTCGTTCCAGCACCTCACTGTTCTTTTTGAAGTGAAGAGTCCAAAACTGAACACAGTACTCGAGATGTGGCCTCACCAGCGCTGAGCACTGAGGGACAATCACTTTCTTAGTTCTGCTGGTCACACTCTTCTTGACACAAGCCAGGATGTCATGCACCGTCCTGGCCACCTGGGCACACTGCTGGCTCATGTACAGCCAGTTGCCAACCAGCACTCTGAAGCCCCTTTCTGCTGAGCAGCTCCCAAGCTACTCTTCCCCAAGCCTGGAACCTCGCATGGGGTTGTATACGTGCATATGAATACATAAAATATCAGCATTGTCTCAGTTGGCTAGACATTACACTTGCTTGACTTTTAATGTCTACCAATCAATTTTTCTTTTTTTTCCCACTCCTTTCACCCACCATAGTCTTTGAAATATGAGTCAGCTTAATTATGGGATTCTTATAGATATATTTGGAGATTAAAAATATAAACATATAAAAGTCATAATTCCCTAAAAAAAGTTGTTTTTTCCTTTTCGTTAATGATGTTGCAGGATAACTTTATTTATTATATGTAAATGACCACATATTTAGATTAGGGTTCAATCTGCTCAAGTCAGGCAAATAAGTTACACCAACATTTTCTGTRCCTTGTAATACGCTACTAAATCCTCTGTGAGACAAGGGGGAAAGATAGGTGTCCTGGAAGGACTCCCAGCAGGTATCTGCACATCACATAGATTGTGATGATAAATACTCATAAGTCTAAAGAAAAGAATAGTTAATTAAGAAATAAAGATAACATTTTAAAGGTTATATCCTTGAGGATTTATCAGACCTCTTACGTTCTTACTTGTTCTGAGAAAGTGAAACTTTAATTTGCCTATCCTTCCATTTAAATTTAAGAATCATTTGAGTGCTAGTGACCTTAGCTTCTGGCTAAAGCTGATGGCCTCACATTCCTGAAGTTTAATGCATAAACTATAATAAAGTAATGTTAGACAATAGATTGCAATAGTACACTTTATCTGGGAAGGTATTTAATAGTTTCTGAAAACAAGAAGTATAGCCACATCCTGACATGCTGGATAATTCGTCTGATGTTTCCTAAAGGAGCCCAGAGTAATTCAAATGTTGAGTTGTAGATGAATTGTTCAGCTAATCAGAGACCTTATCTCAGATACTAACAAGCAGTAAGGAAAGATTTACTTTATATGTTCTTGCTGTGGAAAAGACTCTGGGTTTGGTGTGTTTGGCCTACTACTCATGGGTCTATCTGCTGCATACCTGGGTGGTAGGTTGACCCCAACCAGCAGCCAAACACCCACCACGCATTTTTCTTATTATACTCTCTCRTGGGGCAGAGAGAAAATAGAAGAATGGCGAGAAGATTTGAGGATCAAAATAATGACAGTGTAACAGGGAAAGCAGAGCAAAAAGAGAAATTTATTCACTTCTTCCCATCAGCAGGCAGATGCCCAACCACTTCCTGGGAAGCAGGGCCTCAGCATGTGCAATGGTTACTTGAGAAGACAAATGGCATAACCATGAACATTTCCTCTCCTTCCTCTTTTCTCTGAGCTTTTATTGTTGACTACAAAGGTCATGTAATATGGAATATCCCTTTGGCTTTTTTGGGTCAGCTGTTCYTCTATCAATTCCTGGCCTCTTCAGCTCACCAGCTTCTTCACAGAGGAATGAAGATGGAAATCTTGATGCTGTGCAAAGGCTGTTCGGCAATAATCAAAACACTGTTGTGATTTAGCCACAAATGCGAAGCACAGCACCGTATGGGCTGCTATGTAAGAAGGTTAACTCCATTTCAGCCAGACCCTGTAGATTAAGCAATCCTTTGCAGATGTAAAAGAGAAGGGACACTAGCCAAAATCCCTTGGTTGCCTTCAGAAGGGATAGTGAGATCTGCTAAGACAGGAAAACTGGTCAGGTGAAGTCTGTCTTATGGAGTGACAAAACCTTCTACAGAATAACTCAGTGTTTTACAGTTATGAACATTCCAGCATCTACTACGAGAACAATAATGAGGATATCTGGCTATGCTTAATTTGTGGAAACATATCATAGAGTGGTTAATGCCTCTTAGTACACATCATCTAGGAGTCTGGATTTCACTGTCAGTCTTTTACCTTCCTGAGGATTGCCTCTGTCTGATCCATTTGTAAATGGACACTCAACCGTTTCATCATGAAGTTAAAGACAATATCATGTGTGCCATTCGGTCACCTTTACTGCAGTTGCCTACTAAACTAGAGGTGCTGCACACAGTTTCAGTGCCATAGTAACTCCCCTGAGAGCAATAAAAGATGTCTGACCTGGTTTTCACCCTTTTATATTTTTGTATATGTTTTTATGCCTTATGCTGTTTCCCTTGAGATCAGGGTGTGGTGGATTAACTTTAGAGGAGGGCCAAGCTCAGAGCAGTCTCAGCAGAACATTGGGGGCAGGAGGAGTGTGGAAATAGGATGAGAAAAGGACAAGGAGATTGCTTATCAGCTACTGTCTGGGACMAAACTCCATTTGGAGAAAATGAATTCAAKTTATTGACACGTMAAATAGATTTGGATAGTGAGAAGCAAAAATACAAACATTAAAATGACACTTTTCATGTCTGTTTTCCCAAGCTCAGCTTCACTCCTTCTATCCRTATACTTCCAATCCCCCCATTAAGAGGCCCAAGAGGGACCAGGGCTTCCTCTCCCATGCTCCTTTATCATCAGACCTTCTTTCTGCCTCCATCTACACATGAGCTAAACTTCTGAAAATATCCACCTGCAGGGTCTTCCATGGGGTGCAGGGGAATCTCTACTCCAGCGGCTGGAACATTCTCTTCTCTCACCTTGGAGTTCTCTCTGCTGTTTCTCACTCTCTTTTGTTGCCTCCACCTGTCTTCATCTTGAATTTTCTGCCCTTTCTTAAATAAGCTTTCCCCAAGGAGCCATCATCTTGGCTGAGGGGCTCAGATGTGTCCTGCATTGGGTTGGTTGGATCTGGAAAGGACTGACAGGACAGAGCCCACCCCTGAAGCCCCTGCTGTCACCACCTGGGCATCTGCACCCAATACACAGGGAAAAAGTGAAATTGTGGTCTCCAGAACCAGGTGAGGTAATTTAGTCCTCCCATCTGTGCAAGTCAAGAGATCAGGGAAGGAATCAGTAAGATTTAGTTTGTCTATGGGACATTTCTGGACAGCAATCTATGCTAGTGGTTTCAGCTTCATATCCAGTAGGCCTCAACTGCTACTTCCAGTTTTTGCTAATATTGTTTTGATGTTATATATTCTCATATGTAGGATCTGACAAATAATAATACCTCAATGTTAAAATTGCTACCTTCCAAACAGATTGGGAACATGAGATTCAGAGATTAGTACTAGTGTCCTCTCTTCTCCTCTGGTCTCCCTTATTTTTCTGAGGTGGCATTGAGAAGTGGATAGGATGCCAACCATCTAACAGTAGTGAGTGTAAGTTTGTGTACAGTCGGTGTCTAACAATATGACATTCAATCTGATACTTCCAATCTCAGTTTTGGAAAAGATTTGAATATAGTACACATATCTCCCTAAAACTTTTAGCAGTTAACTTTGCAGTGGAAAATTGAACAGATCTTTCTAGTTCATGTTATTCTCAAAATACTTTTCTGGGGAAAGGGGACAACATCAGTAGATGGGAAACCAAAAATTTATTGTTAGTCTTCACAAGCTCTTTATTAAGAGCTTTTATATTGCAACAAAAATACAGTAGAGATATTATTATTAGTTACAAAGATAATATTGCTCTGTCAGTCTTAAATGCAAAACAAATCTTATTAACAATGCAACACATAACAGCCTTCATACAAGAGAAACTTATGGTTCTCATTGTTTTCGGGGTCCTCTGGGTCCTTATGAGCGTGAGAAACATGAAGAAAATTGTCAGCATTTTTAAGTCATCACTTGGAGGAATATGATGATAATGATGGGGTGTCTCATGTTGATGTTGATAGTTCTTTCTTTCTCCAAGGTTTTATTGAGACCATTATTATATTTTCTATCATGCTTTACACCTTGATCTTTCTTCTCTAATTTGAAACTGCCCATAGTACATATGGTGCGTTGTACATGTAAGACACTTGGCTTTTGTCCTTATTTCTTCCCCTCCAAACAGCTTTTTATTTTACGTTACTACCATTAGCTGCTCTTGAGTTCTGAGCCCTAGAACTTCTGGGGTTATCCTGAACCAACATATCGATGCAACATTTTCAAGGACTCTGCTCCTATCCCAGCTTAGTCTTCCTTTACATTGCATGTCACTGACAATTCAGAAGTAATTTGTTCTCACACAGTATGCAAACATTATAGTTTTATATTTACCATTTTTAGCAACGTATGTCACATGTATATAAGACTTAGCAAAAGTAAAAAAACCTAGGTAATAATCACCTAATCATAAAGAAATTCTCGCTGCAACTAACCAAGCTAAGTTAAAGGTCTCATGCACACAAGACAAATCTGGATAAAGCCAGGAGATACATGACGTGAGGTCTGCGTGGTAGCTTAGTAAAAAATCCGCAGTTCGTTACTAGCAAGGGTGATTCTATATTAACTGGGAAACAGGGCTACATTCAAGAGATTTAAATTGTGCATCACATTAATACCCATGAAGGAAAATAAATCCGGACCAGCTTTTGTCTCCAAACGGAGCTGAGCTGATAGTTCTTTGTAGTAATAAAAATATAAAAGTATGGAAATTATTTTAGTAAGAAGAAAAAATTATTTACATATCAAAAGCCTAAGAGTAGGACATGACTTCAGCATTGGAAATTGTGCACGTTCCTCCTAAATAAACTGAAGACAAAGATAGTTAGCAATCATACACGTGCTTCTATGATTGCTGCAAAAATATCGTCTGATCTGTCAGCATTAGACATTGTGGTAGTGTGATCAATGCTGACAACATACGCATGTGAGAGCTTTAATAAGATTTTAAGAAGCAGAAGAGAAGCATCTCTTTCACTGTGAGAAATGTTAAAAATTGACTATGGAGAAGATGAGAATTTATTATTTTTAATGGAACATACATAAATGTCCAATCACCTTAAAATAAAAATTGTAGACTGTGACCTATGGAAATCAACAAGATAAACTTATTTCCAGGGAGAAAGGTTGGTATTGGCCACTTCATAACACATCTTAGAAAGCAAAGCAAATCCGAAGCAATACTTTTAGGGTATAGAATTGACTGCTATGACAAGAAAGAGAAAAAGAGCTAGAGTTTTGTCTGCTTCATAAATGAATTTTATACATGAGGAAATATGTCAGAGATGCTATAAGCCAGTTAGCCTGTAGGTGGTATGAACAACCATTAATATAAATAATTCACAATTGAACTTTGCTAACAAAACAGAAAGAAAACTAGTCATTCTTTTATTTGAAACTCCCTATGTATTATAGAGTAAGATGAGGAAACCTGAGAAAAATATCCTTAGATATAAAAATGAAATCTTGCCTATGGGCAGCATCTTAAGAACAACAGGTAGAGACAATGAAGTCACAAATAAAGAACTGGAAAACTGACAAAATTTGACAAGAACAAAGAATGGAAAAAAAATTTGGATGTGTAAACAATGTGTACTTTGTACTTGAAGATATTGAAACTACCAAGGAGTCCTGCAGTACACTGTCTCCAAGCTCTCAACATACCAGGATGCTTGGTCAGTAGATCAGGTATCTTAGGCATCCCTGCTAATTTTTCCATAAATTGTAGATATATAAAGTAAAGCTTTTTGTTAGACGATTGTAATTTTCTTGGGTTTTGCCTGTTCATATAACCAATTCAGAGATGTATCATGAAAAATACATTATACATGAAAGATAAATAATCCAACTGTCATAATCTACAAGTATTAAAGAAAGCCACAGAAGGAAAACCAAAGACGAACTATGGAAAGATATTCATTCCTGAAATAAAGATCTGAGATACTCAGACAAAGGAATCACAGGCAAACTGAGTGAAAGGATAGGAAAATATGATCTAGACATACAGGTTATCATGTCAACTTTATTATTATTATTATTATTATTATTATTATTATTATTATTATTATTTAAAATTTAAACTATATGTTGCTTCAATTAAGTCCCTTTTGGGTCAGTCTGTCAATCAATTGGTCTATCTGTATATCTGTTTACCTTAGTAGGCATTATTTTGTCTACTGAATTATGTGTGTAGTCACACTACACAAAGCCACATTTCTATTCTTCAGCACAGAGAGTTATAATGCGGCTCAGTAATATCTGATAATGCAATTCTTATGCTATTAAAATAACTATCTTGGGACTTATTTTTCTTAAATTGGGTTTCTAAAAGGTAGTCACTCTGCATTTCATTTGTAATCATTGAAATAGTTCAGATAAGACATTCTTTGAAGGAATCTGTTTCTGTTTGTTAAGTATAAACAAAGCCTAGAATTATTAGATGAGAATTAGGCTCAGATTTTGAGATGTCCACAGTTCATTTCACTGACATACTGGAAGCAACTACATAACACAACCATATTTAACAAATCTGTGAGGTAACAAAATACAATAATGCCATCTTTATACAGAATTGGACAGAAGGCAGAATGGAAATCAATCCATTTGCTTGTCCATTTCATATTCAATGATATTCAATTTGACATAATTTTTTAATGAAGAATGTCCTTAACATTCAGGATGGGATTCATCTTAACTAATTTACTATATCTGAGCTGGTCATGCTAGGTCCCTGGACTATATCCACCATAGTTAGTGGATAGAAACAGTATGGCACACTTCATATAAGTGCATATATATTCACTTATGATGATGTGTCTAAAAATTYCTATTACTCTCTCTGAGCTATTAAAAGAGATCATAGTGGCAACTCAGAGATGTGTTATCTGCAGGCATCTAAATCTGTTTTAAGAATTCTGGTCTCAGCTTCTGTTAGATTTTATTTGCTTGTTCATTAGTGAACTCATTTTATAAGATTTGACCAAACATGAAGCAGCTAGTCTTATTAAAAAAAAAAAAAAAAACAAAGCAACAAAAACACCCCCAAAACATCCCACAACCAACAACAAAACATTTGCCATAGAATCTCCACTTTAATCATTTGAAAGTGTTCCCATTGAAGACAAGGAGAAAACTCTCTTGACTTTGGGAGGATTATTTGGCCCAAGTTACTAGACACAGATTGAAAAGTCTTCAATGAGAAAAGAGGAAACTATAAACCCAAGTGAAAGATCTGTGTACAGAACAAAACGACAGAAAAGCTGCTCATTAGGACTGACTTTGYTCCTAGTTTTCATGCTGTATGTCAAGTAAGGCAAAAATTACTCAGTGCTGTTTGCACTTGCTTGCCAAAATGTAGATAGTTAGTTAAAGGAACAGCTGTTGTTGCTGTAGACAAGCTGGTCTGTAGAAATTAATTATGATTATTAAGAATAATCCTGACCTGGGTCACAGATGCAATGACATAAGTTCTGTTGTAGATAGCAATCAGAAAAGTCTTTTCTTCTTGTAAAATCAAGAAGCCTCCTCAGTTTGATGAAAACCTCAGTGATGTTTTTGCATGATGGAGCTGTTTAAGAGAGATGTTTGTTTATAGTTTATTTGGTGGGGGGCAGGTTTTGATCTGTATCATCAACATAGTTGATGTATGAGTTCAAATGATTTTCAAAGCAGAATGAAATTGCAGATTGCTTCAGGACAAATTCTGGGTGTAACCCAGTATAGTTCCAATCATATATAGGAAAATAATTTTGTTTTGACAAAATATCTTTGGAAAGTGCTGAGTGTTGGAGACAAAAATTATGCGTTCCGAGGGGTTCTCTTATTTGGTTGGGGTGATTGGTAACAACTGTGTTGCTATGTCCAAATTAATTGCTAGGTTATATATATATGTATATCTGTGCACATTTGGGCAGTTATTATAAATTTTGACACAGAAAAGATTTCTAAGGTTTAAGAAGACAGAACTGCTTTAAACTTCAATACTCATATTAACATAGAGATATCACGAGAATTTCTTTGTGAATGTTAACTGAATAAATACCAATATCAGGTTTTAACATATTTTCTGGCCTGTAACAAAGTTTAGAAATGAATTTCTGTAAAACTAGTTCCATCATTACCTGCTTTTTTCGTTAGCTCTTTCTTCAGAGGGATCACCATCAACCGAAGAGGTCAAATCTTGACACAAACTTTAAAGAGACAGAACATTCATTTTATCCTCATAAAATTACCAGACACACACACAAAAGTGGCATTACCTGGAATGTGCTAGTAGAATAATAAATAATAATAATAATAATAATAATAATAATAATAATAATAATAATGATGATGATGATACAGAAGAAAATAAAAACAGAAGAAAAAAATGCCTTCTTGCCTCAGTTATTTGTTTTGTGAATGTTAAATCCAGACTTGCAATTTATGCCAAGAAGATATACATGGAAATGAGATGAAAATAAAGAAGCTATTTCCTTATTTTTATCACTGCCCTTTCTCCATCTTGTTAAGAAAGCATGAAAATGGCTTTTATTTGGTTTAAATAACTTTTTATTTCTTTGTTTCTCACATCAAGAAAACAAACATTCACAAGCTTAAGCTCAATTTTAGTTTTTTGGCCACAAGATATCACCCTCCTCTATGAAGACCATTATTTTTGAGCTTACTTGTACAGTATGTAATATGTTTGGGTTGGTTGCTTTGTGGTTTGATAATAAGTGGGCTTACTGACTTTAATACATAATCCACATCTCTAAATTTAAATAAACCACTGCAAAATTAGATGTCATTCTCTTAAGRTGTTGCTCGGAGTAGACAGATAATGCACAGTAATTCTCAAAGAAATATTCTCTAACAGTCTGATGCCTTTATTGAAGGATACAAACAAGAAAGGCAAAAGCATTTGCCTGAATATAATTTCATATTGGTTCTCAAGGTTAGGCAAAAAAATGGTTTCATCTAGATTTGTACAAAGGAATATGACAATAGTGATAGAGCAATAATGCATTTCAGCTTAACACTAAAAAAATATGCTGAACTGACTAGTTATTCTGGAAAAGCAGACTCACTTATCCATGGATATAATTGGAAATCATTGACTAAACTATTCAAATGTTCACAGGTGTTTCTAAACCGTGGGCTGGATGACTGCACAAATAACAGTCATACTTTGCAATTCTGTGACATTTCCTCTGTGTCTTTAAATCCCCCTGAAGTAGTAACAACTCTTGTCTGTACCTTTGAGACAGTTACAAGTTAATTCAATCTTCCTTAGGTGAAATAAAGGGAATTGTTTAACTGACAATGCCAGCAGAAAGTGAGAATAGCAACTGAAAATGGCTTTAAAAAAATTAAAATATATATTCATATATATATATATGTTTCACCCAAGGATATATCAGGATGTATCAGACAATGGCTCAAGATCCAAGTGGAAAACAGTAGTGAATGGTGTCCCTCAAGGGTCCATTCTGGGACCAATACTATTTGGTGTCTTCATTAATGACATCGATGGGATTGAGGGCAACCTCAGCAAGTTTGCAGATAAAACCAAACTGAGATGTGCATGTGATTCATGGGATGAAAGGGATGCCATTCAGACCAGACCCTGACAGTCTGGAAAACTGAGTGCATGTGAACCTCATGAAGTATGCCAAGGCCGAGTGCGAAGTCCCACACCTGGGTCAGGACAATCAGCGATCTTGACGCAGGCTGGGAGTCGAATGGATGGAGAGCAGCCCTGAGAAGGACTTGAGAATGTTGGTGCATGAAACCTGACCATGTGAGCTTGTAACCCAGAAAGTCAACCTTATCCTGGGCTGCATCAAAAAAAGGGTGACCAGCAGGGTAAGGGAGGTGATTCTGTCTCTCTGTTCTGGTGAGACTCCACCTGCAGTTCTGTGTTCATCTCTGGGGCTCCCAGCACCAGAAAGACATGAACCCTTTAGAATACATCCAGAGGAGGTACAGGAAAATGTTCGGAAGTTTGGAGCACCTTTCCTRTGAAGACAGATTGAGACAGTTGGTGTTGTCCAGCCTGGAGAAGAGAAGTATCCAGGGAGACACTTTTGCAGTATTTCGATATATAAAGGGGACTTATAAGAAAGACAGAGATAAACCCACATGGTAGTAGTAACAGAAGAAGTACCGTTAGTTAGTTGAGAAGAATAGAACAGGGTAGCAACCTTGTTTTCACCCAGTTTTTGTAGTTTCATTCCACTAACATCTTTCTGGAGAGAACTAAAAAACTAGACGAGACAGTGTATCACTGGAAGAGAGGTGGGTGTCAGGCTGTCCCATTAAAACAAAGAGAAAGACCAAACACATTAGGCAGTCATGGGCATATTTTAGTTAAATGTACAGTCCCTCAGATTAAGGCCATGATTGTGATCTGACTGTGATATTCGTATCATTTGTCAGTGGAAGGGGAATTAGGACCAATGGATTCAGTGAAGTTGCTCTTGACCTACAACAATACAAACCTAGAACAGAAGCTCTAAGTTTGTATCAGAAATGTTTTTTAAAAATCCTCAGTCCTCACTGACATACTTTTCACATGGAGTTTGGCAACATAAATGGATTTAGCAGGGGGAGAAAGAAGTCTAGTTCTCCATCACTGAAAGGGGAGTTACAGTGACCAGCTGAAGGCAAATACACAGGATTCAAATTAACCTACTTTGAGAAACCAAGTTTTTAAACCTCAATTGTATATCAAACGATTTTTGGCATCACATATTGAAATTCCAACAGGATCTTCCACCTCTGATTAATTCCACGCACTTCTTTATATCTCAGCTGCTACATAATCCGTAGACATATTTAATGTGTATGTCAACCTACAATATCTGCTGCAAAATATCTTCACTTAGCAAGTATTTCAAGTGTCTGGTTAATTGACCACCGTGTGTATACAGAATCACTGCTATTGGAAAGAACTGCAAAGCTGTTAACTGTGGACATTAAAAACTGCAGGTTTGTTGTTAACTGGAAAAACATTGAACACATTAATTATAAATACTTCAAATTTTAAAAGTCTTAAAAAAAGATTTCTAAATAATAATTAGAATTTCAGCTTCATACTTGAAAGGGAAAGTTAATAAGTAGCCATCTTGGAAACTGTGATGGTTGTAAAATAACGACTATGTATTTGGTCCAATAAAATAATCAAAGTAATCAACTAAATTCACAAAATCATAGAATCACAGAATCATAGAATATGCTGAATTGGAAGGRATGCATCAGGATCATCGAGTCCAGCTCCTGGCCCTGCACAGGACACCCCCAGAATCACGCCATGTGCCGAAGGGTATTGTCCAAACACTTCTTGACCCAGATAGGCTGTTCCAGTGCCTAATCACCCCCTGGGTGAAAAACGTTCTCCTGATAGCCTACCTAAACCTCCCCTGACTCAGCTTCATGCTGTTTCCTCGACTCCTGTCACTGGTCACGAGTGAAGAGATTGGTACCTGCCCCTCTGCTTCCCTTTGTGAGGATGTTGAAGACAGCAATGAGGTTTCTTCTCAGTCTCCTCTTCTCTGGTTTGTGATTTGTCAAACACTGTCAAGCACCACACACAGCTCAATTCTAAAACAGAGTAATCTAACATGAATATCCAGCAATCCATATAGAATCATACATATGCTAGATGAATTTCCTAAAACTGTAACTGCGTGTGCAACTTCAGCCACTGGACTTGTTTGTAAAAGGGTCCTCAAGTGTTCTGTATTTGACTAGGTAGATATGAAAGAATGATGTTGGCAGATTTGCCAGTGCTCCAAATCCAATTCATAGTATTAAGTTCAGCAGAACTTGCTGTCCTTGGCTTGTTGCCTCCGAACACTTAATTAACTTGGCCCCTATTTGTGATTTTTGAGGGAAAGATGCCTAACTTATTAACTAGCTCTACAAAATCATGAATATGGTACCTAAATATGGGGACAGATTCTTGAATTTTCTCCTAGGCACTGTTGCGACAATGTAAAAGTGATCAAAAGAGACCCTTTGCTCCTTTATCATGATTTATCCAGAAACATATAATAGGAAGCACAAAAACAATAGGATTGATTTTCCCACTTTTTATTTTTGGGTTTGGATCCTTCTTATCCCTACTTGATATACAATTCTTTGAGGAGTGCAGCTGTTTGATATTGATTAGAGCTCATCGTAGGAAACACTAATCTGCTTAGAAGATCACAAAGCCAGAACAGAATCTGAGCACRAGGCAATCCAGGCCTGACTGAAAAAGCGTGTGCAACTAAAATGGACAGATGGGGGAATGAACAGAGCAAGAATTTTGTATGTCTTTTGATGCCCCTCTACAAATTCCTCATACTTTGTATCAATGCAGTTATGGTTTTGGTTCTTGCTGATTGTGGTTGAAATAAACAGCATTAGCATTTTACATTATTTTGGTTTAAAACAAATGTATTATAGTTATCAATTATAAAATAAAATAGCTTTAATAATATTGGGTTTACTTTTGTAATCAGTAGACAGTAAAATATATTTTCTGTGAGATAAGATATACCCAGAGAAGTTAGGCACAGTCCTTCTCTGGAATACAAGAAATTCAAAGCATGCAATCATTTTTGTGAAATTTGTATTTTTTATGTCCGGACAGGATATGAAGCTCTTGCAAACGATGAACATGCCAAACGTCAATATTCTTCTCATCATGAGGATATCCAATATCAATGTTGTCCATTAGGTTATCTATGACCTGGGCAGGAGGGAAGTGAAAAACTCTTAATCTCTCTTGCAACCATAGCACTGAAATAAGAAATAGGAGCTCTGTGATAGAAAACCAATCAAGCATATGCAAATAACACTGTAACTCTGCAATTACAGTGTTTTCTCAGTCATGCTTGAGCCCTGTAGCAACCTTGTGGGATTACATCTTTGTTTTCACTTTTTTTTTCTTAATTCAATACTGAAAATGATACTGAAAATGATACTGAAAATGAAGAACTGAAAAATCCAACCTGTTTCAGCATAGTTTTCCTCCTAGGTGTGCTAGAAAAATGGTCCTCTACTCATATTCCTTTTGGCTCCATAACTGTTGCATCCCTGTTGCTTAGGGATAACAAAGCAAAATAGAACAACACTTGTATTTTTACCTTATTACATCTCCCACAGTTTCTACCTAAATCAGAATCCTGAACGGGTTTGTGCTTCACACAACAGGTTGTTACCAGATTATGAAATCCACTCAACTCCCTTTCTTTTCAACGTCAGGGTGGAAATACTTCCCTTCTACAACTTTCTTCTTTGACGTGTCTAATGTATGCTTGCGGCCATCTTCAGTCCATCTAGTAGCTGTAGCATGATTCAGCACAGGAGCTGAAGCTGGCTCAGACTGACAGCATTTGATTGATAATACATGGCTAAGTACGCAGAAGCTGCTTGATGGAAATTACTTTAATGAGTGATTTGAATATGCCTGATGCCGGTAGACTACATAAATGTGAGATAGTGAATCTCTTGAGTCAAGACAGATTAAATTGAGTTGGCGGCCRAAGTAACATAAAGAAAAACAGCTGGTTTGTCTTGTATCGTGTATCATGTACGTGAATCATGTACTTTTATTATTTGTAGTTGTTCTGTTGATATTTTTGCCCCACCTTCGTGCATAACACAAATGAGGAGGCAGATAAGGAAAAAGAGTGGATATATCTATATGGATGTAGAGACTGACTTCTCTACTCTATGGMTGTCCTTTTTCATCAGTCTTGCCTTTAGATCTCCTATGTTGTTTATCATAATTCACCTTAAAATCCCTCAATAAGTAAAAAAAATAACTACAATAATAGTTCCAGCAGCAATTTACCTTGTAAATAAATTCAAATTAAAACCCCTATCCTCAAATTGGCAGCATGTTGCGAGCTAATGAACCAACACAAAGCCCCACTGTTTTGAGATAGAATAACATTCAGACCCCAGTTTTAAATAGTTTGCCTGTGGGCAAACTGCTATAACCATATGGAGCTCCACAGACTTCACATAGGGTAGAGCTGAGAGCCTAATCCTGCACAGTGCTGTCGTATAATACTGACAATGCCAACTGCAAAATCCAAGGTCCAGATTTGTCCCACCAAACTTTAGAGATCTGAGGTATTAGATTTAGGAGTAGACACTCCCCTTAGGCTACAAAGACTCTCCAGAAAAGAACTGAGACCTGAGATCTCCACTGATTATAGGATAAGACAACAGCCTCACAGATCCTAAATCAAAAGCATAAATTTAAATGAAACAAATTCAGCCTTTTCTTTAAAAAATTCTTCAGGAAAGCATCCATAATTTGATTTGTTTGTGTGATTAATTTGATGAACTTTTGCATGGAATAAATGCATATGGATTCAAGTGCCTGGATTTCTAGAACATTCAGAGYAGTCACTCTGATTAGTGTTATTCTTTTACTGCAAAAGCTTCTCCACAATTTATTTCTGTGAGCATAGGTGTAAATATTTCACTAATGTTGTTCATTTCATCATCACAATTATTTTTTACAAATATAGAAAGTGCCTTAGCACACTGAAATCTAAACASTGTTTATGCAAGTTCCTATGGAGACAATTGTAAAACACACAAAAATCAAAATTTTTTTTTGTCTAAATAGCCTGTGTCTTGCAACACAAGGAAAGTGCAAAGCATCCATAACTCCTTCTTTCCTCTTTTTGACATTACAAAAAAACCTACTGTGATGAGATTCTAGCAGGAAAATGCAGAATTTTTTGATTAGAAAGTATCTTTCTTGTTTAGTCAAAACCGCCAACAGCAGTAATTTTCAAGAGGGTTTTTTGTTTGTTTGTTTGTTTGAAAACAAGATGGAGAAACAAAATGTAATTAATGTGCCTATAATGAAAAGACAGTGTGGATCAAAGTGATGGGATCAAATAACCAACTGGATAAGATACATTCAAGAGTACACTTCAGCTATCAAAAAAAAAATCTAAGAAAGATTCCTCTCCTACTGTGTTCTGTATATCAGGCGAAATAGTCCTTCTGATTTAGGAAGATATAATTTCTTGCACATAAATGCATAATAGAGGAAGGGAGAATCTTTTAAGTGTGAGGGATATATGCTGACATTATTTCATTTGATTCTTGGCACTGCATAGCTGACATTGAAAGAGGAAAAGTTATATTTTTAATAGAGAACATACATTGTTCACAATCTATCTTTTGCCCAAATTTTAAAGTAATAAAAAAGATTCAAACTGTACTATTTTGCCAGCAGTCCCTGTGTTACACAATATAAATACAATCACTTGTTATGGTAGCATAGTTCTTGGAGTTAAACTGCCAGGAAACACAGTCTTGCTGGATTAGGGCCAGCAGAGAGGAGCAACACCTCCAGATGGATAGTCCAGGCTTTCATCTGATTCCCAGATATCTCCTTGGGTGTCAGGGGATGCATAGGCTCTTTCAAAAGTCTTTCAGTGAAAATCTAATAAACACACAGAGAAAAATTTATACAGTACAGTCAGAGACAACCCCACAGAATACATCAGAGGTGTGTAAGCACATACCATTAGCCTTGCTCCCCTAAACTCTGGTGAGGAACAGCTAGAAGCAAATAGACAAATTATTTATTCTGAAATCCATGGGTTTTGTTTGGTTTTTCTTCATATGCTTTAGTTCTTCTGATTGTTTGTAGCCCATATGTTCACAGTGTTATGGAGTCCCAGAAGGATCTGTCGGTCTCAGTGTGGACAGTCTTCACTAAGTTACAAAGGTCTGTGCACTAAGTCAGATTCACAATAACACAAAGGCTGCTTTAAAACAGTCTTCCTACTTTAAAAAATCTGTAAGGGAAATTAATATAATTAACCCCAACTTCATTGACCTTCTCTACTGTCAAGAAGTTGCAAAGTATACCRAAAAAAATTAAATCTCTAACTGAAATAATTCATCAAATCAGTAGACAGAGGAAGTATAATGAAATCCAGACTTACAAAAAAAAATTATGAGTGAGCAGTTTTAGACCAGTCAAAAGAAAGATTTTTCACTGTACTKTTTCTGTGCATATGAAATTGGCACAGTATTCAGAATTATAAATAGAACACAATAGGATCCACACCAATCATTTATTTTTACTCTTAATTGTGGTTTTCTTACATTTAGGTTATCTATAACATATAATTAGAGATTGCTGTAAGGAAGCAATTTATCTCACAAACACCTGACATTTCTAAATTTTCTTGAGTTATGGTGACCGTTGAACCCTTTGAATGAATTACTGCCTTAAAACCACTTCTCTATTTCAAGGAACAACCTTACAAATGCAGAAACCTCTGCTTCTTGGCAACTGTGGTAGCATTTGAAATGTCTTTGTCTCTGGGCACTTTAAACTAATATTTCATTAGTTGTTAAAACAGGGTAAGGTCTATGCTCTCTATCGATTGCCAAATAAATTGTTGTGAGACATTATTTTCCCCCCCTAGTACATAGCTTTTTCTTCTTTGCTTGTTTTCTGCCTCTGATTCTGGAACATGTACAAGGGTTTTCTTTATTAGAGATTAATAATATGTATGTTATGTATCATTTTGCTTTTTGATTTTTTTTTTATTTGCAGTTGTTTTTTCCATGTATTGGAATTTGATTTTTAATACTTTTAGTTGGGTTATTAGCCAAGCTTGGCTAGATATAACTCTCCTTGACAATAAAACCAAAGGTAAGAATTTTGGAAATACCATTGCTATGTTAACATTCACAAAAGGTAGTTTGTTGAATTACAGTAGGTAATAAGAGCATGTTGAAGAGTTGTGAAAACATCCCAAAGTCTCACTGCATCCTGATCTTCATAACCTTTATTCCCAGACAGAGGTTGTTCATGATACTCCATCAGTCACATGCATGGTAAATGAGATGGACTTCCAAGGGTGAACAACACTCTGGGCAGTAAAAACTAGACCTGCAGCATTTTTTTTTTTTTCTGATCTTCAGCTCAGTTTCATTAACTATTGCAGAGATCAATCTCCTTTACCTAGTGCATTTCTAATCACATTTGTGCTAGACGAGAATTCATTAGGATCTGTAAATTGCCCAGAAAAAGCACTGAGACTTAGCMACTGCTACTTTTATATTAAGCAACTTTAAAAGCAGGTCATAGACATTATTTCTACTTTCCTTTAGATTTAGGTACACCAAGACAGAGAAATCTGGTACAAAGAAATGGTGGTTTCATCTTTCTAAAACTTAGTGGATTGTTCACAGAGACAGGAACATATTTGATGAATTTAGCTTTCATTTGGCCAAAGACTTACTTACGAATAGCTCTCATTTTGAAATATATGAACAATTTATACAAATGTAATGTGCATATATTTTAGCATGGAGCAATCTTGAACCATTTCATTTACTGACATCCATGACAATGTGTTGTATATTCTTGACTTGATGAACACAATTTTCATGGCTGTGGAGATAGAAGAAGGAAGAAAAATTTATTTAATAGAGGTAAGTGCTTACTCTTGCAGAGACACATTATGGTGAAATTTGTGTTTCTAATAAGTATTCTTACAAGCGTATAAATATAAATTTATTTATATAAATATATTCTTTATAKAAAGAATATCTCATAAAAGATTCTGAATTCCAGTCAACCCCCCCTCCCCCCCCCATATTATATAAATTTGAACATTTTTTAATGTATGTGTTTCTGGATATACATACATATATTTTATGTCTGTACTGGGTCTGGCGGGAATGGAGTTAGTTTTTTCCTAAAAAGTCCATTGCCATGGCAAAACTAATTGTGAGAAACTCCCTAAGTTTATTCTGACTGATTAAAGCCTAATTATTCCTGTCTTTGCTCTTGGGACTGGTGCGGTTTTTATTACACACGGGATACTCTCACATCAGAAGAGTGCTTTCAACTGGGTGATAGTAGTGGGAGATCTGACTATTAGATATAGACAGACAGGTTTGCAATGTCTCAGAAAACTGAATGGTAACTTGCCTGCTGAGTGCAAATGCAGTGAACTTCACAARACGTTCAGAAGAGCAGCTAGGGAACATGCTCTGTGGTCCTTATTGGTAGTGATATAGAGGAGCATAGGAAAAACATTCTAGAGGCTGAAGTCAGACTCCGACCCAGGAGACCAACGTCCTTGAGCTCCACCGTAGTGTTCTGTGAAATAATTCTAGTCCCACATGTGAGGATCCAGGCAGGAGGAATCAAATGTCTCAATGAATGAATGAGATTGTGCTAGAGAGATGAGGCATTTAGGGTGTTAGGAAGGGAAATAAAATAACCTGCACAGGAAGAAAAGCTTTCACCTTAATCACAGTGGAACACGGCTGCTGGCACTGAAAACTAAAAGATAAGAGACGAATATTTGAAAGAAAAACCAGGCAGACAGCTAGGTGTTGGGTGATTCCCATACCTGATACTTGTTAATGTGCAACCAGGACTGCCTGACATTCACCACAGAGTTCTGAAGGAACCCAAGTGTGAAGTTGTAGAAGCCAAAATGTGTAAGACATATTATAAACTGCAGCTGTACCAGAGGACTGGCAGGTCACCAATGTAACTCACAGGTATGGACAGGTAACTCACAGGGCTCTGAGGGGAATCCTAGGAACTGCAGATATATGAACCTGGCTTCTTTCCTGAATACCCATCTGGCAGAGTCAGTAATGAAAGTTACAACCACTGAAATAATAAAAACATCAATAAACACAGTCTGTTAGGAAAGAATCAGAAAGGATTCTTTCCTGTTAAGAAAGAATCTGTAATAGGAAATGACCTCCAAAAATCCTGCTGTTATTCAAGGAGCTTTGGAAGACCAAGTGGATAAGAGAGATAGGTTGGTGACAATATATTTAGAATTTAAAAAATTCTGTGGCAAGTCTCTGTATAAAATTCAGCAGCAAAAATAAGTTGTAACAGGAAAAGCTGATTTTTTGGTTTGAATTGAGGTTAGAGAAAGGAAAGTAAGTTCACTTTCTGGGTGGAAAAGGATCACCAACAGATTCTCCATAAATCAGTGTGAAGATTAGTTACATTCAACATGACACCAAATCCTTGAGTTTAAATGTAAATAAATGTAGGATCGTATGTCACGGGAAAAGATTTCTAAATCATATCTGCTGAACTCTGAATTGGAGGTCACAACCTAGGATAGAAATGTTGAAATCAAAGTCACTGTTTTCTGGAAACATCAGCTAATTATGCAATCAAGAAATTCCAAAAAAAATCTTGAGCACCATCACAAAGGGAAGAAAAACAATATATAGGATGTTATCTTAGAAAATAATAGAATCATTTAGGCTGGAAAAGACCTCTAAGATCATCGAGTCTAACCATTAACCCAGGACTGCCAAGACCACCAGTAATCCATGTCCTTAAGCATCACATCTGCATGTCTCTAGAATACCTACAAAACTGAACACAGTGCTGAGTACAATCACAGTGCTGAGGGACAATCACGTCCCTAGTTCTGCTGTCCACTCTATTTCTGATACAGGCCAGGGTGCCATTGAATTTCTTGGCCACCTGGGCACAGCTGGCTCATGTTCAGTCACTGTCAACCAGCACCCCCACTTTCTTTTCCACCAGGCAGCTTTCCATCCACTCTGCTCCCAGCCTGTAGCACTGCAGGGCGTTGTTGTGGCCCAAGAGCAGGACCCGGCATTTGGCCTTATTGAAGCTTATACCAGTGATCTCGACCTATCAATCCAGACTGTCCAGGTCCCTGTGTAGAGGTGTCCTGACCTCCAGCAGATCAGCACTTCTGCCCAATTTGTTGTCATCTGTGAACTTACAGAGAGTGCACTCAATCCCCTCATCCAAATCACTGATAAAGACATTTAACAGACCTGGCCCTAGTACTGAGACCTGGGGAACACCACTTGTGACCAGGCATCAAATGGATTTAACTCCATTCACCACCACTTCTTGTTACAGAAAATGCAGGAAGTTTTTCATGCAGTGAACAGTCACCTGTCCAAACTGTGAGCAGCCAGTTTCCCCAGGAGAATGYGTCAAAGGCTCTACTGATGTCTAGGGATACAACATCTGCAGCCTTTCCCTGATCCACTGAATGTGTTACCCTGTCATAGAAGGAGATCAGGCTGGTAAAACTGGACTTGCCTTTCATAAGCCCGTTCTGGCTGTGCCTCGTCCTCTCATTTTTCTTTATGTGACACATGATGGCACTCAAGATGATATGCTCCTGTAGAAAATCTTGGAGTGTATACATCTTTGCTACTGTGCAGCTGTGTTTTCTCCACATGTCAAAGAAGATAGAGTGGAGTTAGAAAGGGCACTGAGAAAGGCAACTGCAAAAATTAAGGATCTGGAACAGAAGCAATCCTGCCTTTTAAAATACCTTTTATCAAAAAAAGAGGAATAAGACTGGATGTATCCCATCCCTACAAGGCTGATTCCTTGGTCATTTGATGAAAATAAGTGTTTAAGTCAAAGGCGTTTTTAGAAGGTTTAGTATTTCAAAGAAATTTTAGGATATCTTGATTGGAAATTTGAGTTTAATTCAGGACCATGTCTTTGGGATCAGGAACCTCAAAACCGAGTATTATCTCCAGCAAAACTGAGTTAATTTTCAGATTCAGAAATGAAGGCCTTGAATTACTTGCCTAAACAAGAGCAAGTGGTGTTACAGTGCATGTAACACCACGTCCTCTGGAGCAGCAGATGGAGGCCAAATAGATACACTGGTGCATTTTAAACTTATATACAGGAAATTAAACTGCACACACTATATTCTACCTGCAATTAAAAAAAACCAAAGAACAAAAAACAAAAATACCTGAAAAATATAGTGGGAAATAATATTAGGAAGCTAAATTTTGTGTCTGTTGTTTCACTCATGTAATAGCAGCTTTCTCAGTGTTTAGTGTTGAAATGATGATGGATTTTGCTGAAACAGATAAACACAAGTTCTACTGAACCCAAATATGTAGCTTAATATCTACGGGTTCTCTTACAGCACTTAAACTTTAGGCAATATCCACTTTTGCCCTTGGAATTTCTTGCTGGCTGCAGGTCATAAGGTTTTATACAATGAAATATAATTTACCTGATAATTAGCTTACAAATAAAAATAGATAATATCTCAAGTAGTATCAAACTTACTTTGAATGTACAGTTCACCAGTTTCTACTGAAGACATTCAAATGCAATATCTCAGCTTATTCTAGTGATATGGCTTTAAGTCAGTATGATTTCACTTTAAAATTTTACTTTGTCTCCCTTGAAAAATAAGACAACTGAATATGCATTAAAACTGAATTAAAAATTATTACAGTAATAAAAGTAAGAGACAGCTAGATAAGAAACCTCTCTTGACTACCAAATAGTTGAGTCTTCATTGGAATTCTCTGTTATACAACATCCTTCCACAAGTTTTTCTTAAATGTTAGACGAGTACATCTGCATAATTCAGATTGAGATTAGTCCTCGTGTCCTCTCTAGGCAACTGAGGGGGAGGGAAAAAAGRGAAAGAAAAAATAGAAAGGCAAGGCATGGGGACAATGCCTGAGGCTTTGCAAAATGCTGTTGATTGTGTTGACTATGTTTTCCTTCTAAACCAATATGCACAAGACAAGAAAGGTGGAAACCTTCATCACTGACTGAATGTGATGGGTTTTGATATTACTTGTGTTGAATGTTTTGATTTTTACTTCCAGTTTTCTTTCCAGCTAGACTACTCTTTGTTAAAGCACGATAAAATAAATTGTCAATAGTGAGAAAGAATTATGTACTTTAGTTGAAGTGAAATGTTTTTACTATGATTTTGATCTTTAGTTTCATGGAATATTCAAGTTTATTTCAAATTTAGAGTGAAACCAAACATTGATCTACTTCAGTAACAGAATCTATACCCCACTCCCCAAAAAGTAAAGCTAAGTAGATATAAATCAGGATGTGAGGAAAGGTAAATTTATCAAACATGGATGAGGAAAAATCTCCCCAAAAATATTTATGGAATCAGTGATAGTGAGAAGATGTTTAATACTTCTCATGCATTTCTTAAATTTTATTTAGTGATTTGATGATAAGAAGTCTCATAACTTTACATGTTTTTTGATRCTGTTTGGATAGCTGTATTCTATGTATATTTTAGACTTCAGTGGACTGTAACTGACTTCGTTTGGGGGACTAAAAGATTTAACAAAGAATTTAGATAACAAGAAGGATTCACCTATCAGTTCAGGATGCTTGTTGCATACAAGTAATAACACTTATTTTTGCATGAAAATTTAGTAGTCTTCCATCAATTTTCTGAATCAGAATTATTATTACTGTGTAAGAACAATAAAATGTTTCTTTAAATGAAACTATAACACATTTAAAATTTAAACCCAGACATTTTGTTTCTCATTTCCCAATTAAATTATTCAATTTACTGTCACAAAATACTACTAAAGGGAAATTGGCAATTTTTTTTTAATTGATACATGCCTACATATTCAGACAAAGAGATTAACAATGATTGTATGGATGTCGGCTATCACCCACAGCTCGTGTGAAGTAAATTTAAAACTTTTTGTTTGTTTAGAAATTTATAAATTGACAAACTTAGCTGTAACCTTTAAATGAACGTGGAGGATGAATGAACTTCTGAGTAGAATACTTTGGAATTGGTGGAGTACTTCTCACACACTAAAGGTTTTAATACTGGCTGCGGTAGAAAGATAAAACACCTATACTGGTTCCCAGGTTACTGCAAAAAATGGCATTAAACGTGAGGACTACAATTCTTGGATAAGAGGTAAAAGAGGTTCTTRAATGAATAGAGACAAATTTTGATCTCAAATGTGGAAAAGCCACCCATCAGATTTGCACAAAACTTGATGTGTTTCTCCCGGACATTTCTATCACTACAAATTTCATCTTTCACGCATAATTCTCTGCTTTTTCAGACTTATTTAATTTTGAAAACAGTTTTTATTAGTTCTACAACTAGACTAAAAGTTGCAAAGCCAACATTTCCATGCTTCTATTATAAGTATTGTATCAAAAATCAGTGACTTGCTGGTTATCTGTTTCAGCTACAGTTGGATTGAAGCAAAACACAAAGGATTATTAATGTTTTACTACTCTGGGGACATGTGCAGATACAGTGAATGCTSAATAATTTTCTGATTTCTCTCTTGTCTTCTTTCCAATGTTTATTTTCCACAAATAATTACTGAGAATATCCACAAACAAAGAGAAATGAGAAATTCCATATATACTACAAAAAACTTTTTATGGGAGGAGGATTGCTTTTCAGTTTTGTTCTTTCTTAGACTTTTGGAACCGTGATTCCTAATTTTTATTGCTTTTCACTTTGCAGGTGTGTCTTTTGTGTTGACAATAGATGAATTGTAGCTTCTGCACAGGATTCAAGGCAAAAATAATTGTTTTTTCATATAGTGTTACTCTCTTGTTTTATTTATTTATGAACCTTTGAAGTGGCACACCATTTTTAGAGGGCAGAATTTTGTTTTGCCTGCTACAAAACTTGTTYGAGTGTGAACTTTTGTATTACAGGTTATTTACGAAAAAGTAAATTATGGACTCTGCTTAAGATGGTACAGCTTTTAATATAAAACCAAATGTGATGGTTACTAATTAGTATTAAAGTTCTGTATATGAGTGACTGTTTCTCACTTTAGAACATTCTAGGTGCAGAAGATTGCATCAGGCATAAATAAAAGGGAGATATAAAGCAAAGCAACAGAAAATTATAACATAGATAATATATGCAAAATATGCAAGTCCACACAAGGCAAAAGGCCACATCTAAATGGCAAAAGGACAATTTACCTAACCTAATAATAATATCTAATGCCATTTAGAGTGATTGCATAGACCTGATTCATTTTGCCATTGAATAATGTATTGGAACAGCTTTGCAATATCTTAATTAATTGATGAGTATGTGGTTTCTTTATCCATATTTTAGCATTAGATGACCAATCATTGTCTTACAGTCAATTAGTCAACAAATCTTTCCATAATTTTTGTTTCTCAGTGCTAGTGATTTCCTACTGTAAGATGTGATTCAATTTAAAGAATTTTACATTTGTCATGTTTGTATTTCAGCCACTAATCTGATGAAAATATCCAGTAAATAATTCACTAGTTTATGTAAAAATCAAGTGATATTTGAAATGAAGGAAWAAAGAAAGATATAGGGATAAAGTTTCATTAACTTTTAATATTTTGGGGTTTTTTGCTTGTAACTGCAATCAGTCAAACRTCATGACATAGGGATTATTTAGAAAAGCTATAGCTCTGTGATAGAGTGAACACTAGTTTCACTTTCACTTTCTTCAATAAATTCTGGATTTCAGGAGTCTTTGACTAAGTCTTTCTTCTGTACTAAGCCACTCAAATATTGGTAAGAGGATTTTGAAAATGGTTTGTTGTGGTTGTTCAACAAGATACAGCGGCCTTAAGTGAGAAAGCTATACAGTTACATATGTCTGAAAAGGCTGAAAAGACATTTCCCTTTACAATGCAGGCAAACACACAACTGGATGCAGTGATTCAACATCATACCTGTAGGAGTTTAAAACCTGGAGAGAATATGAGGATTGATTTTCGATGCACTAAAAATATAACACAAAATATTACAGATTTTTTTATTTTTGTAAACCCCTCCACATGCTAGGCCATAACCATTTTCTCCACAAAGCAAGAAACAGCTATAACATCATTAAAAGAAGAAAACAATCTGATTTGTTTAAGCATCCACTCTTCTCTCATCTCAGAAAGCTACTCAACAATAAATTTCAGTTCTATCTCTTACCTTGATTGTCTCACCTTTCTGAAACATAGATACCAGATATCCTTCCAACTAGGTCAGATAATTGCTATTCTTTCAGGCAGTGGCATTGGTATGGAGGAAAGGTTACCACTGTGCTGTATCAAACACTAGAACTGTCAGTTACTTTTTCCTGGTTTCCTTAAATACTTTGCCTAACTCCACTTAGAATGTCAGTGTTTTGGGGTGTTTCCTCCCTCTCTGATAACAGATTCTGTAGAGGGCAATTATCACATGAAATTGGCAGCAACTAATTTACTTAACTCTTCCCCATTACTGTCTCGGTAGTTTATTAATTAAAAAATGCATGCTTAATCAGTATGAACAAAAAGATCTTTTTCCCCAGAAAAGAAATTTCACATTACTGCCTATAAATAATCCTATTTCTCCCAAATTATGTTTTCTGGATAAACTCAAAAGAACTCTATCAGCCAAGAAGACAGTAGAAGTGGCCCTGAAATAATTGTCGTGGTAAATCTATTGCCATCTGTCTTCATTACATTAATGTACACAGAACTAGCTGGTGATGTGCCAATTTCTTTCTGAGGCTGTTCGATCTTACTTCCTTGTTCAAAGGATCTACAAATTTTGTTTTGAATGTAGGTGTAAGTGCTTAATATTTACTTACATATGACTGACATTGCAGGACAAACATGCTCTGTTACTCATAGCTGAAATATTTTTCTACATTACTTTGGCTCAGAGGAAGAAAGCATTTTTCCATACCTTGCTAGGTAGAGGTGACACATATGCTTCAGCTGTTACTGCCTTGATGATTCACTTTATTCCAAAGGTTAATACAGTTTCTGAATGTCATTGACTCTATAGCATGCATGAATTTATGATAAAATTGCAGGTCAATATATTATGCCTTTCCATTTTTCACTTTATGCAGAATTTAGTGATAATAGAGATTAACTACTTACAATACTAATTAGTAGAAGGTATTATATTATACAAGTTAATGAAAAATTTTTCCTTGAACTTAGTTTTCATTGAAAAAAATGCTACTCAAATATGTGACAGTATGTCACATATTAACAGAGGACCGCTCTCTCACTGAAGTGAATCTCAAAAAACAAATTCCAAAAGCAGAAACTAATCTTCACAAGCTCTTTGCTGTTACTTAGACCACTTGCCCATATGAAGTACACATGGCCATATGCATGTTTTACTTGAGAGGTCAATTATCTTTTTAGCGTCATTGTCTCATCAGATTAAGCCAAAGCAAGACAAAAAAATATCTCTGGGCAAATTAGAAAACTATTTGGAAACTATTGGATTTCATTAGTATGGGAAAAAATCTCCAGCACTTCAACACAAAACTAAACTTGTAATATTCATCCATGTTTACTTGATGCCAAAAGCACAAAATAACTTGTAAGAAGTTATATTTATATTCAACTTTATTAAAATAATTCTTAAATATAGAAAACAGTCTTGGAATATTTGTGTTGCGTTCATATTTTTTATCAATGATATAATATATGCTTGTCTTGTTCGGGACCATGCCTTGGCCGAGGCAGAATTGCTAACTGTTACTTTTACATAGCAATCCCATAATCAAATATATACAAATGAAATTCCAGACTATACTGCTGCATATCATTCCGTAACACTGCAAATCATGCTCTTGGCTCTGTTGCTGGGCATAAGCCCCTCAATAGTTTTATTACCAAAACTTCTTGACCAAAAGTAGAAAGTGATTTTTATATGACATTATTCAAGGTACTCTATAACCTTTTTCAAAGAGGATTTGCTTGTGTTAGGCTGAATTGAGGCCCGTACTTTACGTGATGGCACAGTTCTTCAGTCAATTACTTTATTGTTAAAGTCAATAGCTCTTTACTGACTGTAAGTTTGATGTTTGCCCTTCTGTTACAAATTTCAGATTGTTTGCAATGTGAAAATAATCATAGAATATATTAATGATTCTGTTCAAAGCATGGAAAACACTTTGTTTTATATGTTCACACAAGAAATCTTTGGAAAAAGATTTGCACTCAAAGTAAAACTTGTAGATTTTCAGGTTTTGCCAGTCGTATGTTTTCCGGTATTTCATCTGTTATTCTGTAGGAAAAAAGAACAACTTCTGAAATTGCAAATGTATTCTCTGTGTTCTCACTTACACTTTTCTGTGTGTGCCTGTGCTCAGGCATACATAAACATGCACACACCAGCTTAAAAATATATGAGAAGAAAATTGTAAGAAAACCACTAGAGATTTTAGTTTGTAATAATATACCTGGAAAGAACTAATATTTTGCAAAAGGAAACAGAAGTTTTATTTCTTTTGTGAACCGCTGTTCCATACATTGTTGGTGGAGCTTTGTGGTGGGTTAGCTTTGGATAAGGGCCAAATTCCCATCCAGCGGCTCCCTCACTCTCCTTCTCAACCGGACAGGTAAAAAAAAATGGCTGAAAGTTTTATGGGTTAAGATAAAGACAGTTAAATCACTAACTAGCTACCATCACAGGCAAAATAGACCCGACTTGCAAAACTTTAAGCTATTTTATTGCCAATGAAAATAGATTTAAGTAGTGTGATACAAAAAGACAAAACTTACAGCAACACCTTTCTTCACCCCTTTCCTTGGCTCAATTCCTTCACTCTCATCTTCTCTACCCCCACTAAATGACACAAGAGAGCTGATGGGAAGTTATGGTGAGTACCTAGAGGTTTCTCTGCTGTTCCTTCCTTCTAGCATTTTTCCTCTGCTTTGGCATGGGCTTTTCCAATAATCTGCAGTTTCCTTCATGAAAAGAATCTGCTCTGGTATCGGTTTTCCACACAGTTTCTGTTAGGAAAAATTTGTTCCAGCATGGTTTCCTACATGGATTATAGAGGAATCTCAGTTCTGTTTCTTGGACTGCCTCCTCTCCCTCTTCTTGTTGACAAGGGGAGAGAAGAAGAGCTCTTTCTCAGTCTCTGTTGTTCCATCCTTCTCCCTCCATCCATCATTTTCTGTCGTTTCTTATACATTCCCAGAGGTGCCACCATCTTTGCTGAGAGGTGGTCTGTTACAGCCAGCTGGAACCAGCTGCGTCTGCCACAGCGCAGCCTCAGTCCCTTCTCACAGAGCCTGCTCCTCCAGCATCTCCATCTCATCACCAAAACCTTGCTGCGGACACCCAGGACAGGGGTCCTATGATGTCTTTAAGCTTGTAGGTCTGTAGCCTGAGACATTTTATTTCCCAGTAGTTAGCTGTTATGACCCAATCTGAAAAAATTTTTTCCTCTGATAGTCTGCCTGTCATAGAGTTTCTATCCTGTGTGGCAATGGCTACACAACACTTTCAATCAACCTTCATAATGGAATTGAGAGAATTGCAATTAGCTCAGAGACAGACTCTCACGTGTTTTCCTGCTTCACCTTTTTTTGTCTACTTTTCTGTAAGTAAAAGAAATATTAGTGTGAATCAAACCTACATATCTCCTGCCTTCCTTTCTTCTGAGTTTAACTCACTTGTGTTATTCTTAGCACTGTGCTGTTCAAGCAATACTAAATAAATGGCAGAAGGAGGATTATTGAGTATTCTTCTGAGTGTTCTGATTTAAAATTTTTCTGCTTCCCATCTTCTTATTTTATGGGATTGTCCCAAGAATGCATAGCCTCCTGCCGCATGTTCAAAATGCAATTACAGCAATTTTAAAATTAGAGGCAATTCACCCACAAATGCAAGAAAAACCTGTGTGTCTTCAGGGTAGAAATCAGAGTCTACAATAGTAGGCCACCAAATACAAAAAACTGTTTATGGGTCAAGGACTTAAGACATTATCATTACTCAAGCAATTAAGATATTGAGGAAAGAACTGTGTGTGTGTTCATGTCATCACCATGACAGTGTGATACCTATTTGATTCTTTTCTGAGAGCTGCCTAGTTTGAATTATCATTTAGAACATTCCCTTTACTCTTGACCATGGATGCAATTCTGAGTGTTTCTTGTGTGGTGACATATTTGTTCTACTGAATTATTGCACTCTTTCCACATGGTGACAATAAGCTAATAGGAATTCTGTCTATGGTTAGACTCTAAAATGCATATTTCAATATAGCGAATAATATATCCCAGCCATTTCTAATATGATAGGTCTAAGATTTCTGCAATAAACAAAGATATCTATGTGGAGAAKGTATTTGTTTTAGGAATGCAACAGCATACAAGATCCCTATGTTTAGTAAATTAGCATAGGAAAGTGATCATAGCAGTCTATAGAACCACTATAATTTCCTGCACACAGAAGACTTGTGTTGAGTTTATTATATGAACTCACCTTGGTTGAGTTTATTATATGAAGTGGTCAGCTGAATAAAGAAATTGTCGAGAATTCTACTGCTTTTCTTCAATCAATAAGAATGGTTGATTAATATCAGCATGATTTTGCAAATAATCCTGTTCCATTTCTTTTTAGTTTGCTGTTATGTCATGATGGGAGGTGATTATTATAGTAAGTAATAATTTTGTTTCCCATCATGATTTAGCATTAATCTTATGATCGCATCTTCAATTATTAACCACAAAGGAAACCAACAATATATTATTTATGGTAATGGACATCAATTTGGATTTCAGGTGTGCTTTACTTTTGGTAACATTACTGTGTTAGAAATTAAAAAATATATCCTCTTTGGTCAAGTTTTCTAATTCATGGAATGACTAAGTTTGTCCTAAAAGATTGCATGCCAGCTACTGCTATTGAACAAATACACTGGAAGGACCTTTACTACTCTGCCTCACTGTAGTGAGAAAGCTATGGGCAAAAGAGAACAGTAAAGCCTCATTTTGAAACTCTCAATGTACATAAAACAAGAATATACCCAATCACATTGGCTGGCTGTTAAACGCTCTGTCGCTGATTTGCACTTGTCTGAGTAAGGGAAAAAAAAATCTGGGGCAGTGAAATATAAATATGTAGAATAATGGTTTTCGATGACAAGTCTACGGGACATATGAGAGTGAAATACAGAAGACTCTCAGCAAGAGTAAAAAAGAAGTCAGTTTAAGAGACACAAGAAAATGTGAGGGTTTGTAGGATCAATGTGCTCGAACCTCTCTTATCCCAGTTTGCAGAACAACCTGAAAATTTGCATCACAGAGTGAATGAAGGAACATGAACATAGTAATGAATATGCTAACAGTATTCTATCATTATAGGTATGGGAAGGTTATGCCCATTTGAAACCTATTGAATAAAACATTGTACAGAAGTTACTAATCAAAATATTCTAATAGTATTATACATCTTCTATTTTTAGTTTGTTTAAGTGCAGATGGATCATGCATGCTTTGATTATACTTGGTGATACATACAAAATTTCAGTTACAGTTCCCTGACCTTGTTGTACACACAAGTTATCCACAACCAAATTTACTCTGGATGAAAGCTGGGTGACATAGGGAGATAAACATAACTCAAGACCCGATCTTCTCCACTAAAAAATGTCACTAACAGAGAAACTGTCCCCAAAAAAAAAGAGAAATTCAACATGATATTTGCTATGTCTGGAGAAAGGAAGAACTGAAAAGTGGGGTTTAGGTGATACAAGTAAAACTTATCTCCAGGGAGTGAAAACTTATCTATAACAAGGTAGCCCCATGAAATCCAGGAAAGCACACCCTAAGACCCTGGATACCCCATCACCTGGATCAGCACTGGAGCCAGAACTGGTGATGGATCTCTCTCTCTTTCTCTCTCCTTCCTTTCTTTCTCTCTTTCTCTCTTTCTTTCTCTCTTTCTCTCTTTTTATCTTTCTCTCTTTCTATCTTTCTTTCTCTTTCTCTCTTTCTCTCTCTCTTTCTTTCTTTCTCTCTCTCTCTTTCTCTCTTTCTTTCTTTCTCTCTCTCTCTCTCTCTCCCTTCTCTTTTTCTCTCTCCCTTCCTTTCTTCCTTGCTTCCTGCCTTCCTTGCCGCCTTCCTTCCTTCCTCCCAAATTTCTTTCTGTCTCTTACCCTCCACCCTGCCAATTATTCAAAACCCAATGCCATGTGCGTATGCTAGAAGATAAGGGACTAACTTATACCAATTTCCATGTCAAGTGTATAATTTACTAATACTCTAAGTTTCTTTTGTGGAGCCTTTGACTCTTTTGATTCCTTTTCAAACACAAGCATATGTGAATCTTGAGTCTTCCCTTCCCCTTGAGTGTGGGCACAGCAGCCATTGCAGTGTTGCAGGCGCAGCCTGTATTAATAGGTGCTTAGAAGGATTGTTGCTTCTCTCCTGCCACTCCCCCAACATTTAGCTTAGAGTTTCTTTCTCTCTTTCAAAACTGATTTGTATGTTTTCATTTTGTTTTGCCTCTGCCAATCACCGCCCACTTTTATCCTGATAGCACAAAAGTGAACGCAGTTGCCTTGTTGATATTTCATTATTGTTGCTGGTGTTTAAACATCACTTCATAAAAACATCATTAAATGCTTTGAAAGCAATAAAAAAAACAAAACCACCTCAAACCAAAATACAGTATCACCTGAAAGAATTAAGTGGAAGAGAAGTCAGTTTTCTCTCTTATAAGGTGAGAACAGGCGGTGATGGCTAATGGCCCCACTCATGAGGGTTCAGCAATATGGATGTCAAAAGAGAGAACTGGAGCATAGCGACATTTAGGAAGATGGCAATGCAGATCAGACACCACCTCAGCACTTTTATTTGCTAGTTAACAGGTGACAAAGAAAGGAAGGAGACAACTTTATCTGAGGGGGAAAAAACAAAGAACAAGTTGCTAGTTTTACCAGAACCAGAAGGCAAGCAGAAAACTTTTCCGTCACTGACATAATTTATCCTCATTCTTGCAGGTGTTGGAAAAATTGCAGAATTATTCAAAGTATCCATATCAAATTATACTTTTAAGTTATTTCAAAGAGCAACTCCAAAGTAAATTTTAACCAATATTACCCAGTATTGTGCAGTGTGTAGGCCACTTGTTTCCATTTAAAAGAGAACAAGAAGCTTTTCTCCCTAATTTCTGAAGACGGGAAAGGACTAAAACAATATTATTCTATGGGGAAAAAAATGAAATTTTCACTCCTCTGTCCCTTCCACCCCCAATAGAAAGTAGGATTCTGTAGGAAGGAGTGGAGGGCAAGATCATAACTCTTAGCAATGTCAGTGGCTCCTTACTGCCTTGCATTTATGTCCCAGTACCATCTAATTAGCTAGCTTTGTGATTTACTGACCTAGCTTCATTTGGCATTTTGCATCACAGAGAAATAGAGGCCGCAGTGCTATTCTGCAACTGGGGGCAGCAGTCTGCCATCTACACAGACTTTATTACAGTGTGAGGCAGAACCTTCCATGCATCAGAGGACATTGTTAGAGAGGGTTGGTTATTTGAAAGCCATCTCCATTGTAACAGATATTATCACCTCTGAGGCAAAAAAAAAAAAAAAGAAGAAAGAAAGATAGAATTAAAAAACTAAATCAGCCAGTACTGCAGGCAGGGAGGTTTAACTAATACACTGTCTGTGCACTGCTGTGGTTCATAGGTTACAGTCCAGTCTTTGTCCATTTGCTTAAATAATGACATCGTARCAGTGAACTATAAATCCATGGGAGTTTCCACATGAAAAAGAACAATGTAAGAAATATGTGGGAAGGATATAAACTGTAAAGCAATCAGCAACCACACTTTTTGCTTCTTTCATTTACATCAGCTATGGTCTCATCCCAGTAAAACCAATTATCATAAAATCATAGAATCAGTTGGGTTGGAAGGGGACCTTTAAGATCATCTAGTTCCAACCCCCTGTCATGGGAAGAGACACCTTTAATTATAGTATGTATGGGGCATTCATGACTTCTCTGAGCAAACTGGTTCAGTGACTCACCATGCTTAAAATGAAGAATTTTTTCCTAATATCTAATCTAAACCCGTTCTCTTTCAACTTGAACCCACTCCCCCTTGTCCTGTCACTACATGCTCTTGCAAGTAGTCTTTCTCCACCTTTCCTGTTAATTCCCTTCAGGTACTGGAAGACTGCAATTAGGTCACCCCAAAGCCTTAACTTTAACAGTCTTACATTCCCAATTCTCTCAGCCTTTCCTAATAGGAGAGGTCCTTCTGTAGACAAGAATATTGTCTTTCATTTTGCCTAGGCTGAATGCAACTTCCAAGTCTCTTCAAAAGTGCTGGTTGAAAAATATTAAATAGACAATCATACTGAGCACAGACATATTTACTAGATAAATATGACATAAATCTTAATAAATACCGGTATTACAGCTGTATATGACCCCTTGTCCTGCTATTGGAATGGTATTCTCCAATTTAGTGTTCCCACTGAAACAGCTCCAAACCATGCACCACTCCATCACTCTCCCCTCCCCTTCCCCTTTCAGTGACCTGGAGAGGACAATTCAAGGCACAAAAGGTAAACATCATGGGTTGAGACAAGAAAAATTAACTGGAAACAGCAATGAGATAAGAAAAAGAACAGTAACAACAATATTAATGACAGAGTGCACAACAAAAGAAATACTATTGTTCACTCAAAGGAAACACCCAACAATTCCCAGCCTCTCCCTCAGCCACCCTAGTCCAACCAAGAAGGGAGCCCTGTTCCCAGAAAATGATGTGAGGTGATAGAGAATAACCTCCGGGTCCTAGCCATGCCCCTTCTGGCTACTGCAAAAATTAACCCTGTCCTGGCCAGAACCAGGACACACCTTAAACCAAAGATCCAGGTAAAGTGAACACAGTGCTTCTCTGTAAAGGGCCTTTAGTCCTTTAATATAAGAAATGGGAATTTACAAAAATAAGAAAGGAAGCCGGGTCACAATGGGATAGTTATGAAGAGTGTGGTAAGCAAAGATGACGGGGTGCTGGGGGTAAAATTTTGACCTTATTGGAGTCTGTGGAAAAGCTCTCATTAACTTCCACAGACTGAGGATTTCCCTCCAGTTGTTTAACCATTACAGTGTTTTGCAGTCATCATCACATCAGTGTAAGAATTTTCAAAATAAGTCATTTCCAAGGTATACTAACTTTGGGTGATTGGATCTGTAGAATTTCAGGGATTTTCTTTTAATTAAGGTGTAAACTGTACAGGAAAAAATGCAGCAAGTGATGTGTTTTGTTTGCCATTTTTGAGACCTATAAGAACAGAAAAAATAAACATGCAATGATGGAAAGAGAAGATTCATGTGTTATCCTATATTATATCCTTCTGAGAAAAAAAAATCAAACCTGTTTCACTCCTCTCTTACATGGTGATAGTTTTCCATTTCTTCTCTTTTCACTCATATTGATATCACTTGTCCTGATCTCCAGATAATCCTGACTGAGACCCTCACCCATGGGGCTGTAGGACCTCAGTTGCAGCCTATGGTCCCAGATTTCTTTATTCTGGAATGTAGTAGAGAGGAGTTTGTCTACATCCTGGCCTTTCATGCATGTGGGGTCACATCATATTTGAGTGCATGTATAGGCCTTCTTCCCATTAAAATCAAGACAGAAAACAATGGCTGGCTTGTAATCAACTGGTGGCCAATTTCAACCCAATAGAGTGTCATCAAATGACTCAGAGGTGCACTATTCAACCAAGGCAGAGTCCTTTTCAATTTGTTACATAGAAAACAAAATCTTTATGAGAACTGCCATGCTCATAAATGGTTATATTAGAAAGATTTATTCTTAAACCATTCTCCTAAGGAAATTAGTACCATTTCTATTTCTGTATCCTCTCACTTGCAAAAAACCTTTATTATAATTGGGCAGTTCCCTACAAATTTCACAAAGGAGTAGAGATCTGAAAGAGATTATGTTTCAATGAATTTTTGAGGAAAAATTAGGAGATGAGTAAAGCTAGAGAATCTATTAATGTCTTCCCTAGGGGATAGCTGGGAACTGACCAGCTGTGCTCTTTGCTAGCCAGACACAACAGCTGTAGCTCTTAACCAGATGTAGACTGTGTTTTCATTTGCCCAGCTAGCAGCAGACACAAAAAGAAACTCCGGATGCTGTTTGAGGGCTTATGAGATCTCGTATGAAAAGAGGTTGGACTATTGTAATGTATGCCAGAGACATGAAATGGAGAGGAAAGCATTTTGGGTTTGCTGCAGCATAGGAAGCCAGAGGAGACTGCAGTGAGTTTTCTTTCAAATGAACTAACAAAGGATCTGTCAGTAATGGAGTAAAAATCTTTACAGAGAGAGGATACAGATCCTTAAGGAAAAAGGTTTCATTGGTCATTACGGGAAAACTACATTGAATGATGGTAGCTGCCAGAGCTTGCTTGTTTAGATACTGTACAAGGCAAACAAAAAAGATACATTTCCTTCAACCAGACTGTATATGTCAAACAGTCTGAAACTGGATATTAGCAGAGTATTTGCAAATTTTGCCTACATCTGCTTAATGGCAAACGTTATTGATAGATTTACCAGTGATTGTCTCAAATGATAATTTGTCTCAATTACATGATTCAGCACTGACCACTTAGCCCTTATTGCAGGGAAGGGAGAGACATGGTTCACAGTGTTTGTGCATCTTCCTTCCACGGAATTTTTAATCAATGATTCATTTCCATGTGATCAGTTACCTCAGTTGTTACCTGATAGGTCACTTTATCCATGGAATTCTAATGAAAGGTCTGTTGCTGATGTCTTAGAGTGACTCTAAAAGCCTACAAACTAATGTGAAGATGACAGGGTACTAATGGAGACACCAGAAAAGTGAAAACAATGTTTACAAATAGTTGTAGTGAGACAAAACGAATCTTTAATGATCGATTTCAAATTAAAGTGCTAAATGGCTGATTGTTAAATAGTACTGAAACATTCAAGTAACTTTGTCTGTAGACTAATAAAATGCAGTTTTTAGAAAATCACATTGATTTTATGATAAAAAAACCACTTAGTGTGTTGGATAATTTATGTGAAAGTAAAATCATGCTTAAATTGGAAATCTATTAGATGCTGGTAGAAAAAAAATCCAGCTCTTTTTGATTACCACTGTTACTATTTATGTTAGCTAAAGACTTATTTCAGAAACATACTGTATACATGTTTTTTAATTTCCCTATCTACGGAAGGAACTATGCCTGAAACTATTAACTTAAGAAGATACTTAACAATGTTTCTATTTAATCACCCAATTTTTTTCAGACTTCATAAAAAGTGAGCCTCTGTCTTTGCCCCTTTACAATAAAAGATTTAATAGAAACATATGCTAAACAAAATGTAGCAGCCACGTCCTTTGTATCACATCTATCACAAGGCATATTAAGTTATTTTCACATTGTTCTCAAGATGTTCAGAAGAGATATATTTTTTCTAGTACAGACTATTTAACTTTTAAGGATAACTTCCCATGAGGCTTTTCTATGAGCTTTTCAACTGAGATTGACAACATCTTATGCACATCTAAATCTTTTAATCACCAACATAAGGGTAAATTTATTTCAGGTAGGTTAAAGTCTTATGCAAAGGTAAGGGTTGTTTCAACGTATATAACAAAAGTTAGCTTCAAGAAAAATGATCATATTATGTTCAAGACAACTTGCAGAGCACAGTTTGGAAAAAAATATCTTAACAATACATTTAGTCTTAAAGTAATTTTAAGCAGAAGACCATAAAATGGTAAAGAATGTACAAATATGCAGAGAAATGAAAATAAACACAAAATAAAATATGCAGGATATTATATTGATTCTTGTAGAAATTTATTTCTATGAATAAATTAAAGGGAATGCTTAAGTAATCTTCATGCCTCTCTTATGTGTATACAAGAATGTAAACAAATCTAAAACATGTAGGAGGCACTTTGAACTAAACTGAAGCACAGTGGGAAATCAAACTGAGGATATTTAAAGCGGATCAGAATAAAATAGAAGAGGGTAGCATAGCTTTCTAAGAAAAAAAGAAATTTAGAGGAAAACAAACAAACATCAAGTCTAAAAATATGATAATTAAGGGTACGATCCTTCAGAGCTCATCATCTTATCTTTCCAAAATCAGGCCTTCGGAAGTGGAGTTCTTCTTAGCAAACATAGTGTGACCTCTGTCTGATATATTAGAGCAATCCTTTTATCAGGTTGAGTGTCCAGTGGTAGGATAAGATTCTCTACTAGATGCTGTCCCTGTTAAACTAGGCCAAAGGGCCAAAGTTGTCTCAAGGGATGTGAATGCCCGAGGTCCAAACCAAGTCTCAACACTTGTAAATGTCTTCCACTGCTCTTTGGAAGTTTGTCCGGAATGGCCTGACATCCTTCAGAGAGGAGCAGCAAGGAGCAAGAAAGTTGTTCTCCTCAGTAGCATGCTTCCCTCTTGGTTACTGTAACAAAAGGATTCTTAAAAGCCATTTTCATGTCAGCAAATGAATGAGAGCTTATTCCCTGTCTCTGTTTTGGTGTACTCCACATAGATGCCTCTAAGACAAGTCAGTGTTAAACGGGCTAGTCTTAAGGATGAAGCACATAAACAGTCAGTGTCATTTTTCTCCTAGGCCAGGGATCAGATTCTTTCTGTCTTACTTAGCAGCCAGAGGCATTTAATGTTAGAAGCATGACTGGATTGACAGTCTTATGCACTGCACTATGAATTGTTGCCTGGCATCACCATATGCATGATAACTAATGCATACGTGCAGATGTCCCAGATGAAAGAAAAAATTGTTATCTTACTCTAAAAATCCTGTAGAGAAGTCTGCTTAGAGCTTGATCACAAGCCTATGGAAGCCAAAGGAATAACTTTTCAACTCTGTATAGAATAAAAATATATTGGGTGCTTTTGTAGGTGGAGAAATAAGAATCCATTGTTATCTAAAGAATGGGATCATTATGCAGCAATATAAGCATAAGCAGCAGCTGCAGGCTCTTTAAAAGTAAATCCAGAAAGGAACGTACTTCAAGACTAACACAGAAACAAGTGAGTGCAAACTGAAAAGGAATCTCAAGCAAAGCCTAGATGTCACATCTCTGTGACTGAACCCTCAGGGCAGCTGGGCAATTTGCTCAAAATGACTCTTTCTTGGAGACATCTACTGTCAAGTTGAAGATGACACTCAGGCAAGATTCTGCCTACTGCTGCTAAATCTATCAGTAACTGATGAGTAGTCCTTGAGTTTATTGTTGAAAAGTGACTTGCTACACAAGCATAGTGACCAAATAATATTGGTGCCCAAGGATACTACTGAATTCCAGACACAGTCAAGAGTCCAGGGAATTTAAGGAAGCTGCCTAGGAAAAACAGATGGGAAAAGTAATAAATAACCCCCCTTGCAATAAGTATTTCTTTTTAATTTAAAATCTGAAGTGCAGAAGAAAGAAATAAATAACAACATTGTTTAGAGAAAACATAGTGGGTCCTGTATATATTGTTTTATATGTATTTTTATATAAACCAGCTCATTAAATCTGTGACTACAGCAATAGTTTATAAGAAAAAAAGTGCTTATACTCAAATATTTATATTTTATTGTAAAAACAATTAAAAAGTGAGCAAATCTTGTCTAATTTCCTTAACTTCACAGACTGTAATCCAGTGATGTTCTCAGGACATCTACAGATGGGTACTTTGGCATAAATACACACTCTGCAACAGGGGAACAAAATCTTAGTATAAACCTTTCAATGATTATCTTATTGGTAATATAAAATCATACTATATAAAACAATAAGATATTCTAATTCTTAGGTTATTCTAATTTGTGTATGGGAAACATCTACTGCTCAATCATGCTATTCTATTAAAAATTAAGCTGTCTGATGTATAACTAAGCTGGTCTGTTGACCTCTGTCTGGCTCATTTCTCATTTGTGACTCTTCTAACATGTCCCAGTTACTTAACCATGACTAAAGTCAATCTGTTCTTATATTTTCTATCATTTTTATTATGCTTTGTTAAGCTGCTATCTGTATTGATGTAAAGTTATTTTTAAGGTTACCTTACACTAGCTAATATTCTAAGAGCTACCAGATGAGCTATAACTATGATAGATCTTTAGGGTATTAGAGATTGTGGTCTATCTTAGGACAGCTGCTGAACACAAGAATTGAGAGGAAAGGAGAATTCCTTCATGGTCTGAAACTGTGCGATTCCTGATAGTCACATGAAAAAGGGGTTTCCTTGAACCCTTTATGTGTGATGAATCTGTCAACACCCCAGGAAAGCCGACACCCTTATGCTCGACCAGTCTGTCACCGTCCCATTACAGGGACTCCACTGATCTCTCCGCTGTATTGGAGTGAGGTTCAACTAACTTGTTCTGGGACGTGTGCCAACAGCATATTGGAGTCAAATCCTTTAAAGAGGGACCCCCTTCTGGATCTCTTCAATTTTAGTTGAGTATGTCACCTGTTGCCGATGTCTGCTATCGCCCTGGAAGCACTCAGGCTTAACAGTTTAGGGAATAAACACATTTTAATAAAAGTTTATTAATAAATAAACACACTGATAATAGAAAATTGTGACAGGTTAAGTTTCAAAGACTGATGATGATTATATCTGACTGCAAAAACATATTTGAAACAATATACAGACAAGCTCTAATCACCAATGAAATCCAGATAATCATTCAGCACACATAGAGTATGGTTTTTACCCAACAGGTGTTCCTACGGRGTAGAAGATACATTCAGTCCATCCACCAATCCCAGAAGTTACAACAGAGTCTTCCCCAAATTCTCCCCCATCCCTAACTCACTTTTATACTATTTCTTTACAGTTAGGTGGAGCTTGAGTGACTTATTTATACTTTTGTTACTGATTGGTGTAAAATTCTCTTGCTTSTCTCTTAAAGACATAGTCAATAAAATATAGAGTGCTTTCTCAGTGAGGGGTGGTCATACCTTGGAGGCTGGCAACTTTGGGATGGAGGTGTGTGTTAGTATTATAATCAGATTATAGTGAACCAAGTTCATCCAAGGAGAATGATTTTGCCCCAGTTGCTGGCTTGGCAGCAAGATATTTTTTCCTATCTCCCTTGGCTGGCAGCTGCTGTGGGGTTTATCAGCTACAGGGTACCATCGAGTTCTCATCCCTGCAAAGATTTCAACAGAATCTGGCCACAGTATGTTCACTCCACTCTACCCTCCATTTCATCCCTCTTAACATGTGCTTAAGGTTGCAGGTTGTGTGTGGAGATATAGAATTCTCTGCATGCCAACAGCATTCCATCCAGGAAGTAGCAACTGCACTTCACCTTATAATTTCTGTACTGCTATAACTTCTGTTATAATGTGAATATAGCTTTCCAATTTTCTCTAATTTTACCCCCAGTCATCTTCCCACACTGTTGCAGTTTTGCAGCAAAAGATGTACCAAAGATGCTGAAAGATACCTCATTCTCTGACGTTTGGCTGAAAACATCGTCTAATAAATGCATGTTGGGATCAAGTATTCACAAGCAACCATGGAGAAGAAAATACTCAAATGAAATCTTCAAGGAATAAGATTGGTTGCAAAGCTGTCAGGACAAATATTCCGCTAGTGAACAAGGAATTATAAGGCCACTGTCCAGAGTCAGGATCCTTAAAGATAATAGCAAATCTCTTTTCCAGTAAAGAGGCAGTACACATTTTTTACAAAAAGCACTCCAGTACATTGCCAGGCAAGGCAAATCAGGTTCTTCAAAATTTTGGCAAGAGTAAGTTTCCTTTAGCTATTAGTTTGTTAGCCAAGAGAGGAGACGAATACTGAGATTCCTCTTCTAATGATTTACGATCTAATGGAAATTTCATCACCTCCCTTTTCCTCCCCACAGTCACTCCTTTCCCCCTGGATACAGCTGTGAGATCAAAGAAAGCCTCACAAAAAGTGACCTTATCCTCCACAGATGGTGCTGAGTGCAAGACCCCTGGTAGCACTGGCCCATGCAACACAACAGGCAGTAAAGTAACTGCTAGTCACAAACTCAGAATATAAATCTTGTTTAAAGACTATGGGAAAAGCATGGCTTTGGGCAGCTCAGAAGCTAAATGCTGGGGTGTTGGCTGAAATCACAGTATCTCCTCCCACATGAAAGGACAAGAACAGCCTGCACTATACTCCCACTCAACAYTAGCTCCAGAGACGATGCCAGAAGAAAACCAATTATCAGAGACACATGCTGGTTAAAGGCAGTGAACTGCAAGGCATAAGACTGCAGATGAGGCTGTGAGGGAAATGTAATCATCAGTTATGTATTTATAAAACCCGGCTCAGTGATTTTGCTCAATATATGCCTGATCATTGAATAGCATAGCAAAAAAATCTCTCACAACCAAAGGGTGCAGTGCTGCAGCGCAATGTATATGAAACCAGTGCCTGCAACAGCATTGCTTAATGTTAACAATAAGAGTCTTGACTGTAATGTTGTAAATCAAATGCTACTGAAGCCTTGTAATATATCAAGTTCAAGCAGCATAATGTAAAAAAACCCCAAAAAACCAAAAACACCCAGCATTTTTTCAGCTGAAAGAAAGGCATTCTTTGTTTTTAAATAATGTCATGGTTCAGCTACTTAGTGTGTGGGTTAATGGAGAAAGGGGCAAGTGTATACCACATCCAGTCTCAATCGCAGAAGAGCTACAGCACACTCCCAGTACTGTAGTGATAAGGTGGTGGATGCAGAGTCTTTAGCAGCTGAGTGTCAGCTTACACCATGGATATGTCATAACAATTACTTAGGGTCCAGGGGCAGAAAAGTCAAACAGCAAATATCAAGCACAACACTGTGAGATACATTGTAATTCATGGTTACAGTGCAGTCAGCAGATTAACTGAGCTTTTACTTCTGTCCATCACTTCTTCTGTAATCTCCAATTGTCAAAAGTGTGATCCCTCTCAAATAATGAGGGGAAAATGATGCTGCTCTAAACCCCTTTCCTATCTGCTTCTTTTTGCACGTCTACATCCACTCCTGCTCCATCAGTTTATGGATAACTTCCTATACATGGTCCCCACACTCCCTTTGGGGAAGCAACCAAAAAAACACACCATCATCACTCTCCGCTACACTTAGCATACTTTGTGATGAATCAATGAGAGAAGAATGTCTAATGACTATAAAGGCAAATATGGAAGGATTTTATCATTTCACTAAGCACAAAGTATAACAAGAGGGCATAATGAAAGCATGCTAACCCAACTAGCCTAATGGGTAGCATCAGTAAAATTGAATGGCTCAAGAACTATCACATGGTAACACAGTGGATACCCTCCAAGATTCCCATGCGCACACTGTGATTTTAAGTTTTTTAAAAATTCCTGAGAAGGGACTTTGATGCTACTTTTATCATCTCCATGGATAAAATATCACAAGTATGCTACCACGTGCTCTAACCACATCTTCTGGCAACTGTGTTGGCAAATTTTTAAGGACAGGGAAAATAACATCTTTCTCCAAATTACATGCTGTGGGAAGTAATAGTCAGGGCAGCATGTGAAATATGAAGCACAGAAATGAAGCCATCCACGTTGGTGTTTAGTGTCAAATCCCTAAAGGTATGCTGTGTGTCTCACAGCAGAAATAAAATATGTCTTCTGTCCCCAAGAGGTTATAATCCAAATTATAAATGAGTTACTGTACTAAAGGAATAAAAATAAGAGTAAAGCATATGAGGTACAGAGCATCTGTATCTCTGTGGCAATTGTAATATATGTGTATAAGTATTTGTGTAAAAAAATAATTTCACTTATTAGCATCCTCTCCACCTTCCTCACTTGTTTTATTTTTTACTTATCTCCTGTAAACCGTGGCATTCTGCAGAAATGAGTTTTCAGAACTTATTTATACATGCCATTTAGGTTTTATCTGTTGATATATAAATTTATAGAAGCTATGTGCATATGCCTTTTATGAGTTTACATATAAAACAAGGTTAAAATGGGGAATGACCTTAATTTAGAGCCAATTATTAGATATGAAAATACATAGAAAAAATAGGGACATGTAAGTATTTCAGTATCTGACTTATTTAGAGATATAAATATTAATATGTATTAATATTTAGTCTTAAAAATATGAATAGACAGGTCAGGGGAAGAAAACAGCTAAAGGTAAAGCTAAGTAGAATAAGCCTTTAGATTATTCAGGAAAGAGTGATAGAACCGGGGAGGAAAAAAAACGGGTCTTGGGGAAAATGGGAAGTGTTTGGAGACGGAACTGATGTATTCACTAAAATTACATAACGATCTGTGCCTAAAGTGTGTCTCTATCAATATTTTCAATTAAGATACTTTATTTGTTGCAATAAAGAGAGCATCTTTCCTCTATTTATTCTGGAAATTTTTCTAAGTCCTAGAACTGAAATTAAAGGCCTTTCATCAACATTATATGGTGTTTTGCTATAATTAAAACTGTAAAGAATAATTATATGACAGCTTTGGATACAGATGAAAATAGAATAAGATGTTAATAGATAATATGCTAGAAATAGAAATAGACTATATGCCTAGTCATTACCAGTCAGGGGGAAAAAATCTTAATATCAACTGGTCATTTAGAAATGCTACTGAAAACATTTTTTATACCATTGTGAGCAAAGGACTCAGAAAAGAAAAGGAGCAAAAGTGCCTTCATTTGCCTGTTTCCAACGGTGAAGACAAGCAGCAGTATAAAAATACATCTTGCTACCAGCTGCATGGAAATGCTGTGTCATCTTGGATTCAGTCATCCTTGAGTATACTAGTTAGGTGCTGAAAACTTATTGGATTTCAATAGCAACTGAAAAAAATCAAATCCTATCACCTCCTCTGTCAGCTCTACCAATTTCAGTGTGCTCTCAACTGAACCTAGACCTTCAGTTTAATCACCTTTTTTATTTGGAGTGATCAGAAAACGGGTATATGTTTTAAACTATGGGTCACTTAAAAGCAAGGATTATAGATTTCACTTATCCTTTCAAGTCTGAAGGGAAAAAAAAGGTGTAGGCAAATAAAGGCTGATTGAGAGGTCCTGCCTTTTATATTGGATAAACCAAGTTGGCTTCTTAATTAGAAAGGAGAAGAAAGAAGTCTTTCTAAATTCTGAAGTAGGGACCTGCCTACTGTTGCTAAGATTTTAATTGCCGATGACTGGTGCTCTCTACTGATCCCATTACCTGATTAATGGTTATTATTATTATTTGTTACTTGCAAAGTGCCTGAGGTGCTGAAGGTACTTCAAAGAGAAAATAAATGATGCGGTCCCTTCCCCAAGGAGCCTACACTCTTACAATATGAAAGATGACACAATAAGTGAGAGCAATAAAGAGCAGCGGCAATAGAGTGAGAATAATTACATGGTTACTTAGGTTCATTTTGTACACAACTTGATGGTACTGCTGTTTGCTTGATTTGTTTCTGCTTTTTTGAGTGGAAAGGAGTATATGGGTATAAGAACATAGGGGAAATAAACCAGAATAAAGAAGCAAGGAGTTCTAACTSTGTGTGTGTGCGTGTGTGTGTGCATGAACACGCGTSTATGTCTGTGTCTAGAGGGTGAAGGGTATGGTAAAACAGAAATGTAGATTAGATTGTAGCAGCTACAAAGAGATGGAAAACAGGTGAGATAAATTGTGAGAATGAAGACAGAAATAGAAAAAAGGTGAAGAAATAATGAAAAGGAGTTCACTGTCTTCTCAAAGTATCTTCAATGAGTGATCATATTGCATGACCAAATGAATTCAACAGAAAGTCAGGATGGAGTCCAGCCTCTGCTCTGGAAAAGACGCTTTCGGATAAGATGAAAGGTAGGCATAACATCTATTGGTGGATTTAAGGCTGGTTTAACATGCAAGTATCTGTTCCTCTAAAGAACAGCAGTGAAGGAGCACCAGAATTCATAACCTTGGGCTTACGGTTCTTTCCTTTCTTGTGAAACTTCAGTGTGCTGTTAGTTACTGTAGGACAAGTGGCTTATCCAGCTGGACACTGTATCTACCCCGTTACACTTACTGAGTTTCGAGTGCATTTCTTTCTTGATTTTTTTTGGTCAGTTTTGGCTTCTTGCCTCCTGTAGCAGTAAATTTCATATCTTATACCTGTGCTGCAAAGAAAATTTTGCTTGTTTTTGAATGCTGCTGATCTAGTAGGCAGTAAGTCCATCACAGTGTTTCAGTCAGGCTCAGCTCTGATGCTCCAACTAGGTATCATAGAATCACAGGATCCTAAAGTTTTTAAAGGACCCTAAGATCACTGACTCCAACCATTAACCAGCACAAGCATGTTCACCCCTAAATAATTTCCTCCAATGCCACATCCACATGCCTTTTAAACACTTCCATCTAATGCCATTTGAAATGCTTCAGGTTATTCCACAAAGCTGCTGCTCCACATCTTGTGTCAGATGTCCTACGGTTTCTTAAATTGCACCACTCTTACGTGTGGGTTAGAAGCGGCATTCCTAAAGGCTTTGGCCTTAAAAGCTCTCTAAGATCCATTCATTGTACTGATTAAATCTCTATAGATCTCCATGGCAACTAAAACAACTAGCTTATGTACAGAAATTTACATTACAAGAACGTAAGTATAGGTGTTCTGAATTTGAACACTGCTTTGCAAGGTTCCTTTACTGCCTAAATTTAGGTCTTCAAAGTATGGCACAAGATCCCACTTTATACACCTTACTTTTAGAAGCCAAATTTCAGTAAAATAAATTTTAACCTGCTGTATGAGTTCTCAATATTACTAATTATTGTATATAATTTATGTTTGTAACTAAATTACAGTATGAAATGAAACGGTATTAAAACATAACTTGAAAATGATACTTATTAGCGAGTATGTTCAATATTTACTAATTAGTATTTTAACAGGATAAAAATAGTTAAACAATTCACGTGAAATTAATTTTTCATTATAAAAGACAGTAATCATGTTTTTTAATTAAGGATGGGACTGAATCATAAAGCTTCACTTCCACTTTTTTGTCAGATGTGAATGCTCCCAAAATTTGATAACATCTTAGGTTTTATCTAATTTGTAGCCAATTTTGTATCACTTTTTCCTCTTAAGCCCTTTCTTTTTGAGGCATTAGTGTTTGCAAAAGTATTTTTTTCACATTGTCTCTGCAGGCACTGATTTCTACTTGCTGGAGTAGTTTTCCTTTATATGAGATCAGAGATTTTAACAGGATTGAATTTCTTGGACTCTCAAGTCAATTGTCTGTTTTGCCTACAGCCACGTACTGTAATCCATAAACTGAAAAATTTTCACATCAGAATTTTTCCCAATCCAACTACTCTTCCAAAACCTTGTCTATTTCAATCTTTTTATGGTTAGAAATGCTCTTCTAATCTAAAAGTATATGTTTTCAATTTATGGTTCTACATACCAGTAGTATTTTTGTCTTAAATAGCTTTTCCTCTTTTCTTGTGTACCTATAAACTGATAGCTTGTGACAAATTTTTCAGTTAGAGTTCACTTTTCTGGTCATGGAAAACCTGTTCAGAGTATTTCAGATAAGATCTCACCTGCATATTTAAAAAGTTCAGTATATTGCTCTGTTTCTCCCRCCTTATTCAATACATCCTAAGTTTTCATTTGCCATTTTCATTGTCACATCTGATGGCACGTTTTAGTCAACTAAGGTAGCATTCTCTTGACTGGAAGAACACTGTTTTTTTTTTTTTTTTAAGCTTTAGGTAGAAGTTTATTCTTTCTTCACAGAGAAAAGCAAGTCTCAGGATGCAATTAATCTCATACCAAGGCAGATTTCTAGAACTGGTTAAAGTACTCACTTCCTAAAAGCATCTATTTCTGTTTGCTGACTGCAAAAGGAGTTTGGGATGATCAGCTGTGGTATAAGKGTCCAAAATGGGCCATCCAACAGTTGAACTAAATTTCACTCTGTACTAAGAGATGGGTAGCTTGAGTCTTTTCTCCTCTTCTTTTTAAGTTGAAAAATCTCATAGTTTGTAAGTGAAGTCCAATTCTCAGATAATTTTGAGTTCATGCTCTTAAATTTAATCTGATTTACTCCTCAATATTATTCACATTTTCCTAGTGCATTTAATTAGTCCTCTATTTCATAATGGTTTCTCAACTTAGAGTTGTCAACACATGTAATTTAAGAAAAGACAAAAATAAAAATAATAAAACCTCTGAAATATAAAAGCATTAAATAATAGCTGCCCATCTTCTTCTTGTCAAGTACTCCAAAGTTAGCTTCCTTCAATTCTGATAATTTCCTCTCTGTCATTACACATGGAGAAAAACCTCTTCAACAGTTTTTTACATAATCAATTATTCTAGTACAAATCTTCATTTTCTTCACATAGGCTGATAATTTCCATCTGGTACTGTTTCTATTGAAGTCAAGATACATGAGACCTAATACAATTCTCTTGTCTAGAAAATAATTTATCAAAAAGAATGAGCTATCTTATTCTATTGCTTTAACATTTTTCAACAAACTTTAGCAAATCCATGCTGTATTCAATCCCATTTTTAGTTTCCTTTTTTATTTTAAAGATTATAGAAACATAGCATTGGGAAGAACTCTAACAGGCTTGAGTGAAACTAGTCAATATAATGAGAGTTTTATAATCAGAGATGTATGTTTTTTCTTTAATTTTTGAAATAGGTAAGGTTATGCCCTTTGGAGCTTAACACTGCTCTTATTTCGTATTTTCACCTAGGTATAAAGTATCATTACTTTTTGGTATCAAAGAACAAAGGAAATCATGTTTCGATCTTTCATATTTTTCTTCTTCGTTCTATTATTCTATCAACTTTGATATTTTTCTAACCTTTGTGTTATTTTTTACCATGCATTAGTKCATGGATTTATCTCATTCACCACTACATGGTTTATCTCCTACTTTCATGACTATACACCTGCTGAAAACTTAAACAATTCCTTTATCTCTAATCCTTTTCAACTTTTCAGCTGCATTCTCTATAGCCTTCTACAATTTCACAATATCTAGATTTCAGAACATTCTCATTCATATATGAGCATGGTCAACTCTCCTCATTGCCCATTTGTTTCAAAATCAAATTGAATGTTTAAAATCGAAATGTTTCCTCTTTTCAATTGTGTATATGCATAGGTATATGTATATTCATAACAGATCTCAATCTAGTGTCACGTGCTCCCTCACTCATTCTTCAGGGTTTATTCACCTCTTTAACGGTACTGATTAATTCTAGGTTTATTTTATTCAATATAATAACTGACTCGTGAACTAAATCTATTGCATAGTCAAATACTCAATGACTTTGATTGGCAAAGAGTAGTTGTAGCTTTTTCTACCACCCAGGATTTTACTGACAAGTTACAGTTTGAGGTCCAGGTTCAGATCAGAGGAATCCACATCTCACTCTCTCTTAGCTGCCACTATGATTGCTGTCAGGGACGCCTTTGATGTGCCAGTTGTTAACTCTCATACTTTCAGATCATTACTTTCAGTAAGATTTCAAATTATTTTCTGTACTCTCCAAAATTCTTATCCACCAATAAGGATTGCTTATTTTTTTGCTTTCAGTAGATTATAAATTATAAAAGCCCAGATGTTTTAGACATTGAAGACYTAGCCAAATATTTTTGATAATTTTGTCTATGTCCCACTTGGCTGACTGCTGTATTAACATAGTGTCATTGGGTGTCATTTAACTGCCCTACATTAGGAATCCACAACATGTCTAAACACCACTGTAGATGAGGCACACGCTTTTAGTCACAGTTCAATAGTCCAGTACCAGATACCTGATTCTCTTCTCTATCTTCACTGTAGATTGCATGAACCTTTTCCTAAGGAACACACACTTTGATTAGTATCCATGTTGAGAAAACAGCACATAACAAACATTCCTGGAAGAGGCTGCAAAACGTTCTTCGAGCACAACACAGATAAGTCTAACGTCTCTGCTACCCCTTGGCTACTCTCATAGTTTTAGGGCAAACACCGAAGAGAGAGATTCTTGCATCATTGGACTCGGGAGCTGCTGGTCTCAGTCTCAACAGGTTTGTGATAGAGTTCCCAGCACCGGTTTTCAAGATGCAATTGGAGATGGTGGCAGATAAACTCATCTAGACTATCTTTTCCACAAAAGATTGGACCAGATGATCTTTCATTTCATGAATACTTCCATTCTGAGCTGCTCTAAAAGTATATGATTTAACACCAGCAGCAGGATATTCTTCAAATAGCAACCCTCAAGTATATAATCTGAATCAGAAAGTTTCATTCACCTAAACTTCACTCAAATAAGCCACAGAAAAGCAGACCTATTCAAAAGCTACAGTTACATAATTCTGATTATTTCTTTCAACTGTAGGAGAACACGGGATTCCCTGCATTCCTTAGACCACATTGCCTTTGTCTGAACCAACCACTCATAGTAGTTACGGATGGCCTGTTGTTACCTGGACTGTGAGGGGGATGGTCACATGCAGAGAGAGTTTGACAGAGATTTTTCCTCTGACTGAGGAAAAGAGTCACCAGGGAAGGATTGAGTGCAGAAGCCAGAACTGGGACATAATTACATATCATGTGCACAGACCCTACGGTCTCATCTCCAAATTTGATCTGCAAAATAAAGCAATCACTTCAGATGGCCAACTTTGTCATGACATATGTCCACAACTGTGAGAAATGTGCTGTGGTATATTTAGGAAATTCTGAAGGATGTCCTTATATGACTTACAATATTCTGTGACCTTCAACTCACTAGAAGAATGTGTGCAAATTCCAATTTCTAGTGACATGGTATGCGGGCAAAGTGATAAACTAACAACAGTATTTGCCAAGGATGTTGATGAATTTCATTGAAATCCTCAAGGCTAAGAATTATCTGATAGTAATGAAGAAATATCTTTGTACCATTGGCCAATGATCTGATTTTGGGGATCACATGCATCTCCAGAGATACTCTTGAGGAGTGGGTAAAGGACAGAGGATATCACAAAGCTGGTACGTTGTCTACTCTGAGACTCTCATTTCAGACGTCGCTGAATAATGCTTTGGAAGTTAGACACAAATAGGAAGTTCATCTGTGTAGCATCTTGTCTATGTCCTCTTGAACCTATTCCTGCAGTTTCTGATATGATTCAATTGTAAGCCTTGAGTGAGTATCGGCAGAAGTCTGGTAAATGTGGAGGCAAGCAAGAGGAATTGAAGACAATTACTTAGCTTCCTAGAAGCCCTGGATTCTCACCTAAGGACAGATGATTTATATTCTTTTTTTTCTTACACTAGGTGAAAATAAATAGAATTCCATTGAAATAAATAAAGCAACATTTTGCAACAGTTGACTCTTCTGAACCCAGATGTTTAATATTTCATAATTATATCAAGTGGAGCTCTTAAGGTTAGTCTTTATCCAACATAATTCAATTTAGAAGCATAAAAATATTCAAAAATCACAAGAAACCTGATCAATAGGAGGAAACGTGTAATTAGTCTGGCCAATACATTTTTTTGTATTATTGAAATGTAGAGAAATGTTCTGATATGTTTATCTGTTGGCCAAGATTTGGAGTATTTTAGATGTCTCATCTTATTGCCATTCTGCCATTCGAGCATTCTCACAATTATTTAAGGAAATTCCAAACATGWATTTTCTTAGTGGTTTAAAGTTCTGTCTGTTACCACTCATTAAGACTTAGTTTCCTCAAATCAAAAAGCAGTTTATGAGATATTGCTACTGCAAAATATATCAACTTTTCTGTATCGTGCTGGGGCCGATTTTGTACAATCAGTGATTTCAACATGATCAGTTAAAAAATCCCAACAACCCTCTGTGGCATTTTAGTTAATTTCTCTATTAGGGAAATTTCTTTTTTTCCAGTCCCTAACGATGGGTTGACATTCAGTTATGATGTGACTACCTGTACCAGGAGAATTATTAATGAACATTTCATAAAAGTTACTTGATATGATTTTGTTGGTGCTTAATTCGTCCAAAGTTAAATGATAAAATTAAGTTTGGATATTGAAGACTCTCCAAATTTGTAAAATTTTTACATAATCTATAATGCTAATTAAAATGTTTTTCCTATATGTGTGTTGTTAAGTCTGACAACTTAAGCCTGACAGGGTCTACAAYGGCTTTGGCATCTAAATCCTTCTTTCCCACCTAGAAAATCTTCCTTGTTGATGATCATGCTATGTGCTGTTTACAAATTACCACCAAATAGCACTTTCATCTGGTGTTCAATACTTCTGCAACATAATGGCTGCATGTTAATAGCAGGCTGTGGTTGTCAACGGCAACAACACAGCTTCAGCATTGAAAAGCAAGTACCATTTAGTGAGAGCAGACATACAAATCCCAGTTTGCTGGACTCCACCGTAAATATTACTGTGGTAGGAGCTGAACAAACAGTGCATTTTCTGCTGGGTGCTATAAGCACCCAATAGTCAAATGGATCGCATGTGAAACTGAAATGTCAGGGGCTTTGCTCCTTGGACCCAAGCAGAGGGCTGAGGAGGGGTCATCTGAACAGTCTGTCTTAGACTTAGCTATCAGAGCAGTGAGCAAGGCACCTGAAATCCTTGAAATAGTAAGAGAACAAAAGAGGGTCATTCATTTAATATTCACAAACAAACAAGTAAAGAAATAAAAAATACCCTTGTCAAATTATAATTTTTTTCTGAAGCCCATATAATTTCAATGATTTCTCCTTTGCTAGGAAACTACAGCAACTTTGAGCTCTGGTTTTGTTCTGCAGTGTAAATGCACAATTGGATTTAAATTGTTGAGATTGAATATTGTTTAATGAAGAAGTAAGAAAATATTTAAGTCCTGAGTCTATTATATTAAATGTTCAGTCCTTTTTGTGATACACTGATATAATTTATTTATTTGGTTTTAGCTATGTTTACAAGGAAATTAAGTCCACTTGGGATTCACCCACAAAAGTCAAGGGAGCTGACAGATGTCATTGCAAGGCCACTCCCAATTATTTTTGAAAGGACATGGTGATTGGGTGAGGTTCCTAAGGACTATGTCACTCCTATTTTCACGAAGGGCAAGCAGGAGGATCTGGGGAACTACAAGCAAGGCAGTCTCACGTAGAGTTCTTTGGGAGATGATAGAGCCAATAAATCTGGAAAACATTTCTAGACACACAAAGGACAGGACAGTGACTGGAAACAGTAAACATGGGTTTACAAAGGTGCAATCATGCCTGAGCAGCCTGATAACCTTCCATGATTAAATTACTAGCTTGGTGAATGTGAGAAGTGGATTATTTTTTTTTAATCTTTTTATCTTGACTTTAGTAAAATTACTGTCTCATCATAGATGGGCTGATGAAGTATTGGCCGGATAAGGGGATAGGAAGGTGGACTGAAATTTGCTGAACTGCCATGTTTAAAGGGTGGTGATCAGTGGCACAAAATCCAGCTGTCAGCTTGTGGCTAGTGGAATACCTCAGGAGTCTATTACTGCCCTGGAATGCAGGGCAGAATGCACACCGTGAGGCAAGTTTCAGACGATTTGAAACTAAAAGGAGTGGTTGATGCACCAGATGGGTGTGCTGCTATTCGAGGAGCTGAAGATTCAGGCAACACTTCAACAAAGGGAAATATTACATCTGGCAACTGGGAGGCAAGGAATTGCACTGCGTCGCACCGCACCACATCTCATTGCATTCTCCAGTCCCAGGATCCAGGAGGGCTGGACCAGGCCTGCCCACCCCAGCCCAGCTCTCCCAGAGACTGGGCCAGGCCAGCCAAGSCACAGGGGATTCCGGGATGGGATGGGTGTGCCCAGCACAGGTGTGTCCAGGCTGGAAGCCTCCTTACTCACCTCGGCCACTGGGGCTGTTTTTGCCTCGGCTCCTGAGCACTGCCTGGTAATGCAAGGGGAACTGCACTCAGGAAACAGAGCCACTGAGGCCCTGACTGGAGGATGAGCACATCTGAAGGGGTAATGAGGTGCCCCGGCCTCGGGGCGCTATGGCCGGGCTGCATAGTGCAGAGGGCTCAGGCAGGGCTTCTGGGGCTCCCACAGGGAAGGTGGGGTGCAAGCCTGGTGAGCTGCAGGGAGAGCTGCCATCCCTGGACGGTGGGGTCCTGTACACCACAGCCCTGCAGAGGCCAGAGGGACAGAAATGTAGAGGAACACAAGGGTTGGTGCCATGCTACAGGTCACAGAATTGTCTGAGTTGGAAGGGACCCGGAAGGATCTGGTGTCCGGCAGCCGCTGGAAGGCTCCAGAAGGCTCTCCGCAGTTTTGGCAGTTGCCACAGCAGTTGCTGCTGCAGTCAAAGGCTTCACTTCCAGACTGGCACCTGTGCTCTGGCTCTTAAGGTAACTAAACCTCAGCCTCTTGTTCCATTCCCCCAGCCCTCGCCAGCCATACCGGTGAGGCCAGGGTTTGACTCCAAACCAGGGATCTGAGGGAGTGGTGTGGCTGCACGTGGCCTGGTATTGGCAGCTGAAGAAAAGGCCAAACAGAGAATAATGCAAAGCTTCCAAATCCTGAAGGCGCTTGCTTGGAYGGGCACTTCCTGTGGTGGAATTTGCCACAGCTGAGCCACACTGTCTGGAAGGACCAGGCTGGTATCTTACTGACTAGAAATCAACTTTGCAGAAATGTCCTAGGGGTCCTGGTCTACAACAAGTTGATTGAGCAAGAAGCCAACAGGATAAAAAAAAGAATTGGTATTGGACTGGATTTTCAGCTATGGGCTGTATTTAACAACTGGATTTTTAGACTGGATTTTTTACTTATAAATTTCCAGGCTGTTTGGGTTTTTTGAGATGTGGGAACATTTCAATATTGAAAATGTACTTTGTTAGAAAGAACTGTAATAAAGTGTACTACAGTGAAATACAAAACTTTATCAGTTATTGGTTGGATATGCTTTTGTTTTTCTTTTTGTTCTTTTACTGGTTTTATGTTTTGTTTCATTCTTTTTTGGTTTGTTGCTTTCAGATGATCACCAATCTGTAAATCGGAAACATTGTGTTAAATGCTATACTGTGTAGCATAGATACAAGAGGCCTTAAGATGCCCATGAAAATTGCTCTCAATATGAATTTTTGAACATTTCTGAAAAACAGAAGTAGAAATGTGTTATGTTGTTGAATGAAATATGGATATCTCTAAGGGAGGGAGGATAGAAGGCATAGCTATTCGGTGTTTATATACTTGCCTGTAGTCTTGTTCTATTTAATATTAGGTCTGTCTGAGCTTTGTAGCCTAGTACAGTGCCATTTGYCTCCTCTCTTTTCCTTAACTAATTTATCCACCCATCAAACTATTGCTGGAATTTGTGAAAACGTGACCTTTCAGATAGAAATTAAGTCAAYTGGAATGAAGCACTGTACAACACTGTTGACTTCAGGCACGGTGTGACTACTACAAGAAAAGGAAATAAAATGGAAAGTATTTCTTGTTGCATTTACATTTGATTCTCACACAATCTTCTCAAGTAGTGACTATATGTCAATGAAAAAGAAAAATTAATGTAAATTATATATATGTATGCATACATGTATATAAATGCACACCTTATTCTGGTTCACAATAATTTTGCTCCCAAAAAAAATTCAAAATAAATAAAATCAAAATACTAAATAAAGAAGTAATTTAATTTGGAGAATAAAACCAATCTAATTGTGTGATCCTTGCCATCTAATTTTCCCACGAAAAACCTGTTCCATCATGTAATGGAGGGCACAGTTCACCAGACCCATTGTGGCAATGTTCTCCAGACCAATCTATGCGAGTTGAACAGGCTGGTGACAGTGTCTGTCCTCGTTTCAGCTGGGATAAAGTTAATTTATTTCTCAGTAGCTGTTACAGCACTGTGTTTCGGATTCAGAATGAGAATGGTGTTGATAACACACTGACGTTTTTGCTTTTTGCTATGTCATGTTTATCCCAAGTCAAGGACTTTTTTCCTTGTCTCATGCTCTGCCAGTGAGGAGGTGACCAAAAGAAACTAGGAGGGAGCATAGCTGGGATAGGTGACCCAAACTGACCAAAGGGACATTCCACACCACAGAAAGTGCTGCCCAGTAGATGAACTGGGGTTACTTATCCAGAAGGCGGCTGATCTGGGTTCAAGAATGGAGGTTTGGCATCAGTCAGCAGGTGGTAAGCAATTGTATTGTGCATCACTTAGTTTTCCCTTTTTATTATCTTTTACCATGATTACTGTATTTTATTTTATTTTCAATTATTAAACCGTTCTTATCTCAACATACAGGTTTTACTTTGATTCTCCTCCCCATCCCCCTGGGGTGGGGGGAGAGAGAGCGAGGGGTTGAGCAAGCAGCTGCGTGGTGCTTAATTTTCAGCTGGGCTCAAAACCATTACAGCATCACAAAGGGTTCAATGGCTTAGTGCCCCAGTAATTTGCAGTTGATAGGGAATTGCTTTTGGGTCCAAGTCTGGGTAGGTCTGTCAGCCAGGGAAAGGTAAACAAAGGGTACTCAGGTGGATTACCACAGTTCCAGAGACCACAACAAGCCTGTACTAAAATTACATTTGTAGAATAGATATAGAATATACTTACAGATATATTATATTTTGTGTGTGTTACTCATGAAAATTTACATTCAAACATCATTACTTCTCTATGTTACTGTGGAAAATTCAATCTAGGAAAGAATATATAGCTTTTGAAATATACCTTGTGTTTCAAAGAATGGAATTTTTTTCATAACTTGAAGATACTGTATATCCAAATTGGTAAATTTTCAGTATTTCTGAAAATAACGACCTTTTCTGTTTTGAACATCAAATCTGATTTCAGGTGTTTATTTTGAAGTTTACAAAGTGATTTCATAAACTATAGTCACATTTTACTATACTTTCTATGAAAGACCAAACGAGATCAGATGGGTTTTTACCATCTGGCATTCCAATATTATGAAAGTAAATTTGTCTGTTTGAGCATGTCAGGATTAATGGAGATCAACAGAGAATGACTCTGCTCTATATTAGTTTTACGAGCATTTAAAAAGAGCAGGTTAAAACATCAAATGTTTGAAACAGCAGCAATGTGAAGACCTTGACTGCAGGTGATAATGCTATAAACCTTTGTACACTGTGCAGTAGAGGTGCCAAAGCTGAGTCTCACATTTATTCAGAGGCATAAGATTTGGCATAGGAATCAAGTTTTACAGTTTAATTGAGTAAAAAGAAAGTGTGAATTGCTGCAAGAAAAAAAATAAAGATCTCAATAGCAAGATTAAAATCTGAAAAATATTTTTTCTTTAAACATAAATTGAGAACAAGATTTATGTTACTTTTTTATACATCAAAAGAAGAAAAAAGTAATGAAGTTGCATCTGTACACTCACTTTTGAGTATATATTGGTTTCATCATGGCAGACATTTAAAATGCAATTTTTTGTGAACTTTGAGTACAGATCAGCTGACTACTCAATAAAGCTGCTACATAACATTCATACTATTTCTTTAAAAAATAAATGGTTACCATATTTTACTGAGAGGATGCTGAGGATCTGGAACAGCTTGCCCAGAGAAATGTGGATGCCCCTTCCCTAGAAGTGTTCAAGGCCAGGTTTGATGAAGCTTTGAAAAACCTGGTTGGGTGGAAGGTGTTCCTGCTTGTGGCATTCTACACTTGTATGATTCTATGATTTCTAGAATTACATAAAATGGCTTATTAAACTGCTCTGATTKTATTGTGAAACCTCTTGCTCCAAATAAATTGCATCGCCAGCAACTTCTTGCTGAACTAAATTACTGCTCTTTGCAAGCAGATCTTGACAAAAATTATTCTATTTCAAAGCATCTGCAAAAGAACAGTGGTGTCCTAATATAACCTCAGTCAATAACCAATGTTTCAGTTTAAACTTTTTGAATATTTATTTTTCTAACTGTCCTTTTCACATTCCTTAATAAAATCAGAACYTAGTGTACTATGGATGAATGCAGATTATTAGCCTCATCTTTCTCTGGGTCATGGAATATCAAAACACTCAAAACTAGAGGCAATTGAAACATATCTGTAGGTTTACAAAGGATATACTTTTAGTGTACAGGCAATAATACATTATATTAAGCCATGATTTTTTTTTCTTTAATCTGATTCATTGAGCATATGCATTTGTTTATYGTTTATAGATAACGGTGCATTTAAAATAATATTTTGTTTGCTATCTGTCTATCTATCTCTCTATCTATCTATCCATCTATGTCATTGTAATTCAACCAAACAGTTTGCTGTTGTTGGATATTAATCTGGGGAAAAAAAAAAGCCTCAAAAAACCTCAAACAAACACAGCTCAGCATTTTCAGGATTGATTGCAGAATCACTGAGATTAGCTAGTTGACACTATAACCTCAAAAGAGAGGCTTAATGAATATTAAAAAAAGTATTTAATGTCAAACCASTAGACTTTTTTTCTCAGAATGCAAGAGCAACAACGTAGAGTATTTAGAGAGTTTGCCCTTGACTGAATCTTTGCTTGAGTGTTTACTTGGAGTACTGTTGCATCTGGGAAACATAATTTTTTCTTTTTCTTTTTCTAGAGGTATCTAACAATAAGTCAAAAAAAGGAAGAAATGGACTATTCAATATAGTCTATAATTAATCTTTAGTGCTCATCTTTTTGACTGCACTCATTATATATCATTGAGTTTGTATGTGTCATCTTGAAAAATCAGGTAGCATAAAGTAGGCACTCAAAAAGTGATTGTTACATCATGAATCACTTCATAAAGACACACCACAAAAGCATTTCAGCTCATCCTTAGAAGAATACTTTTAACATTAAACTAGTAAGGTTTGGAACTGCTTTCTAACTAAAGTGTTGAGAGCAAGAAACGTAAAAATATAATGTGAGCACAAGTGTCATATGAGTAGAAAAGACCTCTACATGCCATAGTATAAGGGGTGGCACATCCTACATACTTAGGAACAATTTTGCCATATGATTTATTAGCATATAAATATCTGTCATGGCAATGTATCCTGATTCCCAGCGCAACTTCATTCCTTATATATACTCTTCTAAACATCTAAAAAATTATTAGTCTTTGTACTGAGTTTATGTGACAAGGTTTTGGTAGCGGGGGAGTTTCAGGGGTGGCTTCTGTGCAAACATTTCACAAGCTGCCACTATGTCGGACAGAACCAATGCAAGTCAGATCCAAGAGAGACCCAATGATAGCCAAAGCTGGCCCCACCAGTGATGGAGTAAAAACTGCTGTGAGAGAAAATGTGAGAGAGGACTGAGAATATCTGACAGAAACAATCCTGCATAATCGAGATCATTGAAGAAGGAGCAGAAGGAATTGCTCCAAGCGCTGGAGAAGAAGCTCAGCTTCAGCCAATGGAAGACCCTATGTCAGAGGAGGTGGATGTGACCTGAAGGAAGCTGGGACCTCATGGAAAGCCCAGACCAGAACAGGCTCCTATTTAATGATTCGGCCTATACAGCTAAATAGAAGAGGACCAGTTTGAGTTCAAGAACTGGCTCCCTGATTATTCAGTGTCTCATTGCGAGTTTCCTATTCACCTCATGTTCTGATGGCTCCAGAGTGTTCTGTCTAAAACAAACCCACCAAAGAGAATGTGATCTAGGTAATGATGGGAATTGTTTTGTGCTGCTTGGTTTGGAAGAAAGGTATTGTCCCTGCACCTCTTTAAGAAATGTAAACATAGCAAGCAATTATTTACAGCATTGGTATGAACTAAGATACTCCTATACTATTTATTACACTCAGTTACTAAGAGGTATAAGGTTTCTTATACTGCTAACTAAAAATGAAGTTGTTGATATCATACCACACGATGCAATTTCTGTGTTCCTACTTTGTTATCAATAAATACAAAGTAAAAGCATTAAAGAGTTAGAAAATGACAAAATCAAGGTTGTTTCCATTGGTTGGAAATGTTGGAGGAAGACAAGATCTGAGGTAAATAATTTTCTAATGCTAAATATAAGAATTTTTTTTAATGGAGATTGATGGTTAAGATAGTGAATGTTGATTTGATATTCCAACATTTGCAGAATAATATATAATGTGAAATTAGTCACTTATATAAACTTTTCACAAATGCTTTTTAATCTCTTAGTGAATGCCTGACTTCAAACTATGGCAAGTACTCATAAAATGGTCTGTAGAGAAAAGAACAAAAAAAGCAATGTAACTAACAACATTCTGTGTTTTCAGAGTAAACAAAAGTAAAAAAATGTTTTCAGAGTTAAAAAATGCTGGAAAATATTGTCCATCAAATGTTTAAGTCAGTCTGAACTGAATTAAATATTTTTAGTCTTGTTTTTCTATCTGAACAACCCCCCAAAAATGCTCCTTATAGGTTGAAGAAAGGAAGGATATGAAAATATATGAATGTGTAATACTTGTGTCATGCTTGCTTCTTCTCATTTGCTGCTTATAAGTCAACACCTGGTCCAAATACCAGGCAAGTGAAGTAGCTTGTAGATTGTTTTAGCATGTACTATCCTGTTCTCTCTTAGTCTCTCTTCTCCTTTTCTTCTTTAAGTGAGAAGAGAGAACCACTATTTTGTAAGCCCTTGATTCTCCGTTTTTGAAGGGAAAAATATAGCTCATTAAGTATCCAATCAGTTTAATTTAATTTCCTGGGGTTTCTGCTAGAAGACTTGAGCTGGGGTTTTTGTAATTGAACCTCAGTCTTGCTACTGCCAGTCAAGGCCTGGCGGAGATATTATTCATATTACTGGATTCAGATTAACAGTTTTATCAATTCTGGAATTAATTTGTGGTCATCTTTAGGTCCAGTGTTTTTGCCTATTAGCTGATATTTTATCACTGGAGGCTTGGCAAACACTGAATTTTGTATCACAACTGAAATGTAACTTGTGAGTTGCAGGAAAGAGTTTGTCCAATTCTCTTTATTTGAGTGAGTTGTCCTCTCCATTTATCTCTATCTGGACAGATAGAATTCTGTATATGTGTCTTCATTTTTACTTTCCTTGTTACAATCCTTAGCAGAAAATGAAGCAAATCATAGGTGCAGTTTTTAATCCACAATATATTTATATTTAACTTCATTCCAGTTTTCACAAGAGATTGTATCCACTTCTGCTTTCCTTCCTGAGTTTTTCTGTCTGAAGAAAATGAGCTGTTTCTTTTAATTTAGTTAGCAATGTTTAGTACTGGAATTTTTGCCTTTCTTACTTCATTCCTACACTTTCTGATCTGACTTCACCTTCAGGAAGGTTAGCTTCCTAAGCAAGTGAGAGGATTTTCCATTTTTTCACTACCTATTTGCCAGTGCAACTTTCTAAAAGTCTTTGCATCTCTTGGATGTTTTATTTTACATTTTCCAGAGATCATAAAAACTATGAAATTCCCAGAAGTTTCAAGAATGAAATTTTTAATGTCCTCACATCAGATAAGTTTGCAATATAACCCCACAATTTATTCGATTTCTAAGTATCTACCAAGAAATACATAGGGATAATATATTTTAAGTCAAAAATGCAACCCAAAACTTCCTTACTTCTGCATCTGTGGTTCTCTCCTGCTGTCTGACCTCATGTTTGAAGGGTTTATTCAGAAAACAGATGTGAAGCCTTGCCTTTTAAACACTGTCTTTGTCAGAGTTGAAAAATACCAGATCATTTTTCTCATCTTTCAGTTAAAAACATTCCAAGATTTTTCTACAAATCCTGTCATTGTTTTTAGTCTTGTTAGCTTAACAGATTGCTAGCTTTGCTTCCCAAAGTCTGCCCTTTGTTAACTGGATATTTGTTTATTCCTCACTTTAATTAAAACTGGTGAACCTTGATTACTGGCATCGTTCATGTACCAGACTATGCCTTCACAACTTTGACAAACCAATACCAAAATAATTTAATTTCTCATTGGTAAGGTGAGTATCTGGTGGGGAGCCAGTGTAGCTATCATATCCAGAACATAAGCTGTTATATTTGGCTTCTTCCACTTTTAATAATTTCTTCTCAGAATTCAATAGCTGTGCACACATCTCTACATAAGAGACCTGCACCTGAAATGACCATATGTTCCAGCAATTTAATCTCTCCCTGAGCAGCCATGACAGTGAATGAAAATATGGCCTATGTTTTGGGCCATATGCAATGAATCAAGCCCTTGATCTGTCAGTGGTAGTGGTTCTGCTCTGGCTTGCTCTGCCTTCACAAGTCTCCAGTGTATCACCTTTGTTCACTTTGACATCATACAGAGCTTCCTTCTCAGTGTTTTTGGTGATTACACTACTACTAATTTTGCCTACTTATCCAGTGTTTCAGCCTCTGGCTACAATTTTTAAGATATTTTAATATTACTTTCATGTTTTCATCTGAACTGCATCATCATTATCACTTGTATTTGAAATCACCCCATAAATTGCAAAAAGCAGCAGTTCATATTGAACTAGCTTCTTTCCAAAACACATCTGAGACTGAGATTATGAATCTTGTCTTTTTTTTTCTGTTTCTTCTGTTCTGGAGAACAAATGAATGTGAAATCTTCTAAATTTTAACCTGTTCTTCTTCTGTGTTATTACCATTATAGTGTGCTGGTGGTTTACATTTTAAACTCCTTTTTTTAATGCTAACCAAATGAATGGAAAGTGCTGCTGAATTACTGGTGCTAGAGAGACAGTTTTGCCAAGTTATGAGCAAATGACTACACAATCTTAAGAAGAACTATGCAGCTTTCTGGCTTTTACCCTTTCAAGGTGTCATGTTTTAGGAATGGTGTTCTCCAATTTAGTGCTCCTGCTAAAACCATGCTCAGCATCTCCTTTCTCACCCTCCAACTGGAGGCAAAAATGCAAATCCTCTGGGTTGAGATAAGAAAAATTTAYTTGAAAAAGCAATGAAATAAGAAAACAAACAGTAACAACAATAATATTAATAACAAAAGATATAAGAAAAAGAAATTATTTGCATGGAAAGTCCCCTACAATAAACAAATACTGGACCACTCAGTCGACTGTGGTTTTTTGACCCTTCTCCCTGGAAGAGAGAGACAGAGAGAGAAAATCCCTTTTCCACCATCCCCAGCATTGACAGGAGGTGGTCAAGAATAACATCCAGACCCGGGCTACAATCCCTCCCAGCTACTGCAAAAAGTTAACCCTGTCCTGGCCAAAACCACCACACAAGGTAACGGTATATTTTTATTTTATTTGGTTATAAGGTTAAAAAAAAAACCAAAACCTCCAGAAACTGAGATAGTTTTACCCTTTTAAGAGACATAACCCTTAAACTTTTTCATTAAAAAAATATTTTTCAATTTAATGAAATTTATGAATTATATAATACATGGAGTGTGAATTCTACCTATATGAAACTTATTTTGCACACAAAAAATATGCATATAAGAACAGTATATATGAAATATATTTGTGAATGCTATCACAAGAAGTTAGAGGCTATTTAGCTTATTATAGTGTGATCAGACATAGCTACTTTGTGCTGTACTGTAAATACTGGTGTTTTGTACATGTAATTGTATTCTTCCATTATCTTCCATTATTCTCCATTATCTATGTCTCGCATAGTTAATTTGTTATTTATCTTATGGAGCAATTTTTTTCCCAAGGTTTAATAAACGCTTGTCTTTCAGATTATGATGCTCAGCACATTCTAACCACTCAATTTTTTAGTATCCAATAGGTACTGAAAGGAAACTTCAGCCCAGCCTAACTGCCTCCTTACTAATGCATGCCGATAATTGCTAGTGACCATTTATAGCTCTGAATAATCTGGCTTTCCAAGGCTGTTAATCATTTGTCATTGATATTCATTCCTTTGTCTCATTTTTTGCTTTCAACACATCACAAGTTGAAGTCAAATATTATCACACTCAAAAAAAGCCAGTCAGTTATGRTCTGTTTTCATAAGTCTTTCTATTAAAACTGGTTGGTAAGCCTTCACAAGGTCATCTGCAGAACCGCAATGCCACAGTTCCTTAAAAGCAACCCAGAGTTTCACAATTTCTTTCGAAGCACGTGACTGGAAGGGCTCATTTCAATCTCCTCAAAAGGAAATAGAAGACATAAAGCAAACACAGCATACGGATACTTGTACAAAGCCATTTGGTTCATGCATATTCAGTGGTTTACTCAGACTACAGGTTCAAGACAGCCAGCACGGCTTCACCAAGGGAAGCTCCTGTCTGACCAACCTAGTGGCTTTCTATGATGGAGTAACTACATCAGTGGATGACGGAAGAGCTACAGATGTCATTCATCTGGACTTCTGGAAAGCCTTTGATTAGGAAAAAATTCTTTACTTTGAGGGTGATGAGGCACTGGAACAGGTTGCCAAGAGCAGTTGTGGATGCCCCATCCCTGGTAGTGTTCAAGACCGGGTTGGATAGGGCTCTGAGCAACCTGGTCTAGTTGAAGATGTCCCTGCCCATGGTGGGGGGATTGGAACTAGATGATCATCAAGGTCCCTTTCCAACCCAAACTATTATATGCTTGTATGATTATTGACATGCAAAAGTTGTTTCACTTTTATACTTTTTTAGAATGACACCCTTAAGTGGTATGCAACTGTGTTTCTTTCTCCAAAAAAATTAAAATCTTCCAAATGTCATCATTTTCATAAGATATTTAACAACTCTCTTATTTTCACATTTATTTTTGGAACAGAAGCCTACACATTTGCTTCAAACAGAGCTTAGGACTGAAGTCCTCATTAGTCTTAGGTAAATATTTTAAAAATGCTGTTGTTTTTAGGCAAGAGTGTGTTAGAAGCTGATGAGTAAGCCAGTTATGAAATCATTTGTAAAGAGCTGTGATCACKAATACATTAGTAACAGGCTGGGAATAATAAAATTATCATAAGGTGGAATTTATGATTCCTTTTAAAAAAGGTATGACTCTTCAAACTGAGTGCTTACCTGAACTTGTGTTGTACATCAGGGCTAGCTAGCTTCAATCTGAAAACATGAGTATTTCCTAAAGGAAGGTTTTGGAGTATGTCAAGAGTGGGAGAAAAAAAAAAGGAAAACAGAAAAGAAAAAGCAAGACTTCATAGTAGAATCCAGAAATTATGTCCTATAAATTTTAGTTTGTATTCCTCAGATGGCCTTTTCTCATATAGTTTGAGCTGCATCTCTGAATCAATATCACAGAGTCATCACTGTGTGATGAAAATAATGTATCATGATATTTTTGGTTAGCTGTGAAAGATAAAAACCAGTTTGGTTGAGGATCCTAATCTGTGGAAGAGACTGACATATGCTCTCCAGTTACTTTTTTCCAAATTAAAAGATTTTCCCTTACGTAAGTTTGTTTCTTCCATATAAACTGGAATTATTCTGGAGAAAATAGGTATTTTCAACAAAAATACTATGTTACAAATACAACTTTCTAGAATCCAAAAATTATTTGAGCAGAATTTTTTCAGCTAGATCTAATAATTACTTCAACAGGGCATATTACAGAAAAATATTAAGAAGAATGTTTGTGAAATTACATTATAAGATAAATTTTATGCAGGAAATGCACTAATTTCCCATAGACTTCAGATTTTAGGTACTTAAGTGAAAAGGAATTCTGTAACTTCTTTTCAGAATCTGCACAAGATTAGTAACCTGTATACCTGCCAGGGTAGGGTTTTATGCAAATATAAACAGCAAATTTGCCTATTTACAAAGGCATGTTAGGTCTTGTGTTGTACATTGTAACTAAAGTTAACCAAAATTATTTCCCTCATAAAAATCTCAAATTTATGAGGAAAGAAACAACTCATATCCCAAATAATTTTGGCTCTGAAGTGCAGTCATAGGGCTTTATGGAAATGGTATTTCACAGATATACCTTTCTTAAAAAAAAGGAAAATTATATCTAACAAACCAGGATATTGCTAATATGATTGCAAACCAACCAATCAAAACCCGCCCAATGCTTCCATTTAACCTAAACGTTTATTGACCCCACACGAGCTTGTGGAAATAGTCATAAAATTTAAATGATAACTAAGTAATAAGGACAAAAACCAGGTTCATTCTTTAGTTCAAATTGTAGAGTAGCATAGTATCGGGGCTGGAACTATGTAGACATGCAGTACACTTCAGTTATTAATTCTCTATAAGATCCAGCAACTCCCCAGACAGTCATCTACACAGAAGGTGCAACTATCTTGAGATACAAGGTCTTTCACTGAATCTTCACGATTAAACATTTGACTACTACAGGAAGCTCCTGGTTTGGAATTTTAGACAGTTCGGTTAGCTCTCTGTTGCACATTTTTGTGCTTATATTTGTGGATGAACATCCTTGGCAAAGCATCCAAGAGGATACCTAACTGATTCCTGTTGTGGAGTTGACCAAATTGTGCACAGATATAGCTTTTGCAAGTGGTCAATAGAAACTGTAGAAAAGACCACTTAGAATGTCAGTAAGATATTAAAGAGATGCTTCATATCTAATAAAATATAAAACCAGCAGAACAATAGCATTAAATGTCATATATGTTGAGATGGTCATCTGGGAACTGAGTAAAACAGTGGTTTTGAAGACTTTCTCCCAGCTCAGCTAAAGAGAGCATTGCATGGACTCTTACAATAGTGACTCCAACTGCTACCACCTAGTGGATGACCTCCTAGTTTTGGAGATTTGATTTCCTTAATGAGCATTACCCTGTGTCAAAATCCTAATCCATCAGTGTTTTGTTTTGTTTTGTTTTTTCTCTTCCCCCTTTCAGCAAACTTTCTGTCCTGAGTATCTGCACAATAACCTTAAACTTCAGGTTTGGAAATATATTTCAATCTTCATACATATGGAAAAAGGTAGTTTGAGGACAAGCTCATCTTGCAGAGTTCTCACAATAAAAGTATTGTTTAATATTATGATGCTGGTTGCAATTTTTGTGTCCTTCAGATGCATTGTTTCAGGATCTGTGAGGTTTTGCAAATACAAAGCAGCAGAAAAAAAAATCCCATCATGACATGTACAGCTTGCTAGAACCTGTCATTATCTTTGATTATTTGTCTTTCAGTTTTTGTCCATCCTGACCATATGTTTCCATATTTTATCCAAGTTAATCTGTATTCTTACTTTCATTTCCACACTCTTTCCTTAAAGTTGTTTTTCAGAAGCCCTGCTTCTTTGCTTTACCACAAGTAACCTCTCATTTTGGTTTCCTGCCATCTCTGTTTTCTTTGATCTTTTATCTCTGCCAAAAGTTTGGCTCACAATTCCTACCCACATGCAAAGGCTTTGACACACAAAAAAAGTTTCTGGTCCTCCTCTCTCTTCTGAATGGTTCCCTCTTTATTTTCAGGTTTAAATAATTTATTATCCTTAATCTATTAATAGTAAGATATAAAAACTTTTTCTCTTGAACTTAAGATGATATTCAGCCTGAACTACATGACTCGGGGTAATTACCCTCATTATGTATGGCAGTTTATATGTCAGACTACTCAGCTTATTTGCATTTAGTGAGAAGAGGAAGAAAGACAAAAGTGGTGGGTTCATCTATCCCCACAATTTTTAAAATTTCACAGTTGCAAGTTTTATTGCTTTTTTTAATTAATATGAAGGGAAAGGAGGGACTTATGATGAAAACCCCATGATCATTCAGTTTTCAATGCAGTTAAATTCCAGGTTAGGACAAGCATAGTATTCCTAAAGGAAAGGTGAAGGGGTGGCCGTGGTTGTGCTGCTGCTGCTATACTTGCCACCTCTGAGCCTGCATCTGGAGAACTGTCCTTCATACAGAAACGGCACCCGGAACTGGAATGAGTCCATCCCATGAAGAGTGACCAGGATGGGTAATTGGCTGGCGCAGCTGATGCTCAAGGCTGGAAGAACTTGATTTGATTAGCATAGAGGCTAGAAAGCTAAGGGGAAATTCTAATTTGTCTTCAGCCTTCTGAAGGTGGCAGTTTCACAGACAGAGAAAGAGTCTTCCCAAAGGTGCATGGTGAAAGGACTAGACACAGCAATCACAAGTTGCAGTAAGGGCAATTCCAACTAAATATGAGGGAATAAATATTTCTCAGTGTGTCGCTCTCGGACACGAATAAACACACGGAGACAGCTGTCAGGGTCCACCAACAGGGCAGAGGCCAAGGAGAAAAGAAAGAGAGAGCCGGCCTCTGCCCTCGGTCTTTATTTATATGTTTTCAGAAACCACCGTGGATTGGAGGATGGGAACACCACCTCCTGCTGTCCACTGGTCAACAGAATTGTCTATCATATAGGTTAGGAATTCATAAACATTGGGCCGGTTAGGATAACAAAGTTATGTTTATACAAAAGTGCACGAGAAACTATTTGCTGAACTAAAAACACTGCACAACTAAAGAACTGCAAAATGCAGGGCTACATCAGTAAGAGTAACTAAGCATGGGAACAAGCTGCCCAAAGAGCCTGTCCGATCTCAGAACTTAGAGATTTTTAGAACATGCTTTGACAAGGCCTTGAGCAACATGCCCTAACTATGAGACTGGTTCTGCTTTGAGCAAGTGATTGGATTACATCCTTTTTAAAGGTCGTTCCCAACCAAAATTATTCTATGCTTCACTAGACAGAAACAATTCATTCTGAAAATTACAAACTGCCTATCTAATTTATCCTTTAGTCATGGAGTTAATTGACCAGTCAAGTACAGATGGTTTCAAAAAGCAGTATATGAATCTCCAAAAAAATGAAACTATCAATTCATATTCTGAAAAACAAATTAATTGAATTAGTATATTGATGTTAAATAAGTGGTGGGATGAGAGGATGAATGTGGAGGGGGAGATGTAAATAAGTTTAAGGAGAGAAGATGAATTATCTAGGAAAAAAACCCCAAAGTCTAAATGTAATATGTAGTAGCAAAAAAAATAGCTGTCTTTTTAATGCAATCTGAGGCATTGAATACCAAAAAGAAAAAAATAAGGAAAAATATCTGGAAGGAAAGTGAGTTCTGCAAGTCACTCGCTGCAGGAAGTGAACTTTTCAGATTAAATTAATTACGGGATAAATAGATCAAGAACATGTTTTCCTTTTCTGTTCTTTTTTCCCTTTTTTTTTAACATACAGAAATAATGTAGCTGCTTTGTTTATTTTGGATGCTGTATATTTATATTTTTATTTGGTTTTTTGCCTCTTTTTCTGCCTAATAATACAGATTAATTCTAAAAAATCAGCTAACCATATACCTTTACCTCAAGAATACCCTTAGCTACACATTAGTGTGTTAGGAGACCTTGATAAGTGTCAAAAAGCTCCAAATTATTATTTATACTATCCGAGTGTAATGGGCTACAAGTTCTAGTTGCAAGGCCTGTCTTGAGAGTCAGTATCATACTGTACAACAGAGAAAGAATCTCTCAATAACTGGTGACTGACAAGGAGAGTTACAGCATATCTTAGGGAAGAGACGACTTGAAATTTGAGATCTTTGAGACACCGGAGAGATGAACATCCTGGTGAAATTTATGAGGGGATTTTTATACACTAGATACTGTATGCACAGTATTGGGCAGATAAATTCCTCATCTGTGTACTGTTATTGAGCTATCTGCTCCTTTGGCAAATTAATTTCAAATTACTGGAAATATGCATAGACACAAGCTGTAGTTTCTTTAAAGTTCAGATGAATAATGCCAGGCTATGAAGCTTAAAATAAACATTAACTTCTAAAAGCTATGGCAAAAATGAAGAATGTGGAAATTACAGCACATACTCAGAGGTGATGATCATTTTACAAGACAGTTGATTTTGGCAGAAGAAAGTTTAGTTCAAAACCAGGATACTTCATATGGATCACCCATCCACTCAGAGTAAAATATGTAGGGATTCACCAAACAACACAGCATTGAGTTATCAAACTACTTAATTATAGTTTGTCTATTAGACTACAAAGAGCTTCATATATGTGTACAGACATGCAGACAAATGCACAAATATGCCTATATGAAAATGTGTGTGTATAGATATATATGTATGTTTTTGTATCTGTGCTTTAGGATGCTGGTGCTTTCTCTATGGTTTTGTTTGTTTATTTTTTATTTTCTGCTTCCTGTGGAAAACCAGCATACTGCCAGTTCCTGGATAGCCTAAGCCTTCTGTGAGGTTCTTAGGTGTCAGCTGGAAGTCCACATGGCTAAATTGATATTTGATGCTATGTATTACAGATGCTTTCTGAAGCCATAAAAGAAGAGCAGTGGGTGACAACATAGCTTTAGTACCTGATTTATTGTTGGCACTTGATAGAATAACTGTATTTAAAGACATCTGTATTGGTTACACAATATGTTTTGCAATCATTAGTAAATAACAGTTTATAATGCTTACAGAGGAAAACTTAAAAACCTGAAAAGTTAGTGTTATGTTTTCAACCTAAACAACAAGACTGAAAATATCAGTGTGAATTATTCTAAAATGTCAAGTCTGTGACTAATAGAATAAGCTATGAAGACAACTGTTATTTATTAATATGTTGTAACACATTTAGAATAAATGTTCCGGAGATAAAATCCTGACAAATCTGTAAATCCATTACTAGTCAGAAGAGGCAATCTGTTAACAACTACGCAAAAAATGAAGAAATGTTCAGAATTCTTACTTTGCATAGGATAAAAAAGTTAGAGATATAGATATAGATATAAATATGGATAAACTCACATGGAGATAGTGAAATATTTCAGGTTTTAAGACAATCTTTAAATAGCATCTTTGTATAAACAATGTTAAGACAGAAAACATAAAATAATTTTCACCTTTTCCTCAATTCAGAAGTGGGCTGAGGGGATCATAAGATATTAATTTTAATATTTGAATATGAGATAAATTCTAGCAACATGTTAGTGCTGTTCTAGTGTTTAGAAAGAGACAGTGACACAATCAATAAAAGTAAGCTTGTTAGCATGACAAAAATTTTAAGCAAGTAATAGAAAAAGTCTGAGATGGTGTTCATATTTATATTTGTACTACAGGTTAGAAAGATAATGAATCTGACAATCAATGTGGTTTTATGGGAAAATGCAATTGTTCTTATTCCATTATTAAGATGTTTCTGAGGAATTTGTCAAGCTATTTTATGTTAAAAATGTCATTTACTGTATGACGAAATGCATTAATTCTATTTTATACCTGCTAAAGAGATTAAAAAGCTTGTTAAGCCCTGATACGCCCTAGTTTAACTTCATAAACTTCAACTATGTACTTTCAACAAAATCAAAGGGTAATTAAGCCAAAGGTCTGAGTCTTAGAGGTTCCTTCCTCTCTCCTTCATCTACAGGGCAACCTGAGTGTTACGGTCTGCATCCACATTAGCGAGCAATGCAGTCCAATGTGAGTGTATTTGTACAGTGAAAGCATCAGGGCTGAGGACTTCCTGCCTGCACTGCACACACTTTAGGGGGAAAGAATGACTTTTTCAAGTGTTTTATTTCCTCCGGAGTTAGACAGTTCTGGATAGAAAGCACTTTTAGCTGAGGAAAAGAAGACAGAGCAGGGCCTAGTGACTGGAAGTTAAAGACAGGCAACTTCAGAAGGGAAATTTTTTAAGCGATTAACACTGAGAGCAAATCAGAAATGGAAGTAGTGATTCTCCAAACCTTGAAGGCTCCAATTAAAGGCTAGAAACTTTGTGATACACATTTGTATCCGGGTAGAATGTAACTGTCATTGTCATATACAGCAAACTATGCTGGATGACAAACAATGCTTCTTGATCTGGAGCTCCATGAAGAATAAGGCTCCATTTTTCTTAGTTCCTGTACAAAATAAAAATTTGAAAATCTAATAGAAATTTCAGTTGAGATTTATAACAAGATGCTACAGGTGGAAAAGTGGGGAAAATAAGTAAGTGCAGTAAATCAAGATAAGTTTATTTTGCATTTGAAATCATTACCACAGCACACGACTTGCATGGGAATGCTAAATTGCAAATGTCTTTCTCAGACAATAAACTTTACAATTCTTGCAGTATCAATAATAAAAAGCATGCCACTGTCATATAAATTTTCAAACACTTGTCATCTCTGAAAAGAAATGAATTAGTACAATTGCATACTGACTTACTTCTCTGGAGGAGGATGGAAGAGTAAAAAATAATCTTTTCTGATGAACAGTATCATTTTTTGAAAGACAGCTTAATATTCAGGGGTCCTGACACTTAACTAACTAAAAAAATTATTATAAAAGATGAAGCTTGAAAATCCACTAATCCTTAATGAGTATTAATCTTTTAACTACTTTAAAAAAGAGTGTTTTATACTCATGGGGAAATCCTGCATAAGAAATTATGTCCTGAACATGTACTGTTCAACATTAAAGTACCACTGGAATTAGTTTCAATTAAGAAAATTAATCTGAAAATTATTAGTGAGCATTCTGACACTGCCAATATTTGATTTTTAATATACTAAACAGTTCATATCCTTTTTTTGTATGCAAACATTGAAGATATATTTCTATTCTTATCTAATATGGATGGTTATTTTGATCAGGGTTCGGAAATTGTTTTTTCCCAGTCTTATGCCAGCGAGAAAAGAAGAATCATGTTTTTTCTCCATTTGTAAAATTACTGCACTTATTTGTGTTGGGTTGTTTTGGTTTTTTTTACACTGAGAAAGAAAAAGATCTATAGTCTGTCTTAATATATCCCATTTCTATGCATATCAGAGAAATTATTGTCAAACATGTGCTTGTGAATCCTCCTTGTTCCATCAAAGTGACACAAAATTTTCTTCACCTGCGTGGCCAGTAGTAAAGCAAAGACAATAAATAGCAGATGTCTAACTGCTTAAAGATCAATAAATTATGCAAATGGACCATGCCACAGATTAAACTCTGTAAAGTTTTTCTTGTAGAACAAGTAGCATCAAAGATAACGTCAGAGAAGCTTGTGTGACTTTGAATCTGTTTTCAATATTAGGATTGCTCATGGAAGCCTGAATAGAAGTAGTACACCATTTAAAACTAGAATCTAAAAAAATATATTAATATAAATTTGAATATAAATATAAATAAGTATATGTAAGAAGTGTGTGTACAAGTGGGGGTGTGAGGGTGTGTATAATATGCTGCTGATGTCACAAGTACGGTTGATATCAGAGGTCATTACTATGCTTATACTAAATGATTATGTCATTCCTGGCTCACCCCTTAAAGTTTTAAAGAAACTTTACCAAGTGGACATATCTGTGCTGCGTTTGCGTGATGAGGTTTTGAAAAAAGGGAGGCTACAGGGCATCTTCTGTGAGTAGCTGCCAGAAGCTTCGCCCATGTCTGACAGACCCAACATCAGCAAGCTCCAAGATGGGCCCTCCTCCTGCCAAGTCTGAGCCCATCAGTGACAGTGGCAGTACCTCTGGGATAGCAAAGTTAAGAAGGAAAAAATTATTGTGCAGGAGCAAATTGAAGCCAGAGGAGACAGGACTGAAAATATGTGAGAGGAACAGCCTTGTGGGCACCGAGATCAGTGCAGTAGGAGGGAGGGGAGGTTTCCAGGTGACATAGAGAATTCCTTGCAGCCTGTGGTGAAAACCATGGTGAGGGCAGGCTGTCCCCCTGCAGCCCATGGAGGTCCACAGTGGAGTGGATATCCATATACAGTCCCTGAAGGACCCCTTGCTGGAGCAGGTGGATGTGCCTGACAGAGGCTATGACCCTGTGGGAACCCCATAATGGAGAAGGCTCCTGGAAGGACCTGTGGCCTTGTGGGGGACACACTGGAACAATCTGAGAATCCTCCTTGTTCCATCACACTGGAGCAGTCTGTTTCTGAAGGACGGCACCCCGTGCAAGTGACCCAGGCTGAAGCAGCTCCTGAAGAAATGCAGCCTGTGGGAAAGATTTATGATGAAGTTTTGGACTACTGTCTCTCATGGGAGGGAACAGCCATGCTGGTGCAGAAGATGAGCGTGAGGAGTCCTTCCCTAAGGTCAAAGGAGCATCAGAGAAGACATGTGATGAACTGACCACAAACGCCATTCCTGTCTCGCTGCGGCAGTGGAAGGGAGGAGGTAGAGAATCAGGAATAAAGTTAAGCCTGGGAAGTAAGGGGGGGTGGGGGCAAGGCACTTTTATATTTGGATTTACTTCTCTTTATTCTATTCTGATTTGATTGGCAATAGATTCAATTATCTTTTCCCRAGCTGACTCTGTTTTGCCCATGAGGGTAATCAGTAAGTCATCTCTCCATGTCTTTACTTTGACCCATAAGCCTTTAGCTGTAGTTTTTCTCCCCTGCTGAGGAGGGGAGTAATGGAGCTTTGGTGGGCACCTGGCATCAAGCCAGGGTTAACCCACCACAATGTCTGTCTTTACTACTGTGTTCCTGATTTACTAATTGTAAACCCCATGGCAGACTGAAAGCAGATGGTTTTGAGCTAATGAGCAGCTTTTGGGTGTATTTGGAGTGCAGAAAGAAGAGGGTAAAGATTAACATATATTCTAGGAGTCTCACACATTTGGACTCAATGTCCTATTTCTGGCAGCTTGTGCTTATGAAGTGTTCTAGAAAAACAAGACACATTCCTGCAGCTTAGTCACACAGAAGGAAAATTAGAAAAGAAATATATAAAGAAATAGGTCCAGATGTCCTGATGGTTGTTCAGATTCTTCCAAAATGTGAAGTTGTTTTCCAGGAGATTCTAGCCTTAATTCTCTGAAATAAAGATTTTGCTTGTTTCAAAGGCAAAAAATTACCTATAAATCAAAGTAAATAGTCTAGTCTTCTGTGTTCTGTTCCTATATCTCAGTAACTAAGGAACTAACGAGGAAAAAAAAAAAAGAAAATCTGTGTTATTATTATTTGTGCAATTAAATTCCCTTGAGCCATGCACTTTCCTAGCAGTTTAAACCTTTATGCATGCTCCTAATATGAGACTACTAATGATAAGTAATAGAGCACCACAGTAAGCCTTTTAATGTGATAACTGGCAAACGTGACCTCCATGTATTTCAGTCAACATCTTGGGAACTACAATATTTGTATTGGTTTGTATTCTAATTTTACTGATTAATTTGATTCCCCTTAGCTGTTAAAACTAGATAATTTGATCTGAAAATGATGTGACACTTCCATTAAGATCTGAACGTTACTCACATACTGTACAATACAGCATAAAAAATAGACCTGTCTTGCACAGGTTTGCAATTCACAATGACAGTGGAGAAATGAAATAGGAAATAAACTTGCTGTAATGCAATGAGCATGTAATGAACATAAAAAAGCAATATTATAAAAGTGTTAATAACTGTTTATTAAATATGAATGTTTACGATTTCCATCAGACAAGTCTGTTTCATTTATCACCGTGTACTTTGGTGACAATGAAGGCACAAAGATGAAGACAATTTATTTGACTTCATTATCTAAACTACTGTGCTTTAATACCCCTGCTGTTCTAGCTTTCCTAATGTATCCTCTCAAGAATACCATTATGCGCCTGCTATTTTTCTGGGGATTTTTTGTTTGTTTGTTTGTTTTTTAATTTATTATTGGGTTTGCATAGTAATAAACCACTAGCAATACCCAAACACTTTCTTAATTTGCCCTACACATATTTGTCTCAACACTTACATTTATATATCTTCGTAAGGACAAAGTAGGTCTGTTCCTTACAGATATCCACTGCTACCTTTATTATTATATTTATTTATGAAGCAAAAGTCACAAAATATATTTGGATCCAAATAATGAAACGTGAAGGTTCATATAAAGTTATAAAGTAGCCGCATAGAAAAGGCATAATATTTCTGAGGATATAAGGACAGTGATGCATCATGGAAAAAACCATGAACAGGAGGAGGTAAGAAAACCTAAGAAAAAACATGGGAGTTTTATTCTGTTTATTCTAGGTCTTTCAGATTCTTTTATACTCATTTCTTTTCCATATACAATGTCATCCTACTGTTCCCTGATAAACACTGACATATCACTTAGAGCAACTATTTTCATTACCTTAGAATGACTCTGCTCAGTGCTTGTCAGGATGCACCTCGAGTACTGTTTCCAGTTCTGGTCCCCACAAATCAAGAAGAACCTGGACAGACTGGAGAGAATCCAAACGAGGGCCACAAGGAAAGGCTGGAGTCAAGTCTTCTAGAGAAGAGAAGGCTCAGGGGGAACCTCATCACAGTATTGCAGTGCTTAAATTGTGGCTATACAGAGGACTGAGGCTCTCTCTTCAGAAGGAGCAACTGGAGAAGACAAGGGAGAAACACTGCAAGTTGCACTGGGAGAGGTTTCACTTCAATGTAAGAACAAAATTTTTTACTGTGAATACAATAACCTACTGGAACAACCTCCCCAGGGACATGGTAGGGTCCTCATGGTTGGATATTTTCAAGATGCAATTGGACGAGCGACTACATAATCGCATCTGGGCTCTCTTTCTTGTGAAAAGTTGAACCAGATAACATTTTGAGGTCCCTTCRAACCTTGGCTACTTTACGATTCTATGAAATGACCAGCCTACTTCACAGGTTTTCACCTTTCTTCGTAGCAACATTCATGAAATAAATTCTTACTTTTTATTTTATTTGTTGTTACTCATTTTTTTTCCACAAGCAATTGTTCCCTACAGGAATGGACAAAGTTAAGTGCATTTTTAATTTGACAAATTATCGCAGGAAGACTTAGCCAGAATGTTTCCTCTTTTCATCTCTTACAAACATTAGACCTTTTGATGAAAAAAAATTTCCCCCAAAGTGTTTTGGTGAAGCTACAACAAAATACCCTGTGTTGTCTCATATTTTATAGACATCATAGTACTGTTCCTTCATGTTTCTTTTGACTTCAGGCACTGTTGCAGGCATCAGCCTACACTCTATTACAACCTCTTCTTTATATTTTTCTTACCTTTTTTTTTATAAAAGATATTCTTTGGGTACAGGGAAACTTAATACTGGGGGTACAGGAAAACTTAACGCTGGAAATCTTGACAGGTAGCCATTAGATAGGATTAAGATAAAAAACATGAGTATTTCAATTGGATATCAAAAGACAACAACTTATCTTTATGATATCTGTGTTCATCCAAAAAAAATGAAACTGTAACTGCAGGTAGCATATGTATATTCTGGCCAAAAATGACAGTGTTCTAGAGAAGGCAGAAATCTCTTCTTATAAAAACCAATTTATGGCTGATAAGCAATTAAAACAGAATATTTTATCAATGTAACTTGTGGTCAGAGCATGTCATACTGATGCTCTTCTTAGAGAGAGACTGATTAAATTGCAAGTCACAAATACACTTAACCAATAAGAATTTTAAATTAGGCCTAGATTTTGTGCTTGTAGGCAGAGGTTCGTATATGATCATGGCAAGAGAATGCAGATCTCCAAACAAACCTCCAAAGGATGCACCAGGTGGTTTTGTGTTTAGAATAATGCTGACTCTGGGGACTACAGTTAATACATCTCATAGCAGAAAGTTTTCAGCAGAGGGAGGGGGAAAGGGATGCCTGAAGAAGGTTTAAGGAGTATGAGGTGCAGAGGTCTGCATAGAGAAAGAGGAATGACAAGATTTTTCACACATGAAGAGTGAGGTTCAGACTTGCTTCTGGAAACAGTCCTATTAAGGTACTATTAATCAGAGGAAGAAGAGTGGGTTGAGAAGTACTGACAAGAGATAGCTTGGGGAATAAATAGTGTAGAGCTGACAATGAAAGAGAGAGAGGAAATTTTCAAAGAGTAAAAGGTTCAAAAAATAAAAAGTTCAAAACATAAAAATGAGACAGAGTTACTGCAGCTAGACAAGGAATGAGGTGACCGAGCCAGTGTGCAGTGAGCAATGCTAGAAGGAAGAAGAGAAAGCTTTGTTCCTAAACTGTTTATCTGCTCAGTAGGAGAACGAGCAGCATGGTGGCAAGAATCAAAAGGCAGAAACTGGACTTTTATTTCGTATTTTCAAGTAGAAAGAAGTGTACTGACAATTTCTGCTCTTTTTGTTCATTTGTCCCAAGGAATACAGCCACCTAGCCCAAACCCCACATTTTGTCAAAATGATATAATTTCCTTACTTTTAATTCAGAAATGTCGGTTCATCAGAAAACTCTTCTGCTTGTATGACTGATGAGTTAAGCAAACTTTCCAGTCTGATCATTCATGAGATTCCCTAGCAGTCTCACTCCCACCAGCCCAAACTGTCACTGCTGGGACCGAAGCCCCTTCACAGCAGGCRGCTCCAGTGACCAACGGGTCCCTGCTTGGCTCCCCACACGCCTCACTCACACAGTCAGAACAGGTTTCCTCACCGGTTTGGCACCAGTTTTCCCATGGCAGAGTTTCAGATATCTTGTTCCATAAAGCTATTTATTCACAGCACAGCAAGAGAGGAACAGCCAGAGCTGGTGCCCCCAGGGTGCAGCCCAACCGAGGAACCCCTGGGGTTTTATACCCTCAAAGTCCACTGGCGGCCAAGTCTCCCTCTTCCTCCGAGTTTTTGGTTCCTGTCCCTTCTTCTTGTCCCTCCACCTGACTGGTGTCACCCATCTTTGTCTCCTTTGTCATCCAAAAAACCAGCAATTCTCCGCTCCTGCCATGTCTCTCAGTGTCCATTCCCCTGACTGATGTCACCTACCTTCATGCCCTTTGTTATCCCAAAGGCTGGCAGTTCACAGCCTCTTGTCTCAGGTTCTCACCCAGAGCTCAATCTGCATTTCAATCTGGAGCTTGCAAGCCGAGTTACTCGACGCAGGTGTATTCGTCCAACAGATGCGTGGCTACACCTTATACATGAAAAAATGATGCATACGCATTCAGGACCTACGTAGTGCATCTATCTCAACCAATGTAACAGACCCCACAGCTGTCTCTATGAACATAGACCTTTCAGTGTGATAATAAAATTCAGATGTGAGCATTTCCAAGGTAAGGTAATTGGAATTGTTTTAAATCAGAACATGGGCAAAACTTTCCTCAAGTCAAAAAATTAATCTGTCAGCAAAACTCAAAAATCGGAAATGTGTGATCATTTTAGCAGAAGTGATTGTGGTTATACAGTTTTCATAGTGAGGAATTAATTTTTCCTGTAGGATTTTTTTCCCATGTGTGTTTACTCTGCATTTCCTAATATCACTTAGATGTGAAAACAGTGAAATAATAAGTCATCTTGATCCCTTAAAATAATCAAACTTCAGAAACACTAGAGAAGCTAACATACAGTTTGATGTACAAATATCTGAGTTCCATTAAGTGTTCAGTTTTATCTATCTATCTATCTATCTAYCTATCTATCTTTTGATTGCTGGGAAGAAAAGCGGAAGCAGTTTCCAAGGAATGATCTGAGACTAACTTCAAGCTCTTTTTTTAACTAGTGAATAAGTTAATTATTTAGGTGTTCTTCAGATTTTTTAAAAATCTTTCTTTTTAACTTTTTCAACTTCATAAGCTTTAAATGCTAGACCAGTTGCCAGAGACCTTACTGGAGAAATCAATTCCCTTTTGCGGGAATACGTGGGAACGTCTTCCTCAGCTTTTCAAAATGCTATAGAGAACTTTGAGGGGAAATTCCAGAACAAGTGTGATAGGCTCTCTCCCCTTCAACACAGAGAGTTGAGAATTCACTCAAGGTACGATTTTCCTGGAGGTTAGTGGTGAATGGGAAAAGAAAAATTACCTCTCTAACTGATATTAAGAGGAGTACAAAATAGTCAAAACCCTTGCCTTATAAACAGCGATTGTTTCCAGATCTCTACAGAACTTTGGAAATTTAAGTTCCATTTTCCCTACCAAGGGCACTCGTAAACACTGGTATCTAATTCCTGTTGTGACACCTTGTATCTAGGATACTTCCACAGGGCCAGATGACGTGACTGACTTTCCAGAGAGTAACATCTAAAATTAGATGTGATGCCCTACAGAGTCTGAAATTATTCTAAATGGCAGTGCTCAGGCAACCAGATCTTCTCTGCTTTGTCTAATGAGTTTTCTTAGCGGATTATTTTGAGACTTTGTCCAACATCTTCTTGAAAGCACAATTTAAACACATCACACAACATTAATTTTTCTGCTACTTTCTCGGTGTATAGAAATAATACAGACAAAACCCAGTAAAATTTTCTTTTCTTCAAATGTTTTAGTGTTGGAGAGTTTTTTGGTTTTATTTTTTGAAATGTTCATATTTGATCTTGAGGTTAAAGTATTCTGAATCATTAACAAAATCTGAAACCAGATTAATTTTCTCTTGCATACTGGCTTGAAGAAAAGGCTGCAACTAAAAATGGTCTGAGCTAAAATCTTGAGCTGAAATTCATTGCTCCAGCATATCTCCAGTTTAGACTGTTTCTCCTTCTCCATAAGAGAAAAAATCAGAGTGAAACACTAGTCCTCTGGGATGCTGATTGCTTCATGTATCCTGGTCCCCATGAGTGTAATTTGTGGAAACAAAGTTTCACAGGCTTACCATAAGGATATCCTGACTTGGACACAATGGCCAGAACTTCTTTTCAAAGTTTAAATATGAAAGAGAAAGGGAAGAATTTTTGCAAATAAAATTGAGACAATGAAACCATGAACAATAATCTGTCCCATTTTAAAAGGAAAAAAAAGTTATGCCAGATAAACTTTATTCTTGTGACTGGAACTACAAAACTAAGGAACAAAGAGAATACACCAGATGTAATAAAGCTTTAATTTATGAAAATATTTGACATCATATTTCACATCAAAATCTTCCCTGAAAAGTCATTTAAGTCGGTCTGGATACAGAAGCCACTCTAGTGTCCTCTGTAGTGTAAAATTATGTCATCAGGCAGAAGGGTGGGACCTAAGAGGCGAAGTAGGAATGGAAACCAGTCCCTTCTTAGGGTAGCAGAAGAATCCCCTGCTGGCTTCCCTCAGTTTCCCAGGTGCCCTTACACAATTAGGTCAAGGCTCTGGAACTTAAGAGTCAGACAAATGGTATCAATAAAAAAAAAAATTTCAGTCAGGTATCTGTAATCTTATACAATTCCTCATATATAGTCCTTTCCTCAACTATTTCACCTGTTTAGTGAAAGCTGTTTAAAATCTGTACTGCTGTGTGTTCCATAAAGTATTCTTTATGCATAGATTCACACAGGTATGGATGCATATATACATATACACATAATTAGAAAATAGACATTCTGTTCCCACCTTCTAGCCTTTGACCAACATGTACTGATACGTAAAATGAAAATTAGAATTTTTCTGTTCCACATTTTTTTCATATACTGATACAGTCACATACAAAAGTATGCAATTGACAGCATGATACCTTGTCATCAATATCACTGAGTCATGATTTCACCTCCTTTTGAGTACTCTTCTAAGTTTACTTTTGTTTACCCATTCCAGACCTGAAAGATTTGTTAGTAGAGAGGAAAATCTTTTATTAATCCATTCAAACAGCTGAGACAAGAATTTTACAGACATGAATATACATACATTTTTGTGTTTTCTAAACTAGCTCACTTAAGACTTCCAAGTAATTAATATATTCATGGATGAAGAATTACTATAACATTTAGGGAAGACAAAAATAATTTTGTTCTTTTTTTGTGTCCTAAAATTTATCTGATTATTCTAAATCTTCTGATGCTGATAATTCCCGGCCTTCAAAATAACAAGTTTCTCTCCTATGTGAATAAAAACAAACAAGAAAACCATGTAGGCATGTGTAGCATTCACCATACCTACATCCTGGCATTTTGAGCCCAGTCAGCTCTGCTTATGCCTATAGACACTTTGAAATTGATGTGCCTTGTCTAGAATCTGGACTTCAAAGTGAAACTGGTGTCATAAAAACCCTCACTGCTTCAGATCAGGTAGTTTTAAACTCTGCTCTGAAAAGAAAAAAAAAAAAGTTTTATTTTTGAACTCAGCTTCCTCTTTGAAGTCTGGCTTCAATCCAATTTTAAAGAATCTGTCAGCAAAGTCAGCAAGGTTTGCGCTGGAGTCTCGATTTCTGCAGGGTAGTCTGTCCTCAGCTCAGCCCACAGAGATTTACTTGGATGTGGCCCATTAACAGATGTGATCACTGCTATTCCTCCTCCTCAGGAGCAAACTCAGGGAATCTGCTGCATAGGATGGGGAGAAATAGGATAGAATATACCTAAATCTGATAATTTTGTTGTAGAGACTTCTGGCATTCTTTCGGCCTCACTTCACTCTCCTTCATCCATACTAAAAGGCAGGAGATAAGAAAAAAAGGAGGTAACTTGAAACCCGAACAAGGGTCTCCTCTTCAAGATAGTTTTGTAACAAGCACTTCGTGATAGTTCTTTGCTCTCTGCATTACCTCCCACTGCTGAGTGATTCCCAGCTCCTGGAGCTCTAGTCTGAGCACATGAGAAAATTCACTGAAAGAGGTACAGCTAAAGCCTGTGATGTGAGATTGCAAAGCTCTTACTACTGCACCTATGAAAAAAATGCTATGGTACTGGATAGCTGCACCAGAAAAGCTTCAGATGGTTTTGATGACAGAAAGAAAGCAAGATGAGGTGGGTTTTTTTGCTGTTGTTAACATAGCAAACTTTAAGCATGAGCTTTAAGAAATAGCAGAATGTTTATTTTACACTGGCCTAGCTTCCATACTCTGCATAGCTATTATTCCTCTTATGAGCTGAAATTCAGTTGCCTTCGTTTTTAGTTGTTTTTGGTGAACCAGACTTTCTTCATGGATTGCCTGTGACATGACACAGGTTCAGGGAGATGGAAGGCTGCAACATGTAAGGGAGGATGCAGTGCAACTAGGCCCACAGGAGAATGGAAGTGTGATGGAGAGACTGGACTCTTCTAGGGTACCAGTTATGTCAACATTGAGCTGAACACGGAAAAATTGTTTCTCTTCAGTGTGGTAATTCAAAATGCTTTGGAGTTGGATGAAAGCAAAGACTACACCAATTTTTATAATTTATTTTTTCCATTATCCTTTTCTGAACAAAAAATAAACTAATTTCAGAAAGTTTCTAAGACAAGACTTTCTTTCAGAAACTATTTCCACCAAATTATAAAATAGAAAAGTAAAAGATGCAACAGCAGCATTAAGGAATAGGAATATTCAGAGCTCTTTGATAACATTGAATTTAAAAGTATTCAAGGACTCCATGTAATATCTTAAAAAAACCCCAAACTTAAACATATGTTTTCTGCTTTGTCTACATGATAGAGAGCTGACTTACTAGATATAAGACCATGTCAAGGTTCTAAAGCTTATAATGTATGTATATTATATATGTCAAGGTGTAAGTTTATAAAATGTAATTAAAATGTTAGATAGGACTTTGGAGTGAGGTTCAAACAGAACATGGTGGAAATGCTCTTTGCTGTAGAGGTAATGGATTTTAATTGTTTAATGTTTAAATTCAAGACTAGATTAAGGGTAAGTAAGCATTAATCAAATAAAATTATTAGGCTGGTAGCAAAATGCTGTCTGAAGCTCCTTGTAATTTTCAAGGAGCCCCAACAAAATTAAAAGTGGGTATCATTTAATATTCTTTAYCTGATATGAGCTGAATATTCAGATGAACTGACATTAAAAACCTATTATTTTTGAGACAAGGAATTTAAAAGATAACCAGTAGTCAGGACTCATTAGTTCAAATATCCATAGATTTTTCCTGATTCTTAAATGACAAATGAATACTCCTTTTTGTTTTGGACTTTTTTAGTATTATGAGGATAAATTTGGATAATCAGTTTGGAGCATCAAGATGTGGCATCTCATTTAAAGATTTGGAATTAGTGCCAGTATTTCTCATTTCTATGAAAGAAGATCCTTGTTTAATTGTTGCAGAACACAGCATGCATAACTGCCCAAGCAGCAATGGAATTCACTGGCTTTCAGAGAGTAAGCAATCTTAAGATTCCTTTAGATTGCTCTGAGATTTTCCAACATGACTAAATTTAGGCAAATTCAGAATGCCTGTTCTGCACCTAAAGCCAGCCTCAGTCAGTCCAGATCTGAGAACCCACTTGCTCACATTCCACATAAATGCCATTTAAAGGAGAAACCAAGGAAAGCCAGAATCAGATAGAAAACCTGAGCCTCTGTCCTCAGATGAATCTTGGAGATCTGAGTCTGAAGTGTAAACTTCAAGATTTCTCTTCAGTTCCCTCTGGAATTAATGATAAGAAGCTTAAAGTAAGTACCCTGGAGTGCCCTCCTGGGCTGTGCTGGTGGTAAAGGTGGTTTCTTTGATTTAAGCCAAATACACTGAATACTAAAGTTGCAAGCACACACTTCCATTTTTGGAAGTTGTTTAGATATATATATACACACACATATATATATATATATATATGCATTTTAATGCAGAAATCAAAGGAAATAATGTTAGCAAAGTTTCATAAACAGTTTTAAACTAATGATAATTTTTGCATTTCTTCAGGTGGTTATGGAGCTTAAACACTCAAGAAGACTAAAAATAACACTGTTAGTAACATGAACAAATCTTGCAAAAAAATTAAAACTGTGATGTGTTTTATTCTATGTGTTGTCTTTTACTTAATTTTTTACTACCCCACTTAACATGTTTTGGGTGCCTCCTGCTTACACAAAAAGATGAAAAATAGCCTTTAGGATATAGAATGTACTACAGAATGTATAGAATGTACTATAAACAGAACTAAAGGAGAAATCAGAAAAAAAAATATTTGTGCAGAAATCAACCCCCTCCAAAATTTATATTTAGGCAAATGAAATAGGTGTAACTCTGCATCAGGTTTATTTTTTTTTCCTGCAAGTTGACTCGTATGAAAGCATAGTCATGTCTCTTGACGAAGTCTCATTCCCCCCCCAGGACGATTGTGCCCTAAGTTCAGTCCCAGTGTGCCTCCCTCCTGCTCGTACCCCAGTGTACCCTTCTGTAATGGGTTAGCCTGAGAGAAGGCCCCAGACCCCGAAATTATATTCTTTAGAGGATATAAGACAGCAGAAAACAGGCTTCAAGTTTAAAAGATGGTAAATAGTTTTATTCACTAACACTAACAAGCTAAAAATAAAAGAATAATAATACAGATATTACTGCAATACATAAAGATACGTTTCTCTTCTCTCAAAACCCACCAATCTCACCTTCTACCGAACGCACAAAGTTAAAACAAAACAAGAGATTTTTAAGGGTCCTTCTTAATACAGAAACAAAGTCTCTCTCTTCTGCTAAAATTCTATTACAGGCAGTAGTCCCGCCTGGGAAAAACCTACTGCACTGAGAAAACCAGTCCCTCTCCCAAGAAACTGTCCATGGGGTGTGTTTTTTTTAAGGACAAGATGAGTTATTTCCAATCTAAACAAAAGTAAAAAGTCCTTCTCTTCAATCTCCACAAATATCTCAGTATCTTCGCACTTCTAACAGGCCACTCCTCCCGCGGTGTGGGAAACAAACTCTCCATCCCCCCAAATATGTTCCATGGCTTACTGGAGAATAGTTAAGTTGTATTTAAAGCTCACCAAGGCTTACAGAAGAAAAAAGTCCCAGCTGGATATTTGATGTATCTTCTCTCCTCTGACTCCGGGGTCGCCATTGGCGCCTATTGGCCCCCGGCCACGTGGTCCTGCCATGTTGTGTCCTCTCCGTGCCTCAGGACTTCTCTCTCTGTCGCTTGGAAGAAAGGCTAGTATCTCATAGTATATACCTGAATCTTGACCTTAGAAAGTCCTCATTGTCTCTCTCTCTCTCTCTCTCTCTCGGTGTGTGGTCTCCGACGCGGTGTTTTCCCGCAGCACAGTAGGTCTCAGTGCGAAATGAACCCATGCCTCCAGAAGAGGCAAAGGTCCCACCAGGGTCTAGGAGCCGCTGGCGTGGAGCTGCCACTGCCCAATGCAAATTTCTGCTCCTGCCACGCCCCAGGGAGGCAGCAGAGCCAGGCAGCTATGGCTACAGCCCTCTCCCCCTAGTTCGGAGCCAAGAGCTAAGATGGATGAACTTCTGGCGTCACTTGCGTCTTCTTCCTCCTCAATATGCAAATTTTGCTAGGCGAAACAACTGTTCGTTGGTCCAAAGCTTCATCCAATTACAACCCGTGACACTTTCTGAAGGCTGCTTGCTTGTACGAGGCACCTGCCTTAGCTGAGGGTTGCATCTACCGCTCAAGTGCACAGTGCTGGGAGGCAAACCAGCTACCCTAGAGTCCTGCTTACTCATCTAATTCTCTTACACACTTCCTGCTCAACTCTCTCAAGAAAGACCAATGCTTCTGAACTTTCCCAGAGGGTGAGTCAGTCTGTCTTAATTAGGCTTCTACATTCATTGTGTCGGATATGAACCGAAGCCTTCATCTATATCATGCAGAAGAGAGAATATGACACAGCTAAATGAGATTTTAGGGGTTTTAAAGGAAATGAACTACAGTTACAATATACAGTAACCTGAAGTTCAAACAGTACATTGCACTGTTACAACTCTTACAGTTTTGTGATTTGTTGTGTTCCATGAGCCCCGAAGTGTGAATTCAACAAAGTGCTTTTGTATGCAATTGTATAACATAACTGTGCTCATAGAGTGCAACATTGTTATGTGGCAATAAGGGAACCTGGTGCCTGCCAAAAAAGAAATAAGGGAGAATGCAATTTTTGAACTTTCTATTCAAAATAAAATGCAGCAGTTTCCATCTCACAATAGTCCATAAGGGTAATGATAGCACAGGTTAGATTTTTAAAAACTATAATTCAGTTCCCACTTATTTCAGTGGAAGTTGGATATTTAAATATCTCTAAAGCTTTCTCTATTATACTTGCACATTTTTTAATTACAAGATTGGTTGCATAACTAGGTACAAAAAAAAAACAACAAAAGGGAGGAGGACAGAGTAACAAACAAGAGGATTGAAGTTTTGACCTTACTTCAGTAAGTTTCTAAGTATCTGCATGTCTCTATATCTGTGAACAGTCACATGCTGTTCTTAGGACTGTGGGTGAAGCGTAAAGTAACATGTATTTAACACCTTGCTGTATAGGAATTTCTTTGCTACTACATATACAAACATTTCAGTTATGAATATATTTGCTAATTATATGGTTTATCACTGTAATAGTGTTTTCATAAGTATATATTCTAATATACTATCAGAACACTTATCCTTTTGCATTAGTGAAAATCAGCGAGTGAGGGCTTCAGTGAAAAATATGAGGGGTTTTTTGGTGTAAAAAGAGATTTTTTTAAGAATTAGCGTTTTGTGGTGCTTAATAAGTTTATAGAATTTAAAGATATTTTCTTTTCCGTGTTAGAATTTACAAATCCAAGACAGTGAAAGGAAAATGACAAGAAACAGTTCTTAAGTGTCCCAGTGGGTTTGAATTTTTAGTCTGTGTTCTCAGTGCCTTACCTCAGGAGGAAGAGAACGGAATAGCCAGAAAATCAGAATAATAATGGATAAATTTTGTCTGTGGTGCTACAGTAAGACTAAAGGCACTTTGATAATGTCTATACTTCTACCTTCACACATTTTTTGCCATTCTTAGTGGAAGTTTTCATCCTATTCTGAGCTGACAACACCAGCCTTTCAGCTCTCAGCAAAAAAGCAAATCCAAAGAGGGATGATACAGCTGAAGAAAATGATCATTAACATCCATATGATTCCATAGTCTCTTCTTTTTATTTAAGCTAACAGTAAGGTGCTTAGTATATCACTAAACTACTGATATATGAGAATTTGCCAGAAAACTCCATAAAAAAATACATCTCTAAGATTTTTTTATAACTAACAGTAAAGGGTACCTCAATGTCTATTTCAAAGCTGATTTGATGAATACAGAAAAGGTCAAACTAAAAATAACTAGACTGAATCAGTTATAAGTGTAGTAACATATGCCTCATTTAATAATGAACTCTAAATTTGCTCTGCAGTTTAAGTAGTATCATGAATGCTAATTCTGACAGTAAAGGGTTATGAACTACCTGTCTGCTTGAGTCTGGCACAAGGTCAGGCAGTTATAGAACTAATGAAAACCCTGATGTACCAAAAGGTGGATGATTGACACGAGTGTGCTAGCTGAAGAAAGTGCTGAGGAACTCCGGTGCATTCAAAATGACAGTGTCCTGAAACATAATCTACAGCATTCCATTTGTTTAGCTCAAGTGTAGCAATAAACCCAGGTGTTTACTGCCTACATAACAGTGGGAGAATTCAGGGTGTATTATATTAAACTTTTACATGCCAGTCACCAGAAGAATTTTTTTCTGGTATGGTTTGTGATGATCAACCTAAGGCCATTATTCTCTGAATATGTGATTATGCTTAGAAAGAGTTTTCTGTATATAAATCAGAGCATCCCGAAAGGATGAAAAGGAATTATTGTTAAATCCTTGTAAGTGAAAGAAATCATAAAGCCGTAAAACAGTCAGTTAACGTATTTAAAATTGATTATTTTAAATTGTTTGAAAAGTCTGTATTCTTCTATATGCTAGGAAAACCTTTGTTCCTTTTACCTTCTGGCTGTGCACTTCTCTTCCAGATCTTTGCATACTATAGGATTAATTTTCATCCATTTATTTTCTTTTTAGCCAAATCTACAGTGCTATGATTATTTTTAGTTAATTCCCAGATTTCTGTAAGTAATGAGCTGTTTTTAGAACATGAGAATACTGGACAACAAAGCATGTTCATCTAGTCACATATAGTGGGTATCAGAACAGAAAGTTTCAGAAAACAATTAAACAGCAAAAGATTATTCAGAAATCTTGAGAATACCTAATAGGCAAAACAAACACCTTTTTCCCTGAAGTGCTTTTCTGAGACAATTCATTCAGCCATGTAGGAATTCTACCACACACAAAATTATTAAAGGATGGATCTGAGCTACAAAATCGAGATGATAAACTGGAATATAAAGATTTCATTATTTAGAGGTATTCTGAACTGAGTAACTTTCAGATGTGCAACAGCTCAGAAAAAAATAGATTCAGTTCAGTTAGGATTCTGATTTTAAGAGATGTTAAGAGCTACAGTAGACAGTTGGAAAGAATTTTTTCTCTGTTTTCATCTATTACCTCCATATTTTGTCTCGCCTCCCTTCTTACATCATCTTTCTTCCATGTGTCTCAACAAATAGAATTTCTACAAAACTTACTCTAAGTAAACACATACTTTCTTCAAAGCTGTAAAGCTAATGTTGGAAAAAGCAGACCTCTTTGTAGTCCTCCTCAAATCATCTTCAGTTGCTGCAAATAGAATAATGTGTCTAGTTTTGAATCTCCCAGTTCAGCAAGTGCTCAACATCAAAATGGGGTTAGTCATCAAAACAGGTGGCAAGAGCATAGGATGCACATGGAGAGGCTGAGGGAACTGGGTTTGCCCAGACTCAGAAAGAAAGGCTATGAAGGGATGTGACAGCAGTCTTCCTCCTCTACCTAATGGTGTTTAAAAGGAAGATGGAGCCAGGTTCTTCTCAGACGATCACGCAGAAAAAACAGAAGGCAATAGCCACCTTCTACATCAATGGAAATTCCAGATACAGGCACTATCTTCGCACAAGGAACCAGGAAATCTGTAACAAGTTGCTTAGCCAAGGGCTGGACAAAAGCTAAAGTAACCTGATATCATTTCACAGCTGATCCTTGAGTAGGAAATCAGATTAAATAAACTCCAGAGGTCCCTTGTAGCCCAATTAATTCTAGGAAGCCTAATGCTAATTGTGATGGAATTATTGATCTATAAAGCTGGATAAACCATCTGTGTAATATTTTTAATGTGCCAAAGATATAACTGAAGTTTAAGAAATGAAAACAAAAGAGGTAATAAAAAAGTAAGATAAATAAAGCAGACAAAGCATTGCTTGTATTTGTATTTTGCCTCTCTGTGACCTGTGAGCTACAATGTAATGCATTATTCTTCTGTGGTTTTCAAACATGAGTCTGTTGCTGCTGTATGTCACCACAGTAAATCTATAATAGCAACAGGTTTTGACCATTAAATAGAAAAAGAAAAATGGACTTTCACATGAAGGTGTCTCATCAGGTTCATGTTGGTCATTGAAGGCCAAGAATTGAAACAGAAAAACAACATTCATTACCATTTCAGCACATGAAAGAATCAGATTTGTACAAAGCTGCTGAGTAGGACAATTTTCACAGTGATTTAAGGCAAAGTCATTTAGCACAGCTGTTTCTGTAATTGTGATGGACTCAGAAAATTCAGTGTTCAGTGGTCCTTGAACACACATTTCCCAGCTATATGGTGCATCTTGAGTTATTCATGTAATAAAATGGAAGGAGCGTACTCTGGATAAAGTATATCTCCCTGAAAGTTATGGGGAGCAGGCAAGAGGATGACAAGATTTCATGTGATGTATTTTCATTCCTATATGATTTGTTCTCTACTAGCTTTGTTCTATGGTTTGCAATTTTATTTTTGTTTGTTTGCTTGATTTACTTTTAGGATAGGAATTATTTAGCACATGGTGCTTCATTCCAGGTTAAGTGAATGGAAAGAACTGTGATCAACCACGTTGGAGCTGTTTTATTCCATCATTCAGCAACATGAAGAACACCTCAGATCTGCTCCACAAAGTAGGGATTGCTTACCAGTCATATAGATATTTGCAGCAATCTGAATGGCAGAGCTTTCTTTCCATTAAAATCTGACAATTCATCTAATTTTTTTTTGAAATCACAACCACTGGATCACAACAGAATGAGGAATACATGGACTATTCCTGGAAGGAAAGGAGGAAGAGAAGAGAGACTACAGGAGATCACATAAAACCTGCAATCCAGAGAGAAACATAATATGGGGCTTTGGATGGGACTTTAAGCAAACTGGTCTAGGGAAGGGTGTCTCTGCCCATGGCAGGGAAGGATGAAGCTAGGTGATCTTTAAGGTCCCTTCCAACCAAAACCGTTCTATGCTTCTGTGATCCATTCTATGGGGATGAATTATATCAAGTAGCAACATATGACGTAGGGAAAAGACAATATGGGGTAAACCTAGATATCAAATGGGATTATGAGACTAAATATTCAATTTAGAACAAATAGACTGAAGCCCGTGGTGGAACTTGTTGGACTATGCTACTAATTGCAACCAAGTGAAACAAAAAATACAAGTCATTGTATGTAGCTATGGTGCAGCCCGGGTTCTGTGAAGGTGGCTCAGAATGGGTAGACTTCCCCTTGCAAGATTCTGTCCCTGAAGGCGGAGCAAAGGAGGAATCAGCAACATAGCTACATACGCTTACTTTATGTTTTCTCCTCCGTCACAGAGCCTCAAGCTATGCAACAGGATGGCGTGATTTGAAAATTCCCTCCAGCTACATTGTTATTAGTCAGTTTAAATTTGTTCCTCCCCTGAGATTGTTTTATTGGTTTTCTTTCACGTATCCCTGCTCTTTGATTGGTTAAGATCTGTCATCCCTACCCCTTAAAGCGGCAGAGACAGAGCGAGAAGCTGTCTCTCTGCTAGCTTCCCTTCAAGATATGTACCCTGCCCCCCAGGGCAGGGAAATAAACTTGGAATATAGCTACAGAGGTCCGTCTCTTTCCTCTTTTGCCTTCGCTGCTGCCTTATGAACTGCCTGCTGTGAAAAGCTGTCAGACCAGACAGACTGTGGCACGCAAACCTCAGTTAATTCATTCGTCGCTGCTTCTGTGGGCTGAGAACCCAGGAAGCTGCAGGCCTGGCTGGACCCAGGCAAGGGCAGGGCAGCAATTGTATGACCAAGTATTAGAAGAAGGAAGGCTATGCACAGAATCTCTGCATTCATTCAATTCGTGATTCCATCTCACTGTTATGTACTGGCATTCTTGTTCTGTCTATGTCTCCAGGTACAGTAGCAGGATCTCATATTAGAAGTACCACTAGTCTCACTCTCTGCAGAACTAGGAATTGCAATATGCCATCATATCCAGCCTCTTATCTTAAAAAATCATATTGTCTTATTTTTTCCATTTTCTTACCTGCCAAAAAGTATTTTCCTGGGGATGTGTCACAGTCTTCAGTCATATACATAGCTGATACTAAAAAGGACTACACAAAAGAGAGCTCCTAAAGCTTCCTATTCTTTTCCTTTCTAGCTGTTAACAATAAAACTGAGAACAGTGATGTTGGAAGTGGAAAATCACAGATCATTTATCTTTTGCCTTTCCAGATCTGAACTTTCCATGTGACTAAGAAGAGCAGAATCCTCATTCATGATCCAGAGAAAGCTTTCCCTAAATATATCTATTGATAAAGGTATATGAAAGGGGGCTGTTCCTTCTTCATCACATACGCTGAGGCTTGTCGTGAGGTCAGAGTGACACACACTCTTGTGCTATCTCAGGGACCATTTACTCTGTAATCACTCACATGAAGTGGAACTACTCCAGCAACAGAAATTGAGGCTGACCTACTGCAGATGTCCCAGAGACTGATCCTCACATCTCTGCTGCAGGATGTATAGATGTTACACATGAAGATGCTCTAGTCCCCACTACTAGATAAAAGGTACAGGCCTCTCTCTTCCCCAGCCTGTCTATTGTGAGATGAGGCATATATAAGTATCACAGTCTAATACAGGGTTCAAAGTTCTGAACCCTGCTCAGATACTCCCAGTAGTGCAGACTGCTCCTGTGTATCTAATTAATCTTTAAACATATGTGACACAGGGAAAAGTCTTTTAGGGTATCAGTGAAGAGTTTCCCCTTATTCAGACTCACGTTGTTCCCAGGTAGTACTTTAAGGTAGAAGCATTTCTGCAAGATAGGCTTTGTGGCGTTTGATTCCCCTGAACCAAAAGGAAATTTAGGGCAACAGTGGCTCATATTCTGTGTGAATGTTCACATTCAGCTATAAAGTAGCCAGGAACTACAGGATAAAGAAAAGTAACTTTAAAGAGTTACTTTAAAAGTAGTGACCACTATCCTTTCTTGAAAGAGAAAGCTTAGTCACTTCCTTTGTGAAAAAGTTCATGGTTGGAAACTTGTTCAGAGGTAAAATATGTCAATTTCTCCAGTACTACCACCACCCACAGTAGCAAGTATAATATCCATTGGGTAGTCTTTTCTGCAACACTTGACCCTCCCCCAGTGAAAGAKATTTTTGCACAGCAATCTCTGTTGAAAGACTCTACTTGCCAAACTCTCGGCAGTTGCAAGACTAGACACTTAGTGTGTCAGATGCTTTGCTCTGCATAACAGAGCATCTGTTGTTACCCTTTTCAAATGCTACCCAAACTCCCCCTTTGCAGGTTTGAGGGGTAAAATGATGTGAGATAAAGGACCGTGTTTTGCAGTCCACAATAATTTCACACTAGAATAATCCCATTGATTTGGATGAAGTTTCACAAGTACATGGCTGCTGCAGCTGAAAGGATAGTCAGACCAGTAGTATCAGGGGCTGAATGGTGGAACTGAGCTCAGTTTAAGCTACCAGATGGGTGGAGTGACCTGACTACCTGCATATAATAGCAAGAGAGGTTGGAGAGGTCAATCTCACTTCCAGCATGATACGTGTTATGTCAAAATGGTTTGTGACAGCTCCCACTGGCTCAAGAATGACTCCTGCTGACTGAGAAATACTTATGACGGCTCCTACTGACCCAGCCAGTGGGAAACACCTCTTTAACTCAACTGGGATAGATGGTACTGACAAAATACAAGAGGTCCAGGTCAGATCTCAAATCTTTGTTGGTACATTGCAGTCAGAAAATAAAGTCACATAGTCTGGTCCTCTTCCAAGTAGTTATTCCTGGAGTATCATAGCTTGCCTAATATACWTAATAATGCATTGGGTAAAGATCCTAAGTGATTAATCTTCCTTCCGCTTTCTCTCTTGCTCAGCTTTTATTGATTATAATCCTCATTATTCATTATATTTATATATGAGTATATCTTTTATATTTTACATAGTTATTTACATAAATATATACAATTATACACATTTTTATATGTGTATTACTGAAAAAAGTCCAGGAAAAATATTGGTATAGGAAATAACTCAACCATGAGTATTAAAATAAATCTGTATACAACCAAATATAACTTATTTAATCAAGATGCTACGTGAATGTATTTTAAAAGAATGCCATGGTTCTGTTCTGCCCTAAAAGATGTTGGGTCTCTACCCCATCATTCTTTGCAAAAACTGTATACAGATTAGTAGCCATAACATAGAGAAAAAAGTTCAAGCTTTTCAAGCTGGTTGCCACTGAGACAGAGAGCTGAAAGTGAATGATGTGCTGAAACACAAAGCTGCAGGACGAGATCAATATTCCTGCCTTTTAATCTTTCCTCCTCACCTTCTCTGCTTGCAAGCTTTAAAAATTTGCTGTTCACAATGCTGACCAGTAATAATCACCATATTTATAATGGAATTCATCTCCTTTACATCTGTTGGCATATGGYTTTCAAGATGCTCCATCCTTTTTTGACAAGATTGTATAACTTCAGGGTCAATCAAGCACAATCATTTGTGTTTTACATCAGCAGAGTTCATTTATGTATGGAAACAAGACCTAATGAGTTACAGTGAACCATATAATAAGGATCTCTCCTGACTTATGCAAATTTCTCACATAAATTTTATCCAAATAAGACTCAAAAAAGGCTTAAACTATAAAGCGAAGTCACCTCATATTGGTGACATATACTTGATCTTCATGTGTCTGTATTAGTAGTTTCTTATAGTAGTCTGTGTTAATAATTTGCATTTATCCCCTAAATTTTCTCTTTGAAAAGTTTATAGTTGGACATTAGTATTGAAAGATTTAAATCGCTTTTCTGATAGAATGCCTTCCAAGAATGGCTTATTGAAGTAAAATATTATCTATTTGCTCAGCCCCAGTTGTTATACATAATTGATTATCCAAATACAAATTCATTCCGCTAGGATGGCTGAACCATAAAAGAGCCAACATGAAGGCCTGCCTACATCAGGAACTGAACAACTTTTTAAAGCTGAAAATGTTTTTAACATACTTATATTTCTGCTTTATCTTGCATGTACAACTACCTAAGCAGCAAACTGGCTGGTCTCCTATTTTCACCTGAGTCAGAACCTGGAATCAAAATATAAGAATAAGATACCAGCTGGATCAGTCTTACCTGCGTTGATCTTATGAATAATATGAAACATCCTACCAGTCTCTGCTTCCTTCCATGCCGTGTAGATGAAGCACACAGCATCTAGTCAGAGTCCTCTCAGATRTCAGCTTTTTGCTTCCACAAAAATATGACCAATTTTCTACCTCTGAGCTGACCCTGACTGGCAGCTAAACCCCCACTCAGTCACTCACTCCACCCACCAGGATGGAGGAGAGAATTAGAAGGGAAGCAGTGAGAAAAAACAAAACAAAACACTTGTTTGTTGAGAAAATGACAGTTTTATAAGTAAAGAAAAAATAGAAAATAAATATCTGACAGAAAGACAGCCTTCTACCAACAGACCAACGAGCAACAATTACCTTGCAAAAAAATCTCCCTCAGTTTTACTGCTGAAGCCAATGTTGTATGGTATGGGATATCCCTTGGGTCAGTTGTCATTGGCTGTCCTGGCTGTGTCTCCTCCAAGCCTCTTACTAAGCCCAAGACTACTCTTCGGGGCAGCAGAGTGAGAAACAGAGAAAAACTTAAAGCGGTAGAGCTAAAATACTGGTGAGTTTCAACAGTCACAAATCCAAACCACGGCACTATAAAATCTACTATTTGGTAAATCAAGTCCATAGCAGCTAGAGTAAGTACAAAAATAATATCCACAAAGATATTCCTCAAATGTCATTTGGCCGTAGGTTTCATGAATCGTGTCTGTATAAAGTAGTGAAAACAGAGTTCCACTGTATTTCAGCTGAAGCACTAGAGAAGCTGATGAAATTGGCATGTTTTATTTGCTAGTGGCACCTGTAACAACATAAAACTATCAGGTGTAGGTGCTCAGGCATCAGCAGGAAAGGGCTGCATAGGTGGTATATCTAAGGAGAGGCTGGTTCCCCATCTCCTCAGCTGGCTCCAACCATCTCCATCAGACCCACCACAGGACATAGCACAGCCCCTCAGCAGAGATGGTGGCACCTCTGGAAAAACGCTTTTAAGAAAGGGCAAAACACTGCATGATAGTGAGAAGTGAGGGCAAAATTGTGAGAGAGAGTCCTGTGGACATCAAGTGAGAGGAGAAAGAGGGAGAGGAGCTGCTCCAGCAGCCAGAGCAGAGATTCCTCTCAGCCTGTGAAGAGGACGGTAGTGAAGCACATATTTTCATGCAGCCTGTGGAGGACCCTATGCTGAAGCAGGTAGACATGCTCTGAAGGAAGCTGAAGTCCATGCAGAAGATGACACTGGAACAGGGGAAAAGTGTGAGGAGAAAGAAATGTCAGAAAGGAGCTGTTATGGGTTGACCCCCAACCTCATTTTCCTCATCCCTCTGTGGCACCTGAGGAGTAGGGTTGTTTGAGATGCGCAAAGTAGAGCCTGGGGAAAAAGGAAGAGGGGGTGGTGATTTAGTTTTTGTTTTTCACCTAGATCTATTTTAGTTGCCAATAAGTTAAATTACTTTTCCCCAGGTTGAGTCTGTTTTGCCTGTGATCATAACTGGTGAATGATTTCCCTGCCCTTAGCCCACAAGGTTTTTCGTTGCATTTTCTCCCCCTATCCTATGGGAGAAGGAGAGTGAGAGAGCTGCTGGGTTGTGAAAGTCAAACCTTCGTGTCTATCCTCTTTATTCAAACTTTAATTCATAGCCCGCAGGAAGGCCCTTGTGTTAGGGGTGAACCTATTTCCTTTTTGAAATATTCAGAATGACTCAGGACCACAGTAACCCACATCTCAGGTGAGCTTATCTGCACAACACATGCAATAAAAAGTGTATGTTATGTCTGAGGTTACTTGTTCTCAATGAAAGTAGAAATTATACAATATGGCTGAACCATCAGCAGCTAGACGTTTCAACACAACAGAACATGAGAAGAAAAACAACACTGAAGCTTCTAAACAAAGTACTTTCTGCCCAAATAAATACAAAAAAAGAGTCTAGATCACAAGGGACACCTAACCCACTAAAGTCTAATATTTGGAAAACAAACCTAAAAAATTCTGTGTTTGTGTTAGAGATCTCACTTCATGTAAGAAACTGAACATGTCTTTATAAAAATATATTCAAAATCCTATCTTGGGGGTTATCCTTTTTTCTCAGCCTGAAGCACATAAGCCTACTCTCATATTCAGGCTTCAACACAGAAAACGTGGACAAAAGACAAGCTTAGACTCAACTGAAGGTTAGAGCCAATACTTATGATATAGGGTAGAAACTGTTATTGATTTTCCTTTTGCCATTTATTCAAAATCCTCTCAAATTTGGTTAGGTCACATATTTTTGAAAAATAAAATGTAGCCCACTCATATGATCAGAATACGCCTTTTCAGGCTTTAACTAGATACMCTGTAGAATACCTTGTACAAACATATTTTTGTTCCTTGTGCCAACACTGCCTGGCATTACGTTATGATGACACTTTCAGGACACAGAGGCAATTATAAGAGTTTCTCTGAAGATTTTAATCTGTTAAAAGTATATAAAAAGATAAAAATTTCTCTAATGTTTAAGACCAAAGTCTACCTAACCCAGTATCCTGTCTCTGATGTAGTCAGCAAGGGATATTAAAAAAAGAATTTAAACAGAAGAAACTAAAACAAACCAAGACAAAACAAAAATCCACAGTGCTAAAGTGGAATAAACCCTCTCTTTGTTATGTCCTTTTCGTTTCTGGCAATATATCCTTTAAGGATTTCCTGAGCTGGAGAATCACTTCATCATGTTTAATAGCTCTTGACTCTTTTCTTTCATTAATTTGTATAATCACTTTTTTAAACCCAATTATGCATGTGGCCTCCACAATATTCTGTGGCAATCAGTTCCACAATGAAATGATGTGACCTGTGAAAAAATGCTATTTTTCTGTCACTTGTAGACTTGTCACCTAATAATTGAATCGTCTACATGTAGCTCTTGATTGCTGGCATGAGATATATTTCCYCTTTCCATGATGCTCGTAGCTTTATACTTTTTTATTACAGCCTTCCTGGGTTATTCTTTTATTTTATTTTACTTCCTTCTTCTTTTCTTTTATTCTCCCTCCTAAGACTCCCAGCGCATTTCAATTGTCTTTGGACATAAGCTATTCTCTACCTCTGATCATTGTTGTCACCCTCCTCTGTACCTTTCTTAGTTCTCATATATCCTTTTGAAATGAYGGATTAGAAGTTTATATTGTATTCCAGATGCAAGTACCATCATAAAGTGAATTTCTATGGATTTCTATGGTTATATAGTATTTCATATTTTCTTCTAAAATCCCTCCTTAATAATTGCTAACATTCTGCTTGCCTTTGCAACCACTGCAGGGTATTGATCTGATGTTTTGTGAGAAATATCCAATGACTACAAAATCCTTTTCTTGGATTGGAGTAATGAATTTAGAGTCCATTGCAGTGTTTGAGCATTTACTGCTGTTTTAACCATGCTGATTGCTTTATACTTGTTGACATGAAATTCCATACTACATTATATCATGCAGTCAGTGAGTCTCATAAGTTTTTTCTGAAGCTCTTTGCAGTCAGCTTTAGTTTAGTGTCTCCTGAATAATTAAACAAGTAATTAATAACTGTAGCATAACATATACACGAGAGGACTGAACAAAGATAGGACAGGCATTTCTTAATATTTCACTGCTCAGCTTTGCAGGTTTACTGCTCTTTTAGTATTTTAAAGCTAAGGTTTAAAAATGTAGTTATATCGTCTCAAGTGGACATCAGTAAGTAGTTATGTGTACACACACATGAAGACATGGTGACAAATATACATACGACCACTAAAATAAAAAAGGCTGGTATCCATCCGAGTATTCAAAATACCAATCAGACATATAGAAATACCTTAAAGAAAAAGAAAAGAGCACAACTTATCCATAAAAATGCACAGAAGGTCACAGACAAGCACCCACTCAGTTTAAAAACACGCATGCACTGCAGTGAATTTCTCCCAGACATTTTAGCAGACAGGAAAGTGTCTGAGTAGCAGTAGGTATTCTTCCATTACACATGAGTAACAGTTGTATTGTAGTCAACACATCTTCATTTCCAGTTACATATTCAAAACCCCTGACCTTTACCTTAAAAAAAAAAAAATCAAAGAAAGGAAAAGTAAGTTCTTTTATTCAGGCTTGGAGATTTGCAGTGTTGCGTGATTGACACAGAAAAAATATTATGTTGTACAATTCTGTGGCAGACAGGCCCAGGGCTATTCAGATGAGTGAACTAATAACCACGCTGGCAAAAGAAATTTCTTATTAAAACCTTGTTAAGGAACTACAATAATTCATTAAGGGTTATATCATTATAAAAATCCATCATTGTTATAGGCTGTTTCCTGGGGCTTCAGTTTAGTAAAGTTTGACGTGCCCTTTATGCTCCAAAATTAGGTAAAGCTAAAAATGATTTATGCACCAAAAATGTTAAAGATTTTATGAAGCACGAAAATAACTATGCACAGCTTCCTAACCTTGGCATAGTACCTCAGGGGTTCACAGCATAAGAAAAAATGTCTTTTGAAATGGACTGTTTTAAGGCCTTGTATATTCAATGGGTCAAAACTTGCTTACATTAAAAACAGTGGGACTGCAAATGTCTTCAGTGGGAATAAGCCTTTGCACATGGAAAATAATAATTTGAGAATAACTAAAGGTAACTTCAAACTGCTCTAATGAGATGAGACCAAATTAAAAAAAAAGAAAAAAAAGGAAAAAAAAGCAGCAAAACCCCATCAAATATGAGTAACTGTGATTTAAAAATATCATGAGCTAAGGCTCTATAGGTATTTTTCAGGATTAATTTCTGTCCTTGTTCCATGCATATTTTCACTTCTAGCTAAAATTATGGAAATCATCTCCTCTGAGCACAAAACCTGTTATATTATTTAAAATGAAATTAGGAAAACTGCATCAAATGAAAAGATTATTTAAGGTTCCCTCAGAGAGGTAATGGGTAAACAATTCGCAAACCTTTGCCTGAATAACAGTTTGTGGATAACACCACATTACCCATTGAGGTCACCAGCAATACCATAGTGATATTGGCTGCAGAGATGAAATTCTGTCCAGAAGGACAAACTGCTCTGAACAGAGCTGCGGAAGAATGTCTGTCAGTGGCACTGGTTCATGATAAAATGGGTTGTTTGGACCTCATCTGATAGTGAGCAGTGTTACAAATGAACACTGGCCAGTCCCTCACCGGTCATCAGCCAGATGTTTATATCCAAAGTTATGCACTTTTTCATATGCATCATTAAGATCCATTTAGTTTAATTCAATGCTCAGTTTTATTATATGCTCAAGTCACAGTACTTCTAGAATATCCAGACTAGTTATTTTTGCAGTTAATGCTGAAATTAATAGAAATATATCACACTAATTGGCATGCTTCTTGGCTGTGATGCTGGCAGGTCAAGTGATAAATGCGMTGTGGAAACAGAAATAACCTCTCACTTTTGAGATGGTCCTTGTCATTGGAATTGAACCACACTGGAAAGAGAGCACTGTTGTCACTTTAGCTGCACCATCTTTTTGGAAGATCGTTGATTTTTCTCTCCACAGTCAGGACACTGGCGGACATTTTTTGTAAGTACTAAATTCACTCATGGCCACTTGTGCATGCTCTTGGTGAAAATGTAAAAGCAATGCCATACACCTACATTGAAATGCTCAAAACATTGAGCAGAGAAGCACAGACATATAAAGACAATAATTTCCTGTTTAAATAACTGGAATCTTAACAATATAATCATTATTAGTCAGGAATAATTTTTTTTTAAAAAAAGAAGTACAGGTGAAATTGTTGTAGATGCACTTCCTAATTTCTAGCCTTTTTCCTGGGGGTGTCTTTGCCTTGCCCCTGCTCTTGGAAATCCTAAAGTTGCTGKCTTCATTCTGGTGCGGGGCAGGGGGAGTTATAACACTGAGTCATCAACATGTGGAGTCCTTTTCCAGAAGGAATATGGTGTTTATGTTGATTGTGTCTTTCTCCTCATTCTAGGGTCTACTTGGTGTCATTTTTCTTTGTTTCCTAATATGCTTTTACACTTTTCCTCTTCCTTCATTGCTCCACAGTTGGATTTACTATCTTTGTTACCCCTAAATCCAGATTTATGCAGCTCCAGCTCTGTATTTCTGTAACTGATGGTGAGTGAATTGTTTATTCCTGTGGAATATCGAGTGGCAGCCTGTGCTCTATACCTTAGAAGTAGGCAATGAACTCTCCATGTAAGAAAAATCTCCCTTCTTCCTCTGACATTTACCCTGGAAAAGATATTTGACATCAGGGGCAGGAGGTTCGGAAGGATGACACAGGGAACAAAAGGGAATAGGTTACCAGTCAGCTCTGAATGTAAATGAAATGTAGATACTGGGGTTTTTCTGGTTTCTTTGAAGGTCCAAAGTTGATACCAGATGTAATATTCTTTATAACCCGTTCCTGACATCAGATAGCTATTAGGTTCTTCTTTTCCTTGACAATATTTTTAAATGAAATAGGTAGTGCCACCTGCTGTGAATGTTTAAGCCTTTCTCTCTCAAAGTTCTCTGAAAATGAATAGGCTCATTTATTTTAATGTAACTTTTTTTAGTATGCACTTCAGGTGTGTAATCTAAGCTACCCAACTCATCAGCAGAATGGTAGGTAAAACAATGTATAGAATTATCACACACAATGAATGCAGAAAAATTTGTCAGTCCAGTTTGAAAAATACAGACTTCCTGTTTTTCCATAATTATATAGGAATAATTTTGATTTCTGCTTAACTGCTGTTTTGCTCTCTTTGCTGGTTGCCAGCTGGTGTGGACTCGGTTCAATGTATTCAGTGTTAAATGTTAAGGCCCTGTGTGGTTGCATCCTAGTTATTTAGTTCAGTTAAATTTCCAGATGAATAAAWGCAATAAGAAGGTTGTGGCACTTCAACCTCCACAGCATGTTTTGTCTCACCTGTGCAAAATGAAGAAATAGTTAGGACATGCTGCAGTCTCTGAATTGCACGGGCTCCATGGAGTGGTGTGTAAAACTGAGCAAATGCACGTTTTATGCAGTTTTACACTCAGAAGACAGCAATAAGCAAAAGTTAACTGTATTTATGACTTCAGCTATCGTTATTCCAAATAAGGTCCACGTCCTAATTCTGAGCAATGGATGAATTAACACAAGATATTTTTCAAAGGACTTAGGTATGGCAGGAATGGGAAACTGATGTTTATTGTACTCTGCTGTGGCTGAACAGAATATTATATTGGTATAATATAGATATGGCAGATATGGCAACCACTCAAATGGTGCTATCTCATATTAATGTCTCCCTTAAAAGAGATAGATTTTCCATACTGTTGTAGGTGTTCCACTGTAAATAAGGTGAACTATCATTCAGGCTACTCAGTATAATCTGTATAGGATTATGTTTTTCTCTAACTGAGCCTTGTGTTACACATCCTCCAAAATAGGCTTGATGCTGCTCCCTAAACTGTATTCCAATGTTGCAAGAATATTTAGGCCAATATTTATTTTAAATAGATTGACCACCCCAGTTTTTGTTTTTCGTGTTACTGTCTCAGCCAAATACTTCCACAGTCTGAACTAGGCTAGCTGCACAGGCATATGGCTGTCACCATTTCATGTAGTCTGCATCATACGTATGCCATGATTCGGAGCTACAATGCCACAGGGCAACAAATCTCCRATGCATTAGCCAGCCTAGTAAATCTGTGACTCACTAAGTCGTTTCACCTTCTCGTGGTATTGCTGGCATCTTGAGCTCTGACTGTGTGATTTGTTGTCATTCATGACAGAAAACTGTCAAAATGAATATACAGTTAACTACCAAAGTCTAACTGACCTGACTCACTCTTTGTCCTTATTAGCACATCTTCCTTCCATCAATGGCTAAGCGTCTGCTTTCACTAGAGCCTAAGGAGCTCTCTTTCTTAAAGACCAAATTGTTTCCACAAACCATCTGTCACCAGCTGAATGCCTAATAGGGACAGGTTTTTCCCCAGTTAACAGCAACTAGTGCTTACTCCAGCTACAAATCCCTAATGTGGTTTGAGAGAATTTTGTCTTTATTTTATCTTTATTTCTTTTTCTGGTTCTATCAATTCAGCATAGGAGCATATTTTTTTTTTGCAGTCAGAGGAATTTTTGTGTACTGTGAGATTAATAGATCGGCTTTCCCCATTCCAATTTAAAACAAATGAACAACTTTTCCCCCTCCTTTCTTCTTTGTGCTAATGATCTGAGCTGTGAGTGTCTCTTGTAGAGTATCTGCAATCATAGAGTTGTCTAGTTCTATGATTCCCTTCATTTTCTTATTCTCTTTGTTCTTGTTTCCCTTGATTATTACCATAAGGGGTGCATTTGGCATGGTCAGGGAAGAGAGAGAAATGCAACATCCTCCAGCAACAACACCTTCCTATACTTARGTTCTTGATAGTTTCAAAACAAAAAGCACCAAAACAAGTCCAGAGGAACTGAAAATGTTTGATTTGTTTGTTAGAGCCAGAAGCTATGCTTTTTTGCAAAACAAATACACAGCTATGTTGCCGAGCCAAAAGCAAACTCAGTAGAATAGGAGGAAAGTCCGGATTTACTGATAGGACTGTAACTGCTGTGCAAATATGAATTAACACAARAACATTTAGAGCTGATTTGATATACTGACCTAATAACTGATTTGAATTCCAGGAATGGTATAAATCAGTCATGCCTGGAAGTGGATTCTGGCTTCCTTTTGTCTTCTGTCTCATCTTTGTGAACATGCTATATGTACATCATACCAAAGCAAAAATTAATTTTCTTCCATGTTACAGGGCAGAAAATAAGGAAGATAGAAAGCAAAAAAAAATTTCCATGAAAGATCCGAGACAGTGTTTATGCTATACTGTGCTTTCTCAATAGGGCCTTTTGTAAAATTCCCTTAAACAGGAAAAGCGCTTGAAAAGTTGAAGTTGGACAAAAGCAAACACTATGATCATAGATAGCTGCAGTCACACAGCAGGCATGTAGCAGTGGAGCTCACAGCTGCTTCTTTCTCTGAGTAAGACATGCAGCACTAAAAACAGCAATAAGCTTTTAGCAAGGATGCCACAGATCAGCAGTTTTATCAAAGGGACAGACTGGCTGTGGAGAATTTCCAATCCTACCACCCCATTTCAAAGAAGACACATAGAAGCATCTAGTGAATCAGAGACTACATTCCCATAGAGCTTCTTATGACAAGTGCTGTCAAAAACACATGAAAATATATCCTCTTTGATTTAGCTGCATGCTGGTTTGCTGGGGTTTTTTGAAAGGTCTTTTCTTGTGGGGTTTTTGGATATTTGGTTGGTTGGTTGTGTTTTGGTTTTTTTTTAATAAAGAACCCTCTTACTCATGAGCTTCAGCTAAACAACTGTGGAGTAAAGACATATATTCCTCTAAATGTCAACCTGTGCCTGGTACAGAAGTGGAATAACTGAAAAAAGAAATAAAATACAAATGCTTTCATTTAAATTATTTGTCCATTGAGATAAATACAGAAGGAATCCAGTTAGATACCTGTAATATGAGTGTTTGAAATTAAGTTTAGCRTATATTCTTTTATAAAAATTTGTCCTTATCCTTTTCTTAACAACAACAACAAAATTATTAGCTCTTTGACCATAGTTGCCAGAATTTGTCCAAATTAAAATCCACTGTTTACTAAACTTCCTGCCTGGAGGTGCTACAACTTAAAAAAACCAACCAACCAACCAACCAACTAACCAATCAATCAAAACAAAACAAAGCAAAAACCAAAACCAAATCTAACAAACAAAAAAAATCCCAACCAACCAACCAACCAATCAAAAAAACCCAAAAACCCCAGAATAACAGGAAAAATGAAAGGAAGRAGGTGGTTTTTTTACTTTTCTCTACTGAGAAACGAAGACCTGGAAAGACAATACTGGCTTATTCTGGAAGTTTTTAAAAGAAGTACAGATRGTTAATCAAAGCGGCAGTCCCAGGCCTGAAGAGTAAAAATGTTTTGTGTGGGAGCTGCTGGCGTTTCCAGCCCACAATGGGAAGGGGGCTTTGCGTATCCTATTTCTATCATCTGCTTTTACAGGGTTTTGATGACTTCCCTTGCCAGGACAGCTGCTGGTGAACTAAAAACACATCTGCACATCCAAGTGCAGGTGAGATGAGGTCCTACAAAAAATCACCATTTTATTTGTCTCTTAATCATTTGTGATTTTGTTATTTGTTTTTCTATTTAAAGAAGTGCCCATCCAATGCCTTAGGCAAATGTGCATAAAACTTGAAACAATCCCATCAATGTTTTCTGAGGACTAACCAAGCAGCTGGTCTGAACATAAAGAGCTTTCACCGGGACCCTGATTGCTCCCAAAGCAGCTCTTTTCCTCCCACAAAGGTGCATTTCAGCAGACCTGCTGGAAGTCTTATGTGACATATAGACTCCCCAGGTAAATCAGTCTCCAAAATCTGCTTTTAGTTCCTCTGGCAGCTTTACTACTCCAGAGATTTCCAAGCTTCTGTTCTTTGCTCTCATGCAGAGATGTATGGTGGTCAGGATAAATACATGGAAAAASAGAACAACAGCACATTTCAATGTGGAAGTGAAGATGAGCAGAAAGGGAGTTAAAAGGTAGATATTTTGAGGAGATAGGAGGGCACAGGTGTTCTTTTGTATTAAGCAAAAAATAACTTCTTTAAAACATGCTTTTGCCTTCACTCTGCCAATCAGCATGTATGGGAATTAAACATCTGGAGCTATGGTGTGTCTGAAGTTTGAAGTTTATTTCAAAAGAAACTAACTTTTAAAAGTTCATCCCCTTGTGTCTGATTTGAATGCCTTCTGAAAAATAAGCAGTAAGACAGCTAAGGACAAGTTGTCTTCTCTTTGCTAGAGAGACAGAGGATTATCCATGCGTTTTGAGGCTCAGACAGTGATAGAAGTCATTTGCATCTTCACATTACAAAAGCTAAGTCAGTCCTAATTGTAGTAGTGATTTAGCAGCAGATTTCCTTATCATAATATTCAGTACTTATATTGATATAAGCTTAGTAAGAATAGTTTGGTGGAATGGAATTTAGATCCAAATTTAATTTCCCTGAATGTAGGTGTCTAAAGAAAAGATAAATATATACATTTCCTATGTACTTAACAGAGATTTAATCAATACAGCCAACGAAGCCTGGAGAGCAAATCAAAGGGGCAGCCTTTAAAAGTCTATCAAAGAGTGAGCTGAATTGCTCTCCAGGATCCTCAGATTGTCCTGATCTACAGCTTCCTCCAAAACTGCTAAAGGACCACAAGATGTTCTTGTCCTGGTTTTCAGCAGTGCACTTGCATATGAACACAAAATCCCTTACCTGGAAAGTCCTTTCTTTATACCCTTGGTGTAGAGAGATGGGGTCAAGGCTGCTGGTAAAATACAAAGTTAGAGGGAGCCTGACTTCAGAGCAGCAGCCTTGTAGTTTAAGTGGCTACCCTCAACCACCTCCCTCCTGAATTCTCAGATGAAATGAGTGATATTTTCAGGGGGCCTGAGTACTATCAATCCCTGGTGAAGTCAGCATTCTCACAGGATAAAGGAAGTTTTAGAATTTGTTCAGGCAGCAAGTCTAACTGTAGAAAATGTAGTCATATTTATTTAAAATTTAAAAGAATTGTATTTGGGAGTCATACTGACACCCAATGGTGTGAAATGAGACAATGGGAAATTTTCAACACTACAAAACTGCATCAAATTTACAATCAGAGCATTATTTTTAAAAATGGTAAAAGATTCCTGTAAAAGAATCAATAACCTATTTCAGGAATAAAAAGATATAATGAGAGCTTTACACAAATTGAAAGAATGGTAATGGATGAGAAATGTCATGAGAAAATTTTAAACCTTAAACATTTACTTCCAGCAGCACCTAATATTCAGCATGTTGATGTCAGGACACTCAATGCCCTTCACAACCTCAGCAAATGAACTTCAGGACAGCCTTGGGAATTTTTTTTGTGCTATGGCAAAGAGAAGACTGGAGAACCATTTCACGTGTACCTAAGGCAAAGGAAACAGTAATATACGAATGTAGACAGAGGGGAAGGGAGTGCCTGGAAAAGAAAATGGCTATGAGATTTTCCAAAACTATATTTGTGTATCTACATGTAGATAAAGAATCAGACCACAAGCCTCTCATTATTATCTTAAAAAAAAGTCTGGAAAATATATCTCCCCACACAACAAGATTGCTATTAATAGTGCACAAAAATGGTCTGGAGATTCTGTGTTCATGCTTACATAAACATATAACACATGTGCACACACATGCAAGTATTACTTACAGTAAGAGGTGCATTTAATTTGGTTCTTCTTTTGTTCTGGTGTAAGCCAGAATCATTTGGTAAAGTCAGGGGAGCTCTAAGTGTCAATGGGCTGAGAATAAAGAGGGGTTTATTCCTGGTTTGGGGGGAAGTTGGGCCTTCCTCCCTCTCTCTCCCTCTCCCTCTCTCCCTCCTTCCCTCCCTCCCTCCCTCCCTCCCTCTCTGCCTTCCTCCCTCACTTCCTTCCTTCCTTCCTTCCTTCCTTCCTTCTCCCTTCCTGTTGTGAAGTTGAACCCAAATGCAGCAAAAATCTGTGATCTGAAAAATAAAAATTAAAAACTAGTTATAGCATATAATTCTTCCTTTCTTTCAGCTATGTAGTAAATGTTGTCAAATGCACTGTGATCTGAACTTCAGTCTTCCTTATAAYGGTACAATTCATTATTTAACTCCGTAAAAGCAAGTAGAGTTAATCAGAATCACATTGATGTAAATAAGAGGAGAATCAGGTTTTGAAATACATCATCTTGCTGTCTGTTACATAGCAGTCAAAATGGATGAAAAAACCCTGTTATGTTCCTCCAGACCATGTACCTTTAAAAGCACCRTTGTCAGTGATTGATGGAGTTCCAGTGAAAGATACAGCAATTATAATGCTGCTACATATRTGAATGTTTCTCTACATGAATGTCATTGAGGTACGAATGTTGTTAGTTGACCCAAGCCGGTTTCTTCTACCAAAAAACAAAAACAAAAACTAAAAACCCCCAACCCCGCCCCAAAAACCAACCAAACCAAAAAGAATTACATGTAAAATATATTTAACAATAGTAGGTATCTATTATAGGTTGTGCTGGTTTTAAAAACTCAGTGGAGACATTAAGACTGCTCAGGCCACCCCCTTTCGATAGTGTCCTATAGCTAGGAGAGATATTTTAACTTGACCTCTCAAAGCAGTTTCTGGGAAAAATGGGGAATTTGATTATTGCCTCAAGAGTTGCATCAAATAAAAAAATAACATGTAAAAGAAAAACAGAAAAAGTTTTTAAAATCTTTGAATGAGATTTTTATCTAGCAGTTCAGGAACCTCCCCAGGATGTCATAGACCCAAGTTAAATCTGCTCTCCCTCTGAGGTGTTTTGAGTCTACATCATTCAAAAGAAGGACTTCATGAATAGTCCTCCTGAACAGTTTTATGGCGTAAGCTGACATAGGGCATATTTAGTACTTCTTGCCTGTAGAGAAGCCATATAAACAGTCTTTGAAACTTTAGCTGGAAATTTTGTTGGAGCCAGACTTGTAATCACAGTGAAAAACTAATTTTATAGCAATTAATTTAGTTTTAATTTTCACTCACTCCTTGCACTCCATGCAATGTGACAAATGATGGGATGACTGCCTCTGGATATCTTCCAAGTTGATGGCTAGGATATTCTTCAGTGCTAGAGCTCAGTGACAACATTGTTTCTGGCTTTTCGACCTTCAAGGGAATTAGTGAAGCATTTCTTTAAGTATAACTTGTTATTCATTTTGAACAGGGAAACAAGACTGAAAGAGAGTGAGCATGTGAAACTGATAAGGGCACCTGAAGAAAAATTGAATTTAAAAGCAAAGGGAAAAAGATGGAATAGAAATCAAACAGCATAAGCAAAATATTTATCCTATTCTTCCTTCCTGCCTGTTAACAACAATTACCCACATCCTTATCTGTCACAAAGCAAACAGACTTTCAGAAAGATAGAGCAAACAGCACGGCTGACAGTTCTGCAGCCAGCTCAACAGCAGCAGAGTCTTTACTGGGTGCCATCTGCAGCACAAAAACCAAGCTGTGTTTCCCTTTTAAGCCCTCTTATGGAAACAACTCATAACTGGGAATGATTGATGCATCTTTTATCAAACACACATAGCTTACCCAATAACTAGATCTTTCACATTTATGTGACATTTCCAAGCTAATGAAGAACAATTAAAGCTGGACACTGGGACATTCCCTTTTTTAACATAATTAATGAAGGGCTGGAGCTTCAGTCATTGCATGTTTTAAAGCTTTACAATATTTTCCTATAACTGTAAAAGGATTTTTTTATTCTGCAGATTTTAAGACTGTGGTAGGAGTTTTTTTGTTGCTATTGTTCACAGCTGAAGGAGAAGGTTATTTGTTTTACTAAGATAAGGTTTCTAAAACATCCTCCTTAAAAAAATACAGAAAAAAACAGATGATGTTTTCTCTCTTTTTCTAGTTATCTATTATTTTCTAAGGAAACTGAAATGTCATCTTGCCTCCTGGATAAATTATCTCTTTGTTTAAAACACAGGTGAAAAATCTCCAAGATATAAATAAAGGTCAGCTGAAGAGTTTCAGTTTAGCACAGGCATTGCTAAACACAAAGTTGTTTAGCTGGACTTTCAAAAACTTGTATATTTTCCTTTTCTTTCGTTGAACACTCTCTTTACTTTTGCACTGTGCTGGTTTCCAGTAAAATCACCAGGGCCAGAGCATGGGACTAAGCACTAGCACTGCAGTTGCCTTTCCTGTTAGTCCTTAGCACAGCTCTGTCCTCAGTGAGCTCAGTCCATCTCAAACAATGCCCAGCTACAGCCAGGAAGTTAGCTCAGGTCAAATGCCATTCCYGGTAATCAGACTGTTTGCAGTTGTATTATTTATTAGAGCATCTAGCCATTAGCTATGAACTATACTGTGCTGACTTAGTATAGACATAGTCTTATTGTTAGACCAAAATTTCATTCATTTCACTCACTGACCTTTTCAAACAACTCTAAAATGAAGATCAAAATTGGAAATTATTTCATTTATACTCATACGCTGTATTGAAGATACGTTTTCAAATTGCTTCAGTGCCAGATGAAGGCAATGCTGGAAGTACATACAGGCTGGGGAATGAGAGGCTGGAAAGCACAAAATGGGACCTGGGGGTCCTGGTCGATGGCAAGTTGAACATGAGTCAGCAGTGTCCTGGCAGCCAGGAGGGCCAAACATGTCCCGGGGTGCATCAGRCACAGCATTGCCAGCCAGGCAAGGGAGGAGATTGTCCTGCTCTGCTCTGCTCTGCTCTGCTCTGCACTGAGGCAGCCTCACCTCGAGTGCTGGGGGCAGTTTTGGGTGCCACAATATAGAAAGACATTAAACTATGAGAGAGCATCCAAGGGAYRGCAACAAAGATGGTGAAGGGCCTTGAGGGGAAGCCGAATGAGGAGCGGCTGAGGTCACTTGGTCTGTTCAGCCCGGGGGAGACTGAAGGGAGACTTCATCACAGTTACAACTTCCTTGTGAGGAGAAGGGGAGGGGCAGGCACTGATCTCTTCTCTGTAGTGACCAATGACAGGACCCAAGGGAATGGCCTGAAGTTGTGTCAGAGGAGGTTTAAGTTGGATACTAGAAAAAGGTTCTTCACTCAGAGGGTGGTTGGGCACTGGAACAGGCTCCCCAGGGAAGTGATCACAGCRCCAGGCCTGACAGAGTCCAAGTGTTTGGACAATCCTCTTAGGCACACRGTGTGATTCTTGGGGCTGTCCTGTGGAGGGCCAGGAGATGGACTTGATGCTTGTGAGTCCCTTCCAGCTCAGCATATTCTGTGATTCTGTATCTAAGCTTTCAATATTATGAGAAACTTTTCTCCTCAATTCAATGAACCCCCTTGTTGTGGTTTAGCCAGCAGACAAGCCCCACACAGTCACTCGTTCCCCACCAGCAGAATTAGAGAGCATCGGAAGGGTAAAAGCCAGAAAACTCATGGGTTGAGATTAGGACAGTTTAATAGGGAAAGCAAAAGCTGCACAACCAACGCAAAACAAGGAATGAGCGGGCAGGTGTTCAGCCATGTCCAGGAGTGCAGGGCTTCATCACATGCAATGGTTACTTGGAAGAACAAACGCCCCCACTCCAAACTCCCCCCCTTCCTCTTTCTTTGCTCCATTTTATATACTGAGCATGATGTCACATGGTCTGGAATGTCCCTTTGGTCAATTTGGGTCACCTGTCCTGGCTGTGTCTCCTCCCAACCTCCCACGCACCCCCAGCGTCTTTGCCAGCATGGCAGTATGAAAAGAGAAAAGGCCCTGGTTCTGTGCCAGCCCTGCCCAGCAATAACAAAAACATCTCTATATTATCAACCCTGTGTTCAGCACAAGTCCAAATCACAGCCCCATACCAGCCATTGTGAATAAAATTAGCCCAGCCAAAACCAGCACACCCATGAACAAAGAGGACCAGAAAATTCCGCCTGAACATAATGAAGAATTTTGCTGTGAGGGTGATGGAGCACTTGTGCAGGTTCCCCAGAGACACTGGGAATATCTCCTTCCCTGGAGAAATTCAAAACACAATCCTGAGTGATGTGCTTTAGGGAACTCTGCTTGAGCAGGGAGGTTGGACTAGATTGACCTCCAGTGCTCGCTTCTAATCTTAAGCATTCTGTGATTCTGTGGCCATCATCTCAGATGGAATTGACACATATCACACGTTTTAGCCTTTAAAGAGAGTTATTTTAAGAGACTGCGTAACCAAAATCTTCCACCATTTTTTACATTATATTTACAGCTTGAGAGGGGCATGTCTTTGAATCAGCAACAYAAATCTAACAGCTCTCAAGCATAAATCTCATCTTGAACTTTGTTCTAGGGTGAGATATTATTAGGCAACAAGACATGCCTTCTTCYCCCTTTTCTTTTTTACTTGTGGAGATATAGAAAGCCTCTTATTGCTACCTAAAAGACCAATATATCTTATGACTTGATGTAACAGTTTAGTGAATTAGAGGTAAASTTCATACATGGAAAATAAAAATATTGATTTTCTTTTTTTTTRTTAAGAAATAAAAACTTGGAATTCCAGATAAAGAAAAAATGTTAATTTAAGGAAATTAATGAAATATAGGACACAAGTTTTAATCACTGCCAAGGTTTTGCACAAACACATGGAAACTGATTGCAATCCTCTGAAATAAACCAATTACAACAGAATCAAAATTTCGACCAGGTATCTTTAACATGTCTTTAGTTTGAGTAGAATAAGATAAGTTCACATTAATGAATTAATGCTCTACATTATGTAAGTAAGATTAGATATACAAATAAATAGTGTGTTGTCCTTGGATTACACAATTACTTAAAAAAGAAAAATCCAGATTACATACAAACAAATACCCAGATGAAAGCTGAACTGCAGTCTCTGAAATAATATTCAGTGAGACAGATTTATAAAACTATTTATATATCCAAAATGAAGTGCTTTAGAGGATGTTAGAAGAATTTTGCCTTCTTATGAGTGTGATTTGAGAATAATGCTTCTTTAAAAAATTCTTCATAGCTAGAAAACGACATTGTTTGGAAGTCTAAATATATAAAAATCCCAAACTATTTCAGTATTGCCTGAACTTTGACATCTTCTTTATATGCAGAGATTGCTGCTGCTTATTTTCTCCAGCAAGGTAAATCACATAGCCAAGGTCACAGAGTGGAAGAATATAGTATACTTACTTGTCCAGGTGAGACTGAGACCCATCTTTTCTTTCTCTTTCCCTTTCATCCAGAAGGCAGAGGTCTCAAAGGACTGTAGTGCCAGGTCAAAAGTTAAGAGCAATGCCTTTAGATCCTTTCTTCTGCTAAGGCATCAGAAGTCTCTTTTGAGTACTCTCTTTTTTTTTCTCTCTACATGAACTCCTGGTGAGAATTTCCCTTCCTTTGGGGCACTATTAGTTGTGCTACTTTCTAGGCTTTGAGAAATCTTATTCACTGTTCTGTTCTGCCTGCCTGGATCTAGTCTTGAGGTTTAAACTGAGTGGTATAACTTGTTTGTCTCAATATTTAAATGGAATCAGAAGAGAAATATTCTCTGCTATTATATTAGATAGGTTCCTAGTGGGATACTAAAAATCTTTTTATGTGCACTTATTTGGTAACATCTGCCTTACACTGTGTTGAAGTTATTATTTCCTGTTGGGGGTATTAAAGGAAAATAATATCAGAGACAATTTTCCAAGGTTTTTTTTGTGTATGTTTTCRTTTGGTTTGAGATGTACAGTTGAAAAATAGTAAAAAAAGAAAGAAAAAAAATGAAAATAATCAAAGGACCCAATTACATACTAACCTTATGAAAATTGACAATTAAAAAACCCCATTGGAATGAAGGCACACCCATTGTGCTTGCAGTGATTTGTGTGTAAAATATATAATTTTCTGAGTAAAGAACAGTATGAAATTGCTGAAGTACAAACTTGATTTCTCTCTCTACGATGGCTTTCCATCTATCCAGCAAGCTCAAAGGCTTTCTCTACTTACCTTCAGTTTCCTCAACAACTGGATCTCAAAATATATACAACTATCCTCAGCACATCTCTATGTTAGTCAACAGTAAAATATACAGAGTTAAAGTGACAAATTTTGCATGTATTTATTAATTCATGATTCATCTGTGTTCAGATATTAGAAACAAAAATGGTTGGAGAATATATATACTGAATGAAGTGGAAATATCAATCACAGGGATTTTTACAAGGACCTTCTGCTAGTTATGAGATACAGGTAAGGAATAAGCCTGGAAGTGAAGTTGTTTAAAGTGTAACAATTGTGCCATGGACAGATCTGAGCTAGAAGCTGAGCCTAGAATTCTGAGAGAGGTGACTTCATCAAAGCAATGGGCTAGAAAGAGTACCTCCGCAGAATGGTTCTTAATGGATGTGTTCAGGGAAATACTCAAATACAATGAAAACTACAATGTCATCTATACATAAGGTGATCATCACATGGGGAAGATATAAAAATATATTTTTTTAAAAAAAAGCAAGCTATATCCTGTAAAAGCTATGCCAAAAAATACACATGATATATTTAAGCATCTTCGGGAGATTTGTAGGGGTACAAATGGGAGGCAAATTTAGATAAGAACTTGGTTTGAGCCTCTTCCCTCCCTCAGAGAACTTTGCTTCTAAACACTAAGCTMACTGGAAAATCATACTGGCCTTTGTTCTGTGTGTGATTTCTAAGTCTCCTTCTTGTTATGAATTCCAATTCTTCTAATTTTAATTGTTTTACTTTTATAAATGCTTCAACAAGAGGMGACAACAAGTAAAATAAGAAAAAAAGGGGAAATAAGTTCATTGTAGAATAAGCAYTCAAAAGAGTTTTCTCCAAGCCCAGATAAAAATGGAGGAATGCACTAATGATCGTTTGTCTATGTCCTGAGTTGGATGTGTTCCTCAGAGTGGAGTAATATTTTGGGAAGATTTTGGTGTGTTTGAGATGGCCTGTGATCTGTGCCTTGCATGGTGTACTGTAGGCAGATGTCTGATCAGTATATCCATGATTAAATTTTGAKTTGCAATTTTTTTCTTTGCCCCTAAGCTTTACCAGTGCACTTTGACTSTGAGCTTCAAAATTTTCAGACAAACTGTGGACCAAAAGGAGCTCAGGAGGACTGAGGCAGGGGCTTTAGAGGTTTTGAGAAGCTTCATAAATAACAAGCCTTGGGTTGTTACCACAAAGTCACATACACCTGAAACATAAGCTCAAATGTTCCCAATTTCCCTTTCTCCTTGCCTTGGGCCTGACAAGATCCATCATAGATGTGCGCGCGCGCTCGCTCGCTCTCTCTCTCTCTCTCTCTCTCTCTCGCGCTCTCTCTCTCTCTCTCTCTCTGACAATATTTTAGTATTGGGTCTCCCACAAACACAAAAGCATTCCTCTTCACACCTTATTATGGCTTTCTAATTCATTATCTCTGTTCATAAAATTGTTCTAATTGGAAAGGGTCAGTGTTTCATCTGTCAGTACAAACATACATATTTTTAAGTATGAACKAAAGTTAAATATTAATAAATATTATCCTATGATCTTTTGTCCTTTTAGGTGTTCTGCAAGATGTTCTATATTCATTCTGTCTGTTTCCTAGGAAATTATAAGAAAACATGTAATGTTTGCCTTCAATTTTATGAAAACCCAGAAAGGGCTCAGAAAATTCCAAGAAAGCCCCATGAGGTTTGCTGATTTCCAGGTAAAAGCAAATGATTAAATGAAATTTAACCTAACTCACAGTAAACCACAACGTGTGAAACATTTCAAGGTCAAAAGGCAGGTGATTCTGTGGGACAGTAACTCTGAGAGCAGGGAGCAAATTTTTAATGTGTTGTTGGTTTGTTGTTTTTTTAATTTGCAAATCCTTTGTGTGCTGTTTTGTACTCTTTACAAGTTTTAATTAAGAAAGTTTGTTGGTGGGCACCCAAAGTAAATACATGTGGATACACCACTTTGTCTCTTAAGAAATGTCTGCGGTATACAGTGTTTAAAATTTTTATGCCTTTGTGACTCTATGTATCCTTGATTTCATCACTCCCTTGGTGGTGTAGCTTATTTTCTGAGTTAAACAAAGGCATTGGCAGAGAAGTTACAAAGTGTTCTAATCTCCTGACCCTCACATTGACAGTTCAATATATTTTAGAACAACTAAAGATATGGAAGTGGAATTATGAAACAAGCAGGCACTTTAGAAGAATGTTCTATAAATTTATAGCTTTACTGCATAGTAGAACTGCTGTAGTTTTAAAAGAGCAAGGACATACATCTGGAAAATAAAACATAATGGTAGTGGCTCAGTGGAAGAAAAAGATAAAAACATCTGTCAAATAAAATTGTACAGAAAATGTGAGATTATTGGTTTCATTGGGATTTATTAATTTGATAAATTTCAATTCTTGTTTGCTAAACGAGGGTGGGGGAAACGGCTACACAGCTGATGACTAGCAATCACTTTATAACATGTTCTGGTTTTATTTTTCACCTATATCTAAAATTCATGCAGTTAGCTAGGGAAAGGTTTTCTCCTCTCAGCGGGCAGGTTCTTGCAGTAACTCAAAGCACACATATTCAAGCATCAAATGTCACCACATTGCCATCTTACTGTGAGTGAATGGAATTTACTTCCTATTGTTAGTGGTGCTGAAAATTGCTACTAGATACTACAGAGTTCATAATGTGTTGTCTAAACTGAAAATATTTTCAGGGACTGAACTGACCTTTTAGAAAACTGCACTTTCATCCTTAAAGTGCTGGACTATTGCAATATTTCATTTAAAAGGTTATTTAAACTTCTTTCATCTTTTTTTGGAAAAGGGTCAGGATTATTGTGTGAAAGAAGTATTTTCATATAAGTCTTCTGTATCAAAAACCAGGGAAGAATACCACTCATTACTCTAAAGTTGCTTCAAGAAAACTAGGCAGAAAAGACCACGGCTGCTATTCTCCCTGAGAAATGAGCAGATAATTGTGATTAATATTTAATACCTTCTTTCTAGTCCTAACTGATAGTTATTAAAAGTGTTAGAGATAAATTAGACTTTTTTCCTAGGACCATTCTGAGAAAAGTTGAGAAGGAGAAAATATTTTTCTTCTGCGTTACTGAGTTGGAACTGAGGTACAGAGAAATGATGAGCTGCCCACCGTCAGACAGAAAAATCTGCAACAAACTGAGCAATTTACTGCGTTCTTCTGCAGGACCAGTTAAATGCCCCAACAAAAAATGTCTTCCCTCACCAATCTGGCTGAAAAGGGATTGATTGTTTGTGTTAGCCTAGCCATAACACAACACCTGTGCATTTAAAAGAAGGAACAAGAAATTGAACCAGATTGCAGAGTTGCCAGCCTGAGGAGTGCTGACCACAAACAGCCTTTTCCCCTACAATTTATCAGAGGAAGGGAAAAGAAGTATTAAAGATAGGATTAATCCTCTTTAGAAGGGAGAATATGGGAAATGATTACAGGAAGAACTGGTTGGCTGTAGTGCTAAGGGATCAGATTTTAGAAAAAAATAACAGCCTGCTTCCAAATGATAAATGAATATGTGAGCTTCACTGATGGCACACATGACTGTTTTTAGACTTAGAAGAAGTGACAGAGGAAGATGAGCAGTCATGTAAGTGGCAGGGGAAGTGTATTAAAGGCATAGCATAAGYGAAACGAGCTGACATAAAGACCAGTGACCGTAAGGAGAGGTGATAAAAAAAGAGAAGGGAATGTATTAAGGAAATGAGTTAACTGTTCATGTTCCGAATCTTGTATAACTCTTAGGTCAATGAAGAAAAGAGCATTGTTCCAGGAAATAAGTGGAGAAATGTGGAATTAAGAACAGAAAGAAAGAAATACAGAAGACTTAACTGTATATTTTGCAGGCATCATCTTCTTAGAAAAGTTGATATGTATTTGATACATTTTTCATGATCACAAACATGAACTTTAAATGGGTATTTGGCTTTTCCAGAAGGCTCAAAAACACGTGATTAAGTAAGAAGACATAACAGGATAAGGTACAGCCCAACCACTTGTTCCTGGCCTAGCTAGATTGCCAAATAATGCAGATTACATGCAAATTTTTCCTTTGAAATTTACAATAGATTGTGTTGTCTTGCCATGGACTGGGTTAGGAGTGCACATACATTAACAGAGAATCAGCTGCTGAATGTAATTTATTAAGCTGGTATAGCTTGTGTATTTTATCCACAAATCTCAAACAAAAATGAACTAAATGAAATGAAATTAAGGTTTTAGGGACTACTGCAGCATTATTAGACCAATGTAAAATATTTTCTTCTAAAGCAATATCTAGCATATTTCAGAAGAGGCTTTGAGACCAAGGACCACTGAAAAAGTGGGCAACCCTTTTTCGGAGGCAGAAAGCCAGTGCACAAAGATGCTCCATTGTTGCAAGCTTCTTGAAGCAGTGAGTAATGTAACTGAGGTTTTACTTATTGCTGTAACTTCTGCAGAGTTTGAAAGAGCTGCCAGTATATCCTGAGGGAGAAAACAGAAGCTCAGTCCACACTTTATCCCTAGCACCGGCAAAGACAGGAAGCTGCTTCTGAAAGACTATTCACCTACTAACCAAACGACCACTCAGATCTTTTTTTGGAGTTGAAGCTGTCTTACTGCACAGTGGTGAGTTTTTCAGGAACAGAACACCATAGGGAAGTAATCCTTTGGGCCTCCTGTTGCCTTCCAATTGGTGTAGCTGCTTACATCTTCTCTGTCTAGGTGTAGAATATTCATAGAATCATAGAATGATGTGGGTTGAAAGGTACCTTGAAATGCCATCTGGTCCAACCCCACTGCAATGAACTGGGACATCTTCAGCTACATCAGATGGCTCAGAACCCTGTGTAACCCGGACTTGAATGTTTATAGCCAATCTACCACCTCTATGGGCACCCTATTATGCTTTTGCATCTCTTTTTAACTCCCTTTTCACAGGTATTATTGACTGTGCATAACATAAACAAATGGAATAGTCAACCTAAAATATCTTTTTTTGTGGTTGATGAAGTTGGATAAGAAAGGATTAAAAAACCATTTTCTGTTAAGAAAGTATCTGCCATGCCTCAGAATAGGGTAGTATAGTGATGTTCACTTAAAACGTCAATAGTTATAAAAAGGTAGCACTTTTTTTTTCCCTGAGAGACCTTTTATATAGAATTATAAATAGCTGTGGAAAGTAAGATGCCATGCAGCAGTAACTATGGAGATAAATGTTTACATTTAATAGTCAGTAATATATTTATGTTGCTGCATCAGGAGCATGCATCTTATGGTTGCTGTTTTACTCCCCCAGGTCAAATATGCCGCAGATGTTCAATGTATTAAATGATATGCACCACTGTATTGAGCAAAACCAAATGCAACTATAAGAGATACTTAAAAATAATAATTAAAAAAAACCCCTGAAACTGCAATTATTTCTTATTCTGAGGAAAAAGGCCAACCAGCAGTATGTTATCAATACTTAGTGAAAAATTGGGGGGGCGGCGATCCTTGCACACTAATTTGACAGATTAAAAGAGACATGAAGTTAAAGTTGGATGAGAAAACCAAGCTTTTTGGGATAACAACCCATTTTTTCACTTGATATAGTAAAACATTGCTCTTGTTCTACATACATACTGGGTTTGCATTTTTTTTCTTTGAAAAAAACTATCTGGTCAGAAATTTTACTGTCTCTTTTTAAGGACATTCTAATATATTGTGATTTTGAATAGACCTTTTTGATAAATTTCCATCAAAATCTACTGAATGTGGAATGTGTGTTTTCCTTGGTATTGACATTTTTCATGGGTAAATGTCAGAATGCCATCTTTTTTTTTTTTTTGTACTTTTCCTTTGTGGAATGTACACAGAACATTTTCTTTCAGGTCAACATCATGGGGATGCTTCCATCCACTGAAGCTCTTAATTTCCTCATAGGAACTGTAGATTGCAGGATTTCTGTGTCTTGTGATGATGAGTCTTCATCACTATGGTACAATCAGTATGAGAGGTCTTCCTGGAAAGACACCCTCTACATGAAGAGTCCAAAACACAACAAGAAACATTGTAATCAAAATCAACAAAATTATCTACTTACTTGTTATTGTAGACCAGAACAAGCATAGGAATTTGAAGGATCAGGCTCTTAACTATCTTTCTCATTTCATAACTCATTCTAAATTTATAAGCTGCTGTGTTTTGTTCACACATATTTAAACACCACTGAGAAACTTGTATCTGTCCTATTGGTAGCTATTACAGGAGACAGAAATACATAGCTATTTAGGTACCACAATTCTAATTTTCATTGATTTCACTAGGGACTCAGGCACCAAAATCCTATTCAGTCAGGCACCTACGGGCAGTTGTGAAACCAGCAATCCTTATTCATATTGTTGAGTGCTCACCCATTAATCAGGGTAAAACTTGAGAATTGAGAATGACATATTTGTCAGTCCTCCTCACTTCCCATAAACACTTTTGTTGATTTTCACTTATATGTACAATACAAAATGAGTGGAACAGTGCACTTTACTGAATCAATACAGAGCATGATGATTTAAAGTGTCAGGATATAAGGCACAGATAAGAAAAAAACAGGAGGCAAGAATAGCAACATTACTGAGAAATGAAACAGAATCTGCTGAGAAAAATGGCATAAACACTTGGAATGACAGTAGAGAAAGTTTTGATAGAAATTTGGATAATAAAGGCAGTCAGGTAATTCACTGAGGTAGCTACAGATCTCTTGAGCAGTTAGAGCAGATACGGCAGTACACTCAGCATGGTCTCTAAGAGCTTGCCTTTAATCTTTATCAAGGGAAAAGTAATTACCTTGATACTGATTTTGAAAGAAACTAAGGAAAAACCTAAGAGGATTTTTTTTTTTTTTCCAAGGAATTATAAATTGTTGGAAGGGAGGTCCTGGGGAAAGAGGGTTTGTTTTTATTTGGTTCTTTTGTTTTTGTTTTTCTGCTAAATAGACTACATGGTTAGAGGCAGTTTTGTGTATAATGCAATGACCTGAGACAAATATAAACACAGTTGATACTGAGAACATGCAGTATGTAGCAAACAAAAAGTCTTCAGATTTGGTGTACTTAGGAGACTTCTTAGCAGAGAAAGAAATGCACTAGTTTGATGTCAGAAAGTCTGACTAAGAGGGAATGTGAAATTCTCAGTGGAACTTTGGCTGATATTTTATAGCACTGAGGAAATATACTATTGAGACTGAAAAAATGGAAGAACTGACAATTAAAATCCACTCTGGTATAATCCATCCAGGGAAATAGAGAGCAAAGTAAGCTAACAAGGAATATGAATAATATCGATATATGTAAGAAAAAAGAAAAGAAGTTTTAAAGAAATGTAAAAATTCTAGAAAGGACAGGGAGAAAGTAAGGTAAAGAATGGAAGCAGTAAAAACCAGAAGATAGAGGATAACTCTTATTTTTGCATGGAAACCATTTTACTTCCCAAATTCAGAATCAGTGTAAATTATATTAGCAATAGTAAGTGAATGCAGATTTGCAGTCCACATGCCATAAGCACTTGCACTGGTTTAGGCTGGGATAGATTTAGGCTAGGAATTTAAATTTTTTTTGTAGTAGCTTCTATGGGTCTGGTTTTTGGATCTGTGCTGAAAACTGTTGATAACACAGATGTTTTCCTTACTGCTGAGCAGTGCTGACAAAGACTCAAGGCCTTTACTGCCTCTCACCTCCAACGAGGAGGATGGGGGTGCACAAGGAGCTGGGAAGGAATGCAGCCAGGACAGGTGACCCCAAATGACCAAAAGAATACCATATGGCATCATCCCATACCCTGTGGCATCATGCTTAGGAAGAAAAATTTGGATATGGAGAGAGGTTTGTGAGGGCTACTGATGCTTGGGTGCTGGCTGGGCATCAGTTGGATGGTGGTGAACAATTGTATTTTTTCACTCATTTTTCTTGGCTTTGATTCTTCTTGTGGTTACTTTGTTTGTTGGTTTGGGCATTTTTTTGTTTTGGTATTTTTAGTTTGTGGGGGGATTTTTTGGGGCGAGGGCTGTGTGATTTTTTCTCCTTTGCTTGTTTTGAGGTTTTTTGTTTAGTTTTGTGGTATCAAGGAGAGGAAGGTTGTAAGCAAGCAGTTATGCGCTGCTTGGCTGCCTACCAGGGTTGAACCATGACAGCACTGAAGGTATTGGATGGTAAAAAGGAACAATCAGCCATGAGAGGTAAGACACAATAGAAGGAGCTTTCTTACCTCTCTTTTTTTTGTTTTTTGGCCACAGTTTTCCCCATCTCCTCTACTCACAAAAGCACTTCAACAACCAACTTCAGTTTTGCAGTAGATAGTTGAAAAAGAAAAGTGATGCCAAATTCTGGCCTACTTAAACCGTATAAACCTCTTCAATTTAAAGCCACTTATGACCTAAATCTTCACAAATATGGGATTTGCCATTTCACAACCATCACCACAGACAGACTTTGAGTGCCTGAAGTTTATACTAACCCGTGAACCTTTATAATGACAGTAAGCCAGAGCTGACATTGGAATCATTTGCCTAAAAGGATGTGGCTAGAGACAGGCCAGGAACCTTCTGTCATTCTTCCAGGCTTCCAGCTGCATCTCTAGAAGGGCATAGATTTCCTGCAGTCCTGTGTTGCCTCTGCCAAGATCATGCATGTCTCAAGTACCCTAAGGCATATGGAACCATATTTGTGCACTCAAATCACCCTTTGGTAAAACAGTTTATTTCAACACTTCTATTTAAAACGTGCTGAAAGATACAACAGTTAAAGAAAGAAGAGAAATAATGAGGTACATAATTAAATCAGGCTTTTTGATCAGTGCTTTCTAAAACCTAACTAGACATTTGTTATACTTGTAAGATGTCTTGTTCCCAGTCTTCAGCTCATTTAATCAGATAAAGCTTAACTGCAACTAATACCCAGCATTACACAGTGATTTTTAAAATAAAACATCTCAAATTCAGTTTGTAGACTCTTCTTTGAAATCTGTTTACAGTGAAAGGAAATTTAGAAAAACTGTTTTTTTCTGTTGTGTGTTTATTGTTTAGAGAAGTTAAAATTTTTGGGACTTGATTGTCATTATTGTATTCAGTAGTTCATAGAAGCGTGTCAACCAAGGATGGACAGGCTGTGTAAAACCTTGTTTCTTACATTTCTCTAGGGTTTCTGACTCAGAGATGTAAAAACCCAGGAGTAAACTAGTAAACAGACAATGACTCAGCCATGACCACTCGCTTCTCTTTTTGATCTGTTTTATTTCCTTTCACAAAGCAGTTTATTCCCTTTTGTTCCTGGTCAAAGATTTGATCATTCCCTGCACTTCTCTAGACACTTTCCTACTCTTTTGCTTACAAGAGGGATTAGTATGTCAGTCTCCCTTGCTCTCTCTTTCATATACAATGTCATAGGCTTTTCTCCCCTGCATGGAAGAGAAAGGCTGTGGAAATACAGCCTTAAATCAATTTCTAGCAGTCCACTTATTTTTTTCTTTTTTGTTTTTTTTTTTTTTCCCAAATTTTAAATCATGTCACATCTTCCTCTGTTAAGTACTCCCTTAGTCTTCTGAAAAAAAACATTAAGACCATGAGAACAGGAGTTTTGCAATGGATACCTGTTGGAAACATCTGCTGTATTTTGGGACAGCCACAACTCCCTTTCACCAAACAGGCCAAAGCCATCCGGAAACGGGTACCAGTCCAGAAGGGATGTTTTCAGCAGTGTTTCTATTCAGAGCATTGCCTTAGCAACCTCAGCCTGTGGCTGCTGGCTGTTTCCAAAGTTTGTGTACAACTCTGGCCCCAAGGCACAGTAAGGGTCAACATCAACACCTTGTTTCCCACAGCAATGCAAATGGGAGGTGCAACTGGCCACCCACTTGCCAATATGTACTAGAGTTAAAGTAGTCCAAGGGATTTCACAATGAAACACATTCGCACAGACACTGCTTAGAAAACATTAAGGGGTAATACTTCATCGTGGAAGTACAACTATTAAAATATGAGACACCCATTCTAGGATTTACAGGCATCCCCCTATTTAACCTCTGTGGCAGATCAACTTGGCAGCTTTAGTTTAATCTCAGATACTTTACTGTTCTCCTAAATCTACCCAGTAAGGGTATAAAAATCCTCTGCTGAAAAAAAGCATAAAGTCCGAAAATATCATAGGATTGGAATGGATTTACCGCAGAAACCAGATTTCTCATTTAAGCTGTTGGATGAGAAAAAGTTAAATATAGAAACAACTAAAAGGAAAAACACTTGCTGTGATGTTAAAGATGACAACTAAAAGATTGTAAAAAATATTTGTATGTCTTAAACATACTATGATTTTAATATTAAATCTGCAGATTTTTTTCTAAAAAACAAGCTTTAAAGGACTGCATATTTTATGTTCCTGACAAAATCCATTCGCCTATTTCCATTTGCCATTTTTTTTTTGTGAATAATACTTGATTCTTTCTTATTTTTTAGATACTGCAAACCATTCAGCCAATAGCAAGAGAGCAACAGTTCCTTTCAAGCTAATGTTGTCTTGGTCACGTGAGTCCTGATATTTAAAGTATTTTAATCAATATGAAAGAATAACAGATGCTAAGCTCTCCAAATACAATTATATTTACTGTATAAATCTTCTTTGATGCAAGGTAAAAAAAAATACTTACAGTGCTTGTCTTTGCAAAGTAAGATTTTATCCTCAAGGTCTGCATTTATTTTCTAATCTTTCTTTTCTATGTGACCTCTTGCAACATAAAGCTTCTCTCCTTGTCCATTTTCTAGCATAACTGTCCAGTCACTCGTTTGGCCTTATATTAATTCCACATTGACTGCAAATATACCAAAAAAAAAAAAAAAATTGGAAACAGGGAAATCTTTCAGTTGTCTTCACCATTTCTCCACCACCACAAGACTATCCCTTATCGTATATTTCACAGTGTGCTGGTCAGCCTACCTTAAGTGATCTATATAGTGAAAACTCCTGTGCTCTGCTGGACTCAGCTCCTTAAACTAGAAAATTTTGCTTTTAAGAAACATTACTTTGGATTATGTCTTCTAACGATTCATTGCTTCCAACAAAATATTATTTGTAGATACTAATTTGAATTGGCAAAACTTCTTTATGTTGTACTGCTGATACGTGACCATGAATGCCGTAAAGAAAACCCTATTTCCTCATACATGGGATTTCTGAATGCAAATCATAGACTGGCTAAAACAAAATGTCACTGGAAAGCGCAGACTTCTGACTTTACCAGTGAAAGCTGGCCTGAACGGATAAAGGAAATGTTTGGGAGCTGAAATAAAAAGAAACAGAACCAACCAGTATTGCTGGATGGATGAAAAAGCTAGATAGCTGTTAGGTTAAAATCAATAGTATGTTCAGTCATGTGGTAAGTAGAATTCCATGTGGTTGAGTGAGTTATTGATGCGGGAGTTTATTTATTTTGCTGTATGCAAGGTATCACAAGCCAAACTTCAGTGGAGTGATTAATGGGGCTGAAAAAAATTCTTGTAGCATCAACTGGAACTTCTGTTTCAGGATGTTGTCTCTGCCCACCTATGATGGCAATGAAATGGTGTTAGCAAGAAGCACACTTAAATACCTTGTCTTTTCAGACTAACCACCACCAATTGGGGATGAAAAAGAAGTTCTGTAAAAGGAGCTTCTACAGTGGGGACTTTCCTTTAAGGCTTTCATACAAAATATTTTTTTTAATCCTTTATTTTAATCTTCCCTTTTACTGTGGTTTTACAGTTATATGACCCATGGAGAGTACTAGATACCTGTGAGTTATGCTGGCAAATGTTTTCTGAGGCATCCAGATACCAGCATGAAATAGGGAAGAGAGGTTTGTCTTAAATCTGGACTCTCTCAGAACTCATGTGCACAGGAGACAGAGTCATAAGTCTTCTTTCGTGAGAAGCTGACAGTGCCCCTTTGTTAGCACTGTGGTTAGTGCTTTCAAGTGAGACGAAAGATCTAACTCTGAGCCCCTGCTCTGACTCAAGCAAAGCAAAGGCTGTACTTAAACTAGGCTGAGAAGTGATTGTTGTCCTCCCGTTCCGGTGACACAGAGTAGTTCACATTCCCATGGCTGAAGACCAGTCCACTACACAGTGGACTCTACGGCATAGGACTTAGCCCTTGATCCCCTTATGAGTGATATATGGTTCCCACGTGTTCCTAGATCATATACGATTTTGTTGTTGTTAGCATTAATCAAAGATCACGAGCATAGTATGGAGAATGATCAGAATGATGTTTTACAGCTTGCTTCCAAAAGCATGTTGCATGTCTTCAGGCATTGTGCTCAGAAATAGATGTCGATTATCTAAAAAGCCACTAGAATGGGAGGAGTTGGTGATGTAGTTGCCGAGAGGAACTGAAAGAGCTGGTTTTACATCATCCACACTGCCTGTAGAGAGCAGATTCTCAGAGCTGCACTCTGACTCACTTGGAAAACATTCCGTAGTTTTCTCTAAAGGAGATCCCAAGAATGAATTAAGATGTGTCATGGGGCTGCTCAGAGCACAGGGACGACATATTAATCAGGCAGTTGAGTTATTTCACATTAATATACATCCAAAGGACATTCTGCACCTTGACTCTTGGACCCCACTAAAGAATTTTCAGCTATTTGCATCCTTTTTTCTCTCTTTTTTTTTCAATATGAAGCCAAGGCAAAACTCCAGAATGGCTTCTAAAACTGAGTTAGGGCACTCACCCGCAATGTAAAAGGCAAAGATTCAAGTCCCAGATTTGCACTAGGCAGAGCAGACATTTGAATTAATGTGTCATGTTTCCTACTAAGTTTTCAGTGCCCTACCCACACTGTTTTCCTGAGGTTGATTCTCTATTTAGACTGGAAATTTTGGTTCTGCTTGTAAGGCACACTTTCTAACGTGTTTTTCATTAAAAGCAGCGTAAAAAGCAGTTCCACAGGAATGTGGAAGAAAAAATTATTTTCAAAAATACAGCATTTTTATACATAAACTTTTCCAGCTTATTCTTTGAGATGCACTTGAGTTATTCCCGCAAAGCTGAAATAAAAAAATATGCATGAAAGTTAATTTTATTTGAATTAAAATTTTAGTGAAATAATTATTTTGCCCTTCCCCTTTAGAGAGTGTATGAGGAGCTAGGTCCTCCGGAGAAGGAGCTTAAAGGAACAATTTGACTTCTGTAGCAGCCACATATTTTACAGTCCATAAATTATTCTTTGTCTGTCTAGTGAACCACTATACACAGACTCACTAGAAAAACATAGTATAAATTAATGCCATCCAGCAACAGAGAAATACATGAGATCCTATCAACTCCTCTTCTATTATCAGAAAAGCATAACATATAACAGGCAAATGTGACACCAGTTTCTGAACTTCATGGTTGTTATTTACAGTATATTCTAAACTTTTCTGACAATTTTAGGATACTGCCTAAACAGAGGTTTGGAAGAAATGTGATGGAAAGATGTATTCTGGGCCAACTATGACCCATTTTAAACTTCAGTGTATTTTGCATGTGTGCCAGTAGGAAAAAAGTTTGTTATTCCTGCTCAAAACCACACCCAATTCACCCAACCTATTTCTAGACTAATTAGTTAATCAATGGATTATTATTTCATTTGAGAGTAATAATTTCTAGAAAATTATGAACTGTTTCATCTGTTTCCTCTTTGCTTACACCATTTAAGGGCAGATCTTTGAGGAGGATGCAGTTACAGCCTCCATAAACTCCAATACATTTCATGAGGAAGGATAGTGAAATGTCTTTTTGGCAGTCACTCTGAAACATTTCAGATTTCTGCTTCTCATTTTCTAATTTTATGGACTTTTGTATGTCCTTATCCCTTCACAGCTTGTGACAGAATTTTCTATAAATATCTATAATGAGAGAAAAAAATATTATTTTATTATTGATTAATGATTATTATATTATTTTCACTCTAATATTAAATAATTAGTATAGTGATTTGTATCCTCTTCCTGACTACAATTTACTAAGTATTTGTTTATAATACACTAATCATTACAAAAAAAGCCTTTCTTCTAAATTAAATTCATTAGATTCTAGTTGTTACCTCTCTTTAGTTTTAATTTTGACTTTCTTTTGTGTCTTTCCAATGGAAAAGATTCATCAGAATTTCAAAGCTGTCATGAGCACTTAACAGCCAAAAGACAAAATCAGATCAGTCGCTTACTGTGGTGACAATCAAGTTGATTTCTTTTGTTTCCTGTTATAAGTTGTTCCTCAAGATTACGGGCACACTTTGCTAGTCAAAAATACACCTCGCAATAATCATACTTTAGAAGAAGATTTTATATAAAACCTTCATATTCCTAAAATATCCAGTTTTTATTCTGATACTTTTTCGATACATGTTATAGAGGAAGATATGCTTAACAACAGCAAAATGTTTCTCCAGTGGTTGCACTAAACCCCAGGTGAATGTAAGTTATTGTAGTGGTCCTTGATTTAAAGCCTGTAAATATATTTTATCTATCCTTTACTTTCTACCACATATACTTCAAAGACCAGGCAGATACTAATTTAAGGGCTTTCTGGGTTTGTTTTTTTTGTTTGGTTGGGGTTTTGTTGTTGTTGTTGTTGTTGTTTTTTCCCTAACAATTTACCTTCCTAGCATTTTCAAATTAGGCAAGAAGATACTTCACAGAAATACATAATTCCTTATAATACTATATACTCTTTCAATTCTTTTTATCTTCTTGATACTGGCAGATCTCATTAGCAGAGTTTTCGACAATACATGAACCCATACAAGAATAATTTTCGCTTGCTCAGCTCTTAGTCTCAAGTGGTGCTAAGAACTGCTACGAACTGTTATCTTCTTGCTTTAATATTATTTATTAATTAGTCACTGACCACATTCTTCCCACCAGTGAAAACATTTTGCAGAAGTATAACCTGTGTTATCCACACCATTGACCCACCATACACTGTGGGATCTCACTGCTTGGATATGGAGTCCCAAAGCAGTAATGCTGTATTTCACATCCTTCTTACAGCACATATGATATTCTCCAAAATTTAAACACTTCCTCTTAAAATTTCCTCCTATCACTCAGCAATGCTCTTAGTAAATGCTATCTCATTAATAAAGTAGTTGAACCCCAAATCAGAACATTACTGTAAACCAAATGAATAGATCACAGACTCACAAAATGGTTGAGGTTGGAAGGCAGCTCTGGAGGTCAGCTGGTCCAGGCTCTCTGCTCAAGCAGGGTCGCCTTAAGCCAGTTGCCTAGGATCCCATTCAGATGGCATTTTAGTATTTCCAAGCATGGAGAATCCATAACTTCCCTGGGAAACTTATACCAGTGCTTGGTAACCCTCACAGCAGAAAAAAATTATTTTCCCTTGTTCTGACAGAACCTGCTATGTTTCAGCTTGTGTCCAGTGTTTCTTGTCTGGTTAATAGGCACTACTGTGAAGAGCCTGGATCCATCGTATTTAGACTCTCCCTTCAGACTGTCCCTGTACCTTCTCTGCTCTAGGCTGAACAGTTTCAGTTCTCTCAACCTTTCCATGTCTCTTCTGTACTGGTGAGCTGAGGGCTGCACGGAGTAGTTCAAGTGTGGCCCCAACAGCACTGAGGAGAGGGTTGGCAACTCTCTTTCTAATGAAACCCAGGATCCCACTAGCCTTCTTTGCACCAGGGGCACATTGCTGGCCTGTGTTCAACTTGTTGTCCACCAGGAACCCCGAACCTTTTTTTGACATGCTACTTTCCAGCTTGGTGGCCCCCAGCATGCACTTTCACCTGGAATTATTTGTTCCCAGGTACAGGACTTTGCACTTCTTGTTGAACTCCATAAAGACTGAGGACCTGTCAAGGACCCTCTGGAGAGCAGCACAAGCCCTTGTCACTTCAGCCACTCTCCACAGTTTTATATCATGCTCACACCCATCTCAACTTCTTATTACTAGGCATTTCACTGGTTTGTTATTAGAGGAGCATGCTTGGTACTTTTATCACCATGCACATCAGTAAGGATATATCAAATACACAAAGTTACTTTAATCTCTGTTTGTCTCTTTGAATTTGATGAGAGTGTATACACCTGGCAGGTGATACAGTTCTGAGATTAGCAAATGTCTGTGTGTCTGTGTGGGTGATAGGAGGTGGCTGCATACTCTGAATGCTGTTCAGATGCTGTTAATTAGGTTTTGTTTTGTAACAGCTCCGCTTTCCTGCAGGATTTACATTGCAGCTCGTGGCTCTCATAATGTCTTCTTCAAATTTGACATAAGTGTATATTTTGATGACTCTGAATCAACTTTTGCATTTTACATCATAAACAATAAACATCTCCACAACCCATTTACAGAATATAGCAGAGCTAGTGAGAGAAAGAGGAAGAGAAAGAGGAACAATCTCTTATTTTTAACTAACTTTAGGCTTTGGAGGGAAAAAAGAAAAAGATATTCCAAGTAATATGTGCAATAAAGCAAAAAATAATCTTTTGTAACTATAGTAGTAGTACTTCAAAGTATTCATGTGTTTGAGATCATATTTTCAGATCAAGCAGAATTATCCATTGTAAGTATAAGAAATAGCTCCCAAGGTAGTAGAAGTGAGAGAAAAAGAATAAATAAAATAAGAGCTTCCTAATTTATGACACTTTGCTAGTGATGCTAACTTGTTTACATGTCACAGTATAGGACTCTGAAATATTCAACATAAAAAGCAAAAGTAAATAATCTGGCATTGGGAAATCCTAAAGTATTTCAGTTAGGAATGACTAGGAAACTTTGTACCTCTTCAATCCTCTGCAGTACTTTCTTGACATTGCTATGTTGTGCAGATTTCCTGCCAAAGCGCAATCTTTAAACTCAGTTTTTACCTTTTATCAATGACTTGGGCTATCATGGACAAAATGTCCAAGTGACCTGTCATTCACGAGGAACTTTAACATCCACTGTGTCAGCTGACTATAAACACAACTTAAGGCTTGGGATCAGGGAAAAACAGAGGGGTCTCAATTGCAGGATAGCAGAATAGACTTTGTAAGATGAAGATAATAAGAAAATAGATACCTTGGAAAGACAGGGTTTCCAAAGAAATGCATAATCCTAAAATTATTTTGTTGTCAATGATTACTGAAATTTGTTGGAGATATATTTTTTTATTATTTGATTTTGTTACATTAAAATAATCTGAATAACTGAAATTGAAACAACCATACAAATAATTGAACAAACAAATAATTAGGAAACTTCCGCTTCAAGGATGCAAATTAAGTTGCAGCTGTTTTTGATTTTTAACATTCTCCATATATGAGTTTAGAAAACTGAACAAGAAATATTTTTGTGGAGTCAGAAATTCAAAGTTTTTACAAGGTATGTTGTCAAGGGTTAGCCTGAGGGCAGACCCCAGACACCCATGTCTATATTCTTCAGAGGATATGAGATGGAAGAAACAGGCTGCAAGCTTGAAAAATTATTAAATAGTTTATTCACTAAATAAATAAAAAGAATTAAAAAAAAATAAAATATTAAGGCATAATATACAAATATCATTCTCCTCCCAAACACATCCCAATCTTCCTAACTGATCACGTAAAGGACATAAACATGAGATTCTGATATTTTGATTAAGAGTTCTTATTGCCACTTTATGGGAAAAGAGTTCTTTCTGTCGTGCAGTGGGATTCATCCCATGGAAGATAACTCCCTACAGAGTGTCTTCAGCGTGGTCCCAAACCTTCAGGAAAACACCACAGCCCATGCAGATTTTGCAGTGGTGTGTCCTCTCTCCCACAATACACTTGGCAGTTTGTGGGTCACAAGAAAAGTCTGATGGGGTTAAGCATTTAAGGATAAGTTATCCCAGCCTAAAGGCACCAGTAGTACAGTTTCTTGCTTTCACTCATAATCTCCAAAGGCTGCAACTTCATCTGCTCATAACATAAAATGTTCTTATTCTTAGGCTGTGAATTTCAAATCCCCCCATGTCTCATATTTTGTGAATTACAGAGAAACTTAGTTTGGTTCTATTACAGATCACTGGGCCCTGGGACCCGGGCCCTCACCCATAGACACAGAAAGGTGAATCTCGATGCCGGTAAAAATGGCTTCTCCTCTGGTATTTTCCTGTCATTTCCGGCTTCTTTCTCGGCATACACTGGCAGCCATATTTAGCTTCATCACATGACTCGCTTCCCTTTCTCTCTGGCTTGGAGAAGAGGTTAATATTTGCAGAAAATGCCTACAGAAGAATCTGTAACAGTTCACATACTCCCATCAGATAATTCAGCTGGTTTTCTCCCCCTTAAAACCATATGGCTGCGTCTCTGGTCTGTATCAGCAAAGCAGCTTCTCCCCCTCCCCGAGCTGTGGCGTCTGCGCTGGCGCCTTACAGAATTTACAACAGTTTTGTTAGCTGCTAATTAATTCACAGCATCCATGTTTTCTCAGCAAGGTCATCCTTTGATCTCACCCATCCATCTCCGAAGCGGGGGGGGGAATTTCTTGGCTCATCTCTCTTGGCTAGGCTCCGGCTTGGTCTTGGTCCAAATGGCAATAGGCCAGCTTCCTCTCAGGTCCAAATGGAATGGGACTGGTGGGGGTGAGGCCGGGGCCCCCCTGCCGGGCCCCAGGCCGTGGGCCCCTGGCCCAGGGTGGGGGGGGGCACTGCGGCCCTTGGGTGCAGCAGGGAGCAAGTGAGAAGCTACTTCCTGGATGGTTTTTTATAACACTCTTTCCACAGCGGTGTATTCTGAAATCAAGTGGCTTATAAAACTGTCCATCACCTGTTTTAACCAATCAGATCTCTACCACACCGGGTCAACCTATGACAGTATGTCCATATTTGCTTTCTCACTTTCATGAGGTCCTCATTAAGGCATTTTCAGTTGCTAATTAAAGTTTTGGTAACTTAATACCCTGGTCTTGTAATTGGTCTATTAGCCAGAGCTTCCAGGAAACATCCTTTTCTCTTGGCAGCATCTGGATTTTCTAAGGACATCTCTCACAGAAAGCCTTTCTGCTGAGACTATCTGGCCCTACGTTCTCTTCCTGCTGCCCAAAAAGGCAAGAACCCATCCATACTCCAAACACAATCACATGGTGGTGGATCTCCAGTGTCACATCTCACATTTATGTTAGTGGTTCTCTGTGAGAAAAGCAATGGGATGTTGTTATTCTCAATAGGTCAGCTTAGTTTATGCAGCTGGGATGAATCCAGACTTTTATAATAAGATGATCACTGTAGGACCTTTTATAGCTGGTGGATGTAAACAGACATTTCTTCTGTGTAGTTCATTTTGTCTGTGGAATCATTTCTAAACTTAGAAGACATCCACTTGATGTCCAATATTTTCTGAGGTAGACTCTGTGTTGGTGAAGATATCTGCTACCATGGACATTCTGGCAAATTCTGTCATGCAGGATATCGCCTGAAAAAAAGAAAAGCAACATAAAATTGATGAAACTTGCTGTGTGATAGGTATCTCTCACCTTGCAGGTGCCCTGTTTTGTTGAGGTTTCAAGTATCATACTTTCACAGCATCACTTTAAGAACCCTCCTAGGTCCTAGGACATATTGCAGAAATGAAATATTGAAATATTTCATGAAATATTTTCTCTCAGGTGCTACCAGTTATTCATAACGTCATATGAAATCTCCACCTACACAATCTTAAGAAATATACACCTACAAATATGTGTATGATGTGTGTGTTCATGTACACGCGTGTATATATATATATGCATATGTCTGTGCATGTATGTGTATGCGCGTATATACTCAAATCATAAGACCTACATAAATCCAAAATGTATGCATTCATACTCAAAGCATAATTGTTTAAATTTAAATCTGAAGCGAGTAAATAAATAATTAATGTCATAAAACCGTTTTATTTTTAATTGAATAATGTCAGCTAAAAATTATCCCATAGCTATCATTCTAGTTTACAGCAGAGCTCTTTTTTAATGTGTCTTATCTGATTGTTTATGTTTGCTTTTATTGCACATATCTCTTTGATCTCTAACCAGCTATAATTATGATGTTTTCAACATGTTTTATGTTTCTATAACTGCTGTGCTCCATCAGATTTGGTACTTAATACTGTCAACTTCAGGCCTTTTATGTTCTTTCATCTTTGTTGTGGGTGCCCTTTGTTTATGGAATATAATATTAACATTTAAGTGCATATTTCAAAGGAAATGGACCACAAGATGTCAAACATGCATTCACTTTATAATTTATCTATATTAAGCATTTTTTGCTACAGAAGTGCACAGTAAGCATCTAATTGACGCGGTCTGCTTTTTTTTTGCTAATAGCTGTTATTTATTGCTGTACTTAGATGGACATGCAGTAATCATACAGGGGAGGCTTTGTACCTACAGACATGATCATAAATTCAGTTTTCCTTTTGAAGCTTGTTTTCTTTGTATCCTATTTGGTTGTTTGTATTTGGTGTCTGTTTTCTTTCAGTACTCAAGTGGTAGACATCTTTAGCACTTAAAGCCCAAGATGTTCTGTGGATTGGTCTTGAAAGGATGATTGACTTTTCTCTCTGTCTATCCATTTGATGCCTTCTTTCCATATCTCTCAATGTGGAAAATCTCAATAGTGAAAAAGAATACTGAATGAAATCTTGTTAATTTGATTTTAATAAAACTTGCCTAAAATATATTGTCCCCTAAAATACAGGCAATAACCTAGAGACACCTAGGTGCTGAGTGTCTAATTAATGCTTGAAAGAAAATTCATCACCATAAGCAAGAAAATACATACTATTTACTATGCATATTCAGTATGCATATGTTATTTTCTAGCTAAAGAAAGCTGTTATTACCAATAGACAAGTCTGATTCCAACCCAAATTGTCAGGAAGAAATGTGTTTGACTCACAAAATATGAAGGTCACAGAGTCATTTATGCCAAAATTAATATGGGGTCAATGACTGCCATAATGATGTCTGAGCCTATTCAGGCATTCCATTATATTTAAAGTAACAGCATGGGTGTTGGGAGGAAGAACTTGACAACTGATGTATAAAATGGTAACTGTAATTATATACAGAACTGCAATATGATTACAAGTAGTGTCGAATGAACACTTCAATGAGACGTGTTAACAAATCTCAGAGGAAAAGAGAACAGTGTAAATACAGGGTTGATTCAGCAGCCCCCCCTGAAAGACTCTAATGATTCCCAGATGAACAAGTTTCACTTTTCCTAGTAATTAAAAGAGGAATCTACGTAGCATCCTTTTTGTCATACTTTTGTCTCACAGAACCCTGTAGTATTGGAGGTAAAGTGCAGAGAAACAAGGAATGTCCTGAATTCTTTATATATAAATTCATTACTTCCTACAAACACACATAGTAATTTGAACATTCTCTTCTACACAACAAGGGAAGTGAAGAAAATTCAATTATAGTCTCTATTTTATAAGCATATATATTTTAATTTTTTATATACTTATTTATATATTTTATATGCAAAACTCAGGAAGCCCCTTCTTCACTCAAGAGAGAATATAAAACAATCATTAGTAATGATAATATATAAAAGAGACTGAGACACCATGATGGACTAGCACAGTCCTGTAGCTGGCGTTCGCAGATATTAACATCTCAGATTTAATTTGCTCTTTTGCATGAAATTTTGGAACTTGATAAAAGGCAGACACACAAAATTGCTTTTAAAGTAATTTATTTTTAAGACCATTTTTTTCTGCTGGTATTTTTATTCTATCTCTTTATTTTTCCACATGAAACTGGAAAATCCCCCTTCAACAATAATTTAGCAGAACCTGGACATCTGTTTTTGTAGCCATTTTCTGCCAACACGTAGTAAGGATTTTCTTAGTATACTCCTCCTTTTTGTATTCTTGTATTCTTCTTCTCCTTATAAAGTGTAGGATATTTTTTTGGTAGACTTTTTTCTACACTTTTTCCAAAGAGTTTGTTCTACCATTCACCACTTCCTTATTGTAACACCTGATTCAGTGTTTTCTATGCACCATGAATGACTACAAACACTACATCAGTTCTCTCTCCTAAGGGAAACACAGCTGTTTTAGCATCCAAACTTTTTCTACAATATTTTAATGGTATTTTAGGATCCTCACAAGGGTCAGTAAAAAAATGTAGTGTTTTAAACTCAGAACATGCTGTGCAAGCAGAGGAATTATAATTTTGCAAATATTAAAACTGAGGCACAGAGAGGTCTGTTCAATAACAAAAAATCACTCCAGCTTATTCATATGCTTAATAGAATTTGCGTATTTCTCCTCCCTACCACTCTCCTGTAAGTATCAGACTTTTTCTTAGAAGCTGCTCGATTCTGAAATGGCCTATAAAGAGCCAAAATTATGAACAGAGAAATCAGAAAATGATAAAGAAGGGATGCATCGGGTAATCAAACTTCAAACAGCACTATTCATTTTTGGCATCATTCTATCTGTGTTGTCTCTTACATGAAGTAAACGTTTTATTATGCAGAATTAACACTGGGAAATGTCTTAATAGCCAATCAGATTGTATTTAGTGATCATCTCTAGATTTAATGAGGGTATCATTCTATAGCCCTGAAAATCTAGTTTAGTTCATTTTACTACTTTTATCATAGCAATTACATAAACCTAAACAACAATTAGGTGACTCAACACACAGTAGGCAAATTAGGAACTTCCGTTAAAGTAGGTTTATGGCCCTCTTGAGCAAGACTTTTGAGTAGCAAATTGTACAGAGACCAAATTCTGAGTCTTCATTCTAGTAAAATTTCATTGTGCACTCTCTCTAGTATTTCTATCTATACTACAAACATAAATCAAAATAATTCTGTGATATGGGTTTACAATCCAGTTTCTGACATGCTTATTACTTTGAGGCCTGATTCCTTTCAACTGTTCTTTTTTTATTAAGATTGCAATGTAAACCGACAGTTTACCCTGAGGATTTTTTTTCTTTCTTTTCAGGAATTGCTACTAGAGGCTATGTTTTTTGTTTTGGTTTGTTTTCCAGTTTACAAACAGTAAACTGACTACATCTGAATCTGTATGCATTTTACTGAAGAATATAAAGCAATCCCTCTTGTACCAGAGCAAAGTGTTTGCATATGTTCTATCAGAACCATTCATTCAGCACCACTGTGTCGTTTCATCCTAGGGCTTTAATGAAGTAAGTGTGAATTTCAGTGATATATTTCCTCTAGCAAAAGGACTATTTCAGGGTCTCAATTTTGGCTCCTTCTGGCTGGTCACTTCCAGTTGAATATCCCAGTTTGCAGCAGCCTTAGTTGCATTGACATGACTGTTAGCTGTGCTGTGCTGTAAAAAAGCTCACTGAAATTATTCAGGAAAGAAAGAAGGAAAGAGGGAAAGAAAGAAAGAGGGAGAAAGAAATAGAGAGAGAAAGAGAGAGAGAGGGAGAAAGAAATAGAGAGAGAAAGAGAGAGAGAGAGAAATAGAGAGAGAAAGAGAAAGACAAAGAGATAAAGAGAAAGAAAGAGAAAGAAAGAAAAAGAAAAAGAAAGAAAAAGAAAAAGAAAAAGAAANAAAAGAAAAAGAAAAAGAAAAAGAAAAAGAAAAAGAAAAAGAAAAAGAAAAAGAAAAAGAAAAAGAAAAAGAAAAAGAAAAAGAAAAAGAAAAAGGAGAGAAAGAAAAAGAAAAAAGAGAAAAAAGAAAAAAGAAAAAAGAAAAAAGAAGAAAAAGAAAGAAACAAAAAAGAAAGAAAGAAAAGTAAGAAAGAAAGAAAGAGAAAGAAAAGAAAGAAAAAGAAAGAAAAATATCAGAAAGATTTTATTTTAAAACTGATCATTTGGGGATCTTGTAGCAAAGGTCTTCTAAGAATTTCAACATAATAAAGGGCACTGAGCTACTTTGGGGAGGAGGGAATAAGGCCTGAGGTGGAACGGTATGCAGAAATTCGTAACATATTTTTTCAGTTAAGAAACAATCAAGTATCTGCTTGTGGCAAGGGCGGAGGAAGGCTGTAGGACATTTTGGCAGGTATTGAACAAGAACATTTCTCTTACATCCTTATTTTTAGCGAAATGAATAATGCAATTTCCATTTGTTATGCTTAGAAAAGCAACTCAAGGCAACAGTAGAACAAGACTTGCCAAGAGAGTCACACCACATGCATAGACAAGTCATTTATCTGTTTCAGAATTAGTCTGAGCTTTCAATCTAATTTGATGAAGAGCAAATTTTGATCAAGGAAAATTCTTTTAGTTTTAGCTTTCAAGCAGGTCATTTGGAGTATCAAGAACAAGAATCACTCATCACTAGGCTGCTTATTTTCTCTCTGTGGTCTACTCACAGGAAACAGGAGGTCTGAATCCTTAAAAGTACTACAGCATCTCCCTACCATTTGTAGGCATCTTAATTCATAGCTGAGATTTTTAAAAACTGATGAGTGCATCCCAGCAGTTCATCTTTCTTTGCAACAGATCAACTGAATAACTTACTCAATTGAATAATATACTACAGCCATTACACAGATAGCAAGTGTTTCAAGACTCCTACTCTGAATCATGGTGTACAATAGCTAGGTTCCCAAATAAGATGAAGGGTGGCCTTCACTGTCCAGGTTCACCATGGCTAGGTTCTTGCAGCCATGTCCATTTTGCTTCTGTCGCTTTCTCTTCAAAAAAAGACCTTGAGTTAAACTGGAGCTGGAGCACTGGAACTGGAGCACTGGATCCTTGATCACCAACCCTGTTCTAATGCTTGCTTACTTAGTTTAGGATTACTCCATTTAGCCCTCTCCAAGACATATGTACTTTAGAAGACAGTAGCACAAGGTAGTACAAACATGAGCTAATCTCATTAGACTGCTCACTTTTTGTTATTTTGATTTTTTTTCCTTGCTTTAGTCGTTTGGTTTTAGTTGTTTTGTTTTGGTTTTTAAATGAATCAGCAGAGTCGGTTAGGCTTCTGTTTTCTGCCAATCCTTGCTTTAGGATAAAGACTGCTGTTCAGCTACTGGGACATGACTTGCTGTAGTGAAAGATTTACTTTATATGCCTAACTGTAGGAAAGGATTCCCAGCTGATACTTGTGAGAAAGTTGTATAGTCTTGGGTATGAATAAGGAATACTAGCTTAAATCTCTTCAGTCTTTCTGGGTTTTTATGCCCTGCTCTGGTCCTGGCTAGCTTAGCTGTCTTCCTGGCTCACCTGACAGTCTTCTAAAAATACTTTTCTAAACACTCCATGAAAAGTCTGTGTGCTTAAATTGAAAAAGAAGATTCTCTGGTAACAGAGACTGCTTAGGGAAAGTGTAGCAAAACACTCACCAAAAAAGGTGTCTCCTGCAGACTCTAAAAGTAGATATCTCCTTTGCATGACATCAGGTTTCCAGGCATTCTTACAACGTTCTCTTTCATTGGTTGTTTTTAGTTTTTTTTTAATGAAATTTAGTCATTACAAATAATGAGTCAGGCATAAATTGATCTTTTCACTCTGTCTTAAACAAGAACTTATTTCTCAAGTAAAACAAAATATATTAATCTCACCTAATTTAAGAAGCAAATTAAAATCTGCATATTAGCAGGGTAGCCTTCTTAAGATCTCTCTGTAGTCCACCGAGAAGCGAGAATTTGTGAGTTAGTCTTCTATTCTGGAAATCCTTCTTGTTGTTCTCTTGAGGGATCATGTAAAAAATATAACAGCTCTTCACTTAGGCATGGTATTTAAAGACAGTACTAGTGTTCCCCCTATTCCGGAACTACACTTCTTTAAAGGAAATGAAACGATGTAGTGAAGCATGAATTTTCTTCCACTTTAATACTTTTAATTCACAATAGTATGTCTGGCCTTGGAACTAATGAATAAGGAAAAAAAAAGTAAAGCTGAACACTTAAGGGTATCTGGATTTATTTCAAAGAAGAAGAGAATAAAAATATTTGAAGAAATATGTGAAAAAATGTACAACCATCTGGACGTCATCCTGGATAACTGGCTTTAGGTGGCCCTGCTTGAGGAAAGATGTTGGACAAGATGATTTCCAGAGGTCCTTTACAATCTCAACTGTTCTATGATTCTGTGTGATCAATTAAAAAATAAATTAGTTTGAGAGACAAATAGCACATTCCAAGGACATGGAGTCAAATTAACTTTCATAGTCTGTAAAAATGTCATTAAATGCAAATTAATTAAGTGTGGTTTTCTACTGATCTAGAGGTGTCCTGCCAATCTCATCCCTAACTACTGTTAATATAAAATCTATAGAAAATGGTTTACGTAGAGATCGTTGTCAAATCTGGAATTTAAAGCAAAACTGTTTGGTTTAAAATTATATTGTGAAAAATCTCTTCACTCAAGGATGAAATTTCTATCCAAAACCAAAGAGAAATGTATCCCTTAACCATTTTATCAGTTCAGAATATCTATTAATCTGGTGACCACTTACATGCACCTGAGGTAAAAGAAACTCAGATTCAAGTCCCAGCTCTAATTAATGACTAACTCAATTGAATAGAACACCTGCAAAAGCCAAAATTAAGAGAGATCACACAAAGGGTCTTACATCAGTATCATTTCACAGTATCATTTCACTCCAAGTAGTTCTTCATTTTACTGATGCATGATGAAAAGTTGCTTGTTGGTCATCTTAGAAAGTGTGTTAGCATGCACTAACCAGTTGCATAACATAGGCAGACAATAACATTACCACAGATTGTAAAAATCAATAAATACATAAATGTGTACATTGTTTCAGGTGAAAACACTTTCCAAAAAATGTGTTTAAAAATTGCATTATCAAAAATTACAATGTGCTTGTAATCTTTCAACTCGTGCATTTCTATCTCTGGAGGTGCATATTGTGCCGTTTAGGCCCTGTGCTTGTGGCTGACCATGTACATAATTTTTCATTGTTAACAAGTTGACTAATTATCAGGTGTTTGATGAGTTTATGAGCTATTTTTAATATGTTTCTCACTCACTTTGCACATAAATTTTTCAGAAAACACATTTCATTTTAGTACAGAAAAAGAAAATCTTTAAAATATTCATACGGCTGGAAAACTTTTTGACAACTTCTGACTATGTGGCAACAGTCTCCTTTACAAGTTACCTGTAATACTTACTACTCCTTTTATCGAAATGTTCTTTAAAAGCAATTTTCTATTCAACACCTTGGGTAATTACAGTGGGAAATGATTGATAACATCAGTTGATATTAAATATTGTACTGCTAATCACCATGCAATCTTGCATGCAGTTATTCATTAGTTACTTCTTTAATTTGAATGGCTGACAATTTACATGGAATGCTTCAGTTATATGAATTATCATATTTTTATTCCCAAGAGAAGCCCTACATTTCATTAGAACAGAATCATTCACATTGCTTTTCTTTCATTTTCAAGAGTGAAGTACTTTGATTTGAAAGTTCTGTAGCTGTAGTAAGGCAGGATATTAGGTTCTTCATTGTCAAATAACACTATGCAGTGCTTGTACAGTACAAAGACACTTCTGGAATAAACAAAGTCACATTGTTATACACTGTTTTGACACTAATAAACAGCTGATTGTGGTCTCCAAAAGAACTTTGTGCTTTTGTGTCACATTCTGGGAAACGATGCCATGCCCCCAAATGTGTTCATACTATTAGCTGACTGCTAGAGTGGCTATAGATGTCATTTACTTTGTAAACTGCTTCACTTTATCACCCAGGGCAGATCATAATGTTTTAACACTTAGACTTATATATGAGTCAGACATTTAAATCTGATGAGTCTCCCCAAAAGAGCGTAAAAACTAAATATACTAAATCAGTTTTATTAATGGGAATTAAAATTATTTTAAAAGTAACTTGTAGTAATTTGGTGGACAGTATATTCCTTGTGAAATATAGAACCATCTATTGCATGGAATCTCATTATGTGATAAAGCAGTGATTCACACTGTATAAAATCTATGCTTGAAAATCTTGTTTCTATTCCAGGGTCAGAGTGAAGGTATTTGCTCATGAACACATGTAACCAGAAAACGGAGGATATACTTCCAGACTTTTGTTATACACTTTCCTACAGAAAAAATTGTTCTCTTGGAACATTAGTTTTATGGTCCCCTGAAATTCACCCCACACCTCAGCTCCTGCTAATGCACCGCTGTTTCACTGGCCATAAGTGCTTACCTGTTCTCCCTGTCGCACAAGAGCTAATGACCTTATCACTGCCCCGCTTGTCAACCTCTCCACACTTCCCCACAGTGCCAACTGCTCTTTTCTCTCTACACTCTCGCTAATTAACATAATGGAGTTAGACTTAGAATATTTGCTCCCAGCCTCGATTTAGCTAGACGTTTTCTCCCTCTATTTTCTACCACCTTTGTATCAAATGGCTTCTGTGTCTGCCTGTTTTTTCTGTTGCCTGTTCCTACTAACTTTACATGCCTTGGAAAGGCTCATCAAGTGTTTCTGAGAGCCATGGCAAGGACAATACATGAAAGGATATTTTGGAGAAATACACTTTGTTCAGCTATGACAATAGCAGTTCGTCTTAGGTCAATGTCAGACTCTGTTAGTCGTAAGTATTTTCATGTCACGGTTTCTACGTATGCGCTTTACGCAATCAAAAGGTTTGAGTCATGAAGAACCTATTTTAAAGAAATTGATTGATTCAACACCTTCTGATAAATTCCAAGAATTTTTACATATTTATATAAGCATACCTATATCTTAGGTGATATTAACACCATACATTTAATTTCTTTTTTTCTTTTGACCCATATTCTACCTATACACAGTGAAACTATTATTGAGATTAAACTCTCAGGGTAGTATTAAAAATATTCTTCATTAAAAATACTTAATTTATTTTATTCTCTTTATTCAAATGTGGTAGCTGAATATTACTGTCACACAATATGGCAGGAATTCCCTAACTATTAGCAAGTTCAGTGCTGTAAAATCACATGATCCGTCAGAAATAAAAATGAAAATTTTATTTTAGTGAAAGGCTGAGATTTCTATTTTTATGGTAGAACATAAAACTTCTCACTAGTTCTGTTACTTCATGGTACTTCATTTAAAAATTCATATTCTTATGTGCACAGATAGAACTTTATGGACTTTTTAATTAATTTTTACAGTTTCTCATTAGTGTCTTCTCCTCCTATATATTTGGAATCACTAGCATTGAGACTAAAGAGACACTACTACAACAGCAGCAGAAGGATCTGGTAGTAAGTCTGCTTCTACACACATATTAGCATTAAGTAGCAGTAGCTCCCCCAGGATCTCAGCAGAATCAGTGATGTGCCCAGAGGCACATTCTGTGACTCCATCCTACATCCCTTGCTTATCAGTCTCCGATGAACTCCTCTGGTAAGAAAACTTTAGTGCAGTTATATGAGTTGTCATTCTAAAAGTTTCTTGGGTTGGGTTTTTTTTTTTTTTGCTTCCTTGATTCACAGGTTTCTCTAAATGCAATCTTAGGGGTTTGGGAGCCTACACTGTCTTAGTTCTCACTTTCCTCTGGTATCTCCTTCAGCCTCTCCTAAAAGGTTCTTCTTTTCTTAGTCTTCATTTCCTGTGTCGTTGTGCACAGGACAGCTTTTTCCAGATAGAAGTTACCTCTTTATGATTTCAAAAAACGAAAATCTGTAGTAGAAAATTTGTTATGCAAACACTCTAGCTAAATTGTCCCATTTTATATTTCACTGTGAGCCTCCTGAACAAAACTGTACTTCTTTCAAACAGTTGAACTTATGACTCTCAAGAGTTTGCATAAATAGTGAAAGCTCCATCCATGAACTTTTCCTGTAACAGGAGGGCGTAGACAGTACCTTGAATGTCCTCAGCTCTCAAATGCAAATACAACTTTCCAGAAATGGCATTTCATTATGAATTTAAACTTTTTTTATCTTAGAAGCTCTATGCAAAGAACACTGCCTGGGAAAAAAAGTAGAAAGAAAAGTTGCAGAGATAAAATAAATAAAAAAGTCTATTCTGAATGAGTACAATTGATTTATCTGAGAAAAACAATGCTTAACATTCGGGCACAACAAGAAGTTAAATTTGAAATATTTCACAGGCCATTTGAGATTAAGAAAGATTTTATGTTACTAAAAGTATTTAATATTTTAAGGCACTCTTTTCAATAAAAATATTTTTATTTTATTCATAAATATTTTCAAATTTTTAAATCTGCTTTTGATAGCACTAGAAAGAAGAATAAATGAGGTGTTCAGGTTCCTATGGTTCTGGAAAAAGATCTTTATCCCAAACCGTATAGGCTATTTTTCCTGGTCATTTATCAAGGTGGAAAAATGGACTTAAAAATAAAGCAGAGAGAAGTGAAAAATCACGTTAACTATAAGAACAACTCACACAAATATTACTCTGTGTTTTTGGAGGTTTCTTGTCGGGTTTTTTTTTTTTTCCTGGTACTTGCTTGCTTCCTTCTGTTTGCAAAGTTCATCACAGTTCTCAGCCACAAGATCCACCAATATATAGTATGAAAATAAAAGTTTCCCTTCATTAGTAACAAACAAGAAATTCAATATAAGAATTCCAGGACAATCTGACTTGTACTTCAAAAAAAATGTTTCCTCTCTACCTGCTAGTGATTAAGTAAGTAACTCTGTTATATTACAGCTAAGTCATATTTCCAAAATTGCTATTCTTCTTTTAACCAGGTAGCTATAACTGTATCCTCCAGGCAACTATTGTTTCTTTAATTCTATTGTTCTGTTTGGATTATGATCACAAATCTGACCTTGCACTGTCCTCTACATTTTAGGATCATTAAGAGAGAAGTATCCTAAAATTTTACTGTAGAATCCTCTCACAATTTTCAGATTAACAAGTCCAATAGTAGAACACGACTGGGAAGGTTCCCTGAGAAATCATGGACCAAAAAAACTACCTCAACAGGAAAGAACAATTATGTGTGGTTTGGAGAGTTTATGTGGTCTACATCCTCTCTGGTCTGTTCTATTCTGAGAACTGAGGAGTAACATGATTTTAACATATTAACTTTATTCACAAAACTTTAAAAACTTTAGTTCCTATTTAACCTGTACACTGCTCTTTCTGTCCTTGTCCTTCTGTCTTTGTACCCATCTATTGCTCTTGATGGCGCTTGAGCTATATTTGTTGCCTCAGCACTAAATGCTTCTGTAAAACATGCTCATACACATAAATATATAAAAAGAATAAGGCTTTTGTCTACAAGTAGCACTTTTAGTTCAGTTTGAAGAGAAAAAACTTCCAGTATTATCATGGTGAAATCTTTTTTCATCATCTTTTCCCCCCAACACAGAAATACAATCCTTTTTTTTCCTATGTGATAGGGAGCACTCAGTGAAAAATGGCACCATCCAATTTATGTAGAATCATTAGTAATTTTTGTTGTGTTTTACTAGATAAAGTGAATGCCATACTGTCCCTGACATGTTTAAACTTTTAGATTACAGTCTTTGAGATAAAACTTTCTTTTTTTTTTTCCCAGACATACATTTCAAACATGCTCATTGAATTTACATTTGCTTTCTAAACTTTCCTTTCGTTAAATTTCAGATATTTCTAAAACTATGTTCAACATTGGAAAGAAAGAATAAAAGGGGGGAAAAAAGGAAGAAAAATAAAGAACATCAGAAATCAGCAACAAATTCTTATCATCTGGAATTGCAATACTTCAGAAGTATTTCTGCAACCTTACACTTAACCAAATATAACTTGTCACTACTACAAGCTTCGTATATGCTCTGATTCTCTACTTCTGGGTCTTATAAATGTATTTTCTCTTCTCCATCTTGACAGGTTTTTGAAAATTTATGTCTCCTTATTTTCTTATTCTAAATTGTTCTCTATGATTTCAGGCAGCTCTTTGGTATTGCCAAGTAGCGTGGAAGAGATTCAAACCCCTCTACATATTTGCATCTTTTCTTCTTTTGTCAATAATGTATGAGCGAATGTAGTGCTCAGGAAATGGAGATGCTAATAATCATGCCTTGAACCAGAGATAACAAGAGCAGGTGTGCACGCCTCTCCAGGGAACTGCTGGCAATTCACTTCTTACCTGCCTTGGCATGTGTCTCTCTAGTCCTGAACTTCTTCTAAAGACAGATTGCTAATCCTTTCACAATGGCTGGTATGAAAAAACAGAGGAAAAATATTAGGCTTGACTAGCTCAAAATGATGGGTCTCATTTTCTCTTGTGATCTATTCATGATCTGAATTGAATCTGTAAGGAATTAAAGGGTAGTATATTAACCCACAGCATCAGCAAGATCCTGGTGCTTGCTGGTTTGAAGTTTTACAACTAAATATTAAGGTATTCATTTGAATTCAGTCTTACGGCTCTAAAGCTTTATTTGGGTTCCAGACTTTTAAGAATTTCTAAATGCTGAATAATTGATATCTATTGGCACATGAATAAAAACATATTCTTGGTTTTATCCCATGATATTCTTCTATCTGGGTTAAACACAACCTTAACTAAACAAGCAATCCTGTAAAAAAAGTCTCTGTTTTCTTATCTATTCTATCTTATTTTGGTAAGCAGGAATACTCTCTTCTCTGAAAATCTCACAGCACTCACAAGCATAAATAGCAAAAACCAAATTCTAATCTTTCTATGATATCTCTGTATGCTATGCTTTTCCTCTTTCTCTTTTATTTCTTTCCATCAAAACATAAATTCACTTAACACACTTAAAATTATCCCCAGTGGCAGATTTTCTTTTTTTGTGAGTTTCCTTTCTAGGAACAGGATTCATGGAGCCTGATTCTCTATTGCCAGGCCCCTCCTTTTCACACTTTTAAAATGGGTGGAAAAAGGAGGAAGAATGCTATAAGAGTATTATTTTACACCAACTATACCTAAGTGTAATTCACTTTGCTGGTAAAGACCAAAGTTGCCCAATAGAAATACTTTCAATAAAAAGTAGGATACCATCAGCTCCTTTTCACAGGCAGAAATTTGCTTTTGATGGCAGAAATATCAAATATTAAAAGCACTATCAATTGTCTTATTCTTGACAGATGCTGTTAATTAATGAAAATAAACTTTCTTTTTGTTGAGCTCCACCAACTACCCCATTGATTTCAAAATCACAGACTCAGGAAAACACTCTAATTAATACTAGGCTACACAGACTTGCTCTACACTTTCTAATTAATGATCTTGGCCATGCAACTACTCAGAGGAGTCCAACTTCTATGAATTACAGCTAAATCAATCATCTTTCACTTCTATCCATTCTTGATACTATACAAATTTTGGACTTTTGAGTATTTCTTTACATCAGAGAAAATTGGAAAGTTTTGCAAACTCACCAATGCAGAAATTTGTAGCAGAAGACCTCAACCATTCAGAAAAGCAAAAACCACAAAGGATTTAGGTTATGTTCTAAGTGTTAAAAGCGTGCTCATCTAATTTGCTTTCTTTCAGCATTCATATTTAGTAATTTTTTATTATTATTTTATATTCACTATTGATTTTTTAAACTAAGCCTCGTGACCTTCATAACTCAAACGAGCTCTTAACATGAACTTACAACTGACATGTTAATGAGCACTATTTCACAGTCTCTAACAGTACAAAAGAAAAGGTAATTGGAAACTAATGAAAAAAATCTTGATTAGTTGAAATAACCATGTTTCTAACAGCAGTGAAATTATCAAGTCCTGAAACAAAGGCATGTTTGACATAAAGAAGTTATTGGTAAAAGTCTGAAATGATTTGTTAAAATGATTGTCCTCTTTAAAAAAAAAGTTGCAATATTACAATTTGAAAATTAACTACTAAAACAGCAGAGTGGAACTATCCAAGTTAAATTTGGACTGACAGCATAGATAAATGCCGGTTGCAGAATAAGAACAATTTCAGTCAAACACTTGTGTGCTTTGAGATCCTTCCTTCAGGAAGAAATCATTCTTTGTAATAAGATCTCTGTACATCAGTGACACCACGTTTGGTGATTTACTTTGCTCCGTACAGAACCTCCGGAAAGTCTGTGTTTGAATGATGCTGGCAAATTGAAGAAATCCCTTGTCCACTCTAATTTCCACTGCAAGGAATAGAACCCACTTGTAGATGATAAGGATTTCAAAACTGTCATGCCATGGTGCATCCTCTCAACTTCAACAACTGTTGGGTGACTTGATGCCGCCTCTACTAAAACTGTTCCACCTGTTTCATAAGCTTCACAGGGACTTTGCAAAACAGTTCCCGTACACTTGCAGCAAGCCCACAATAAGGTCTTCACATTATTGAAAACTGTGATGTAAACATATGGTAAAAACTCAATCTCCACGAAATTCCAATACATATCTGAGTAGTGTGTTTCATGTGATAGTTTGTGTTCTCCAAATATTTTCAAATGGAGTTGCCATATTTCGCTAAAGGAGGGGTCCTGTAGAGACAGAAGATGTTTAGTATCTTCAAGGGATTAACGGGGCGGAAGTTGTTAATTCCTGTTGGCTCTAGGCTGTAAAGGGAAATGCCGCATATGCTAGCTAAAGGGGTTTCTCTGAACATAAGATTAGCCATGAAAAACACAATTATATTTTTGTTGTGCCCGTTTTGCAAGATCTGTGGCTGGACTCTGCAAACTAAACCCCACAGTTTTGAAGAATCATACTATTTGGCCAAGCTCCAAAGAAGCAGAACTGATTGATGGTACCTTTTAAAATACTGTAATATCAGATCCCTTAATCTGCCAGAGGATGAGAACTTGGAGACAGAGGTGAGCATGACAGAAGTTTTTCTTTAGTGTACAGGAAGGGTAGAATCTAAGGAAGTAAGCAATCCACTGGAGAAGGAAAACTTTGAAACTTACCTTATAACAGAAACCTAGAAGGAAACTTACTTTGTAACAGAACTTAGATGGTACAGCAGCCTAACAAATGTAACATAGCAAAATGGTATGGTACTGTGATTTGAGGAATTCACAGGTGTCTCTGGCAAGTTATCTTGTGTTCATCAGCAAGGAGAGAGAAAATCATCACCCAGCACTGTCTTATTATGCTAAATAGAAGAACAGTCTGTCCCCTACTCCTGAAGCCAGATGACTCCGACTTCTTCATGTTCACACTCTTCTCAAGCCTGCTCCCTATAGACAAAACTGGCAGTCCACACTATTCATTAAACGTCTCTGTGGCTATCCTGACTCAAGCCATGCTCCTGAAGAACTAAAATATGCATCTTTTTGGTGTATTTTTTCCAGTTCAAATTCTTAAAAATTAATGAGAGGGCTGTGTTGCATTGTACAGGACCAGTGTTTTTATTTCATAAAGCTGAAGGTATGTGTTAGGTATCCAAGGATATAAGCTTGTTCAAAGCCTACTAGGAAAAAGGGAAATGAATTCAGTGCATGATCATTCACACTCCCTTCAGGAGCAGTCCCTAAAGTGAACAACGTTTGAAAGCATGCTCAGGATTTGTCTTTGAGGGAGTTCATTGGAGCAGTTTGAGGAAGTGAACTGACAGTTAATCATGGTGGATGACTGGGAATCATGTGCTTACACTTATTCCCTGGCTCTCTTCTGTTCAGCAGCCTAGACATACCCTAGCATTTTTAAGACCCTGAAATTTAGTTTCCATATAATGATTAATTCTGGCTTCTTGAAAACGGTATTAAGATATATATAATACAGAGCTTGAGGATAACTTCACATATCCAGATGGTCATTAAGACAGTGGGAAATACCATTTTCACTGTGGGCATCTGTCAGCCTAGAGTCGAGTCACTTGTTCTCACAGACTTTTCTGCTTTGGACTGTGGGAAAAGGAACTTAGTTTTCTGCTAATTTCTCTGCTCTTCTGTTTGCTTTGAACTAATGTGTCCCATCCTTCACCTGCTGTGGAATAAGAGAAATTCATCTTATTATAAGAGAAACTCATCATGACAAACTTCTGATTTTCATTCCTTCTGCAACCACTTTGCATGATGTTCTATGCCACTTATTCCACTCTGGCCAAACTTCCACCCTTCATTGCAAACACAAGGGAGAGGAGGGGAGAGGAGCAGAAGAATTTAATTACTGGTTTTAAAAAATATGTTGACTATCTATCAAAGCTACCAGAGTGTAAGTTTTTACCTATGCTAGTGAGTATTTGAAAACAATGGATCTCATCTGTGCCACAACTGACATCAAATTTTTGTAGATAATGTGCAGATGCTGAATAAATAATTTTGATTGAAGGTCATAATTCTGAGGGGATTTGATTTCATCAATTTTAATAGGTTCCATAAATAAAACTCCACTAAGAGCATATCGTCTAGAAGTGACGATTTTAATTTTAATTCTCTTTAAAACAGAAAAAATAATTATTCATAGTTTAAAGGAAGAAAGGAGAATAAAATTTTCTTCAGGAAACTTCATCAGCTGAATGAATAATTTGATTTAATTATAAATTTGTTTATGCTGATTAGGAACAGTCATATTGTCCCTTGGTTTTTTTGGTTTTTTTTTATCCGTGGTCAATTTTTTTCTCTAATTACTTGAAAAACAAGTACCATTTTTGTCCTAATACAGCATACAAGTATTATGATATTTTTTCAAAAGTTTGCATTAATTTAACAAAATATGTTACCTCTCTGCATGGCACAGGCTCAAAAGTTCCAAGAGTGGTTAGTAGAATGTGGAGTTTTTTGCTCTCCTGGCTCTTATCATGTGATAAAATTAAACAATTCCCTAAAAATTACCTTAAGCTCCCTTATAATTTCAGAAATTTCTTAGCCTCTCTTTCCTCTTTTACTCTCTGTTCTCTATGATAGAACATAAATACAAAATGTATGGATTAGAAAGTTGGTGAGGCTAGAAAAAACTAAATTATGGTCAAAGATTATTCTGGGAAGGTGTACTGGAAAACACAGTGGAATCATAGGCAAGAAAGTACATGGCATTTCTATCTATTTTGATCAAATAAAACTTTGTCTCTTAATATGATTCTTTATACCTATGGTCTTCTACAGTCAACTTAAAAAAATGTGCCTTTGAAGAGATTTAGAAGTAGGGATATCATAAATCATGCCAGTTCCTGTTTGTATATGTCTGTGCTCTGTTGTGACCAGCCCACAGTTTTTCTAAAGACAAATTGCCAAGATCTGATGAGAACTAAATTACTTTGTGAAAACTAACTTTTTTTTCCTGAGCATTTTTGTCAATGTCTACAAACAAATACTTAGTATGTAAGACAGAGATTGAAATTCGCATTTTACCAGCAATCTTTTGCCAAGTGAAACTAGTCTGCGTGATCAGAAAAAATATTATTTAGACAAAAGATAATAAGACAAAAGATTCAGGACATCATAGTGACAAAAACAGAACTGCAGTTTCCTAAGTCTATTGTGCAAGCCCTGAGCTCTGTGTGGCTACTCACATCTTTCAGTATAGCAGGGCACTGGAATTTCAATAATGACTGTATAACTATGCTAAATATCTGCTTGGCTACCCTAGGTAAAAATGCATTTTTATAAACCTGTGTACACAGAAGGGTGAAGATAGATTTAAACTCTTCTGACTTCTCTAAGGTAACTAGAACCATGCCAGCCCTAGTCCAGGAAAATGATTTTCTAATTAAGCAATGTGCTCAAGAAAGCACTGCATCTTAGGAGGGCCTCTTACATTCAGCACAGCTCCATCTCAGCTCTTTCTTTAGGACTGACCTAATTCACACAGCTATTTTACTGCATTTTCCAATCCTTTAGAGGAAGTGAGGATTTTTCCATTCATTGCTGTACAAAAAACACATCAAATATAAATAGAATAATTATTAGAAAAGGCAAAGTATAAAAACTATTCTCCAGTGGATTATGTTTTTTTAACAACAGCAAAATGGTCCAACTTCCATGATTTTTCTCTCTTTATATTTCAAGCCATATTGCACATGCGGGTTTGATTCCAAACCACAGGCTGACAGGATTTGAGCAGTGTCTGTGAACTGGCATTACCTTGCACACAATAAATAGATCCCCCTGTTTACCTTATTAATACAACAAATGGTCCATTTTAACAAACGTGCCACCACCTGCTGCTTAATCAAACATGCAGTCACAATCTCATTCAAAATAAAGTGATCTCTGTTGATGAGAGCATCCTCATATGAATAGTATTTTTCAGCATCTTAAGAAAAAGATGGTGAGTTGAGCAACACAGGACACATTTAGGAAAATAAATGAGCTATATACTTATATACAATTTTTTCTTTCAAAGAAAGAAAAGGAGAACAGAATAAAGCTAAGCATCAGATGAATAAAATCAATATGAAATTAAATACTAGCTCAAAAATGATAAATTAGAAATATTTCCTTCATATATTCATATATCTCAGTGGGTTTCTTTTCAAAATTAAAATCAAAATCAAAAACTACTAAAACAGAAAAGAAAAATGAATACCTTGCGAACAATAAAAACTGATCTGATACATCATCTCAGAAGGAAACAATAACTATATATTCATGTGATAAGAACAATTTTCTTATATTTATGAACTGAGAAAAATGATTGAAAACAATGTCTTACCATGTTTTCAATAGGCAATCGTCATCTTGCATAAAAGTAGTATAATTTGTGACAGCTGCAATGCAGGCTACGTTTTTTATTTCATTTGAAAAGAATCTACAGAACAAAACACAGCTATGATTTGCTGCCTACCTGTTCTTAATTATAATACCATGCTCCATAATAAATCATGGGAAAAAAGAATGAATATCCTAAGGCAGATTTTAGCACCTGCTTCTTTCACACCGTTATGTGGTAGAATGTTAAGAGGATCACAGAATGGTTAAAGTTTTGGGACCACTGGAAATTGTGTAGTTCAGCTTCCCTGCTCAAGCAAGGTCAACTTGAGAAGGTTGCTCAGAGCTTTGCCCAGTCAGGTCTTCAACATCTCCAACAATGAACACTTCAAGCAGATGTCTGGGCAACCTATCGCAGAGTTTAATCACCTGCACCCAACACAACATTGGCTATGTCCTAATCCACAGCATGTAAATTTGAATAATCTAACTCAAAGGCACTGAAGGTCGCTTATGCTAGTTCAAGTTCTTGGGTGACGTTTAGCTCTTTGAAACACAACTGATGTTAATTTATAATCACAAAAACTTCTGAGTGAGATAAAAAATAATGGTGAAGTGGAAAGATCATTCTAATAATTGCCTTCCTGTTTTCTTACAGCTGTAATACATTTCTGTGCATATACTTCCCTACTCCTCCCCAAGGTTTCTCGTTTCTCTGCATCCTCTTCTCTCCTCATTCTTCATTGTACTTTATCGCTCTCCTTCTTTGTTGAACAGCTCTCTGTCTTTCAATTGTCATTGTCATGATGGGCATTTTGAAAGCATTTTACAAAAAGGATTTGCTTCACAATATATCCTAAGCTGTATGGATATGTACATGTCAGAATGATGTCTCTTGCTGTCATTCCTCTGCCACTGCTGTGTCCTGTACTCTAAGATTTAATCCCTCCAAACTGAGTTTTCCTATTTATTTGATTCATGGTCTATTATCACATCTCCTTGATACTTTTTCCTAACTTTTTTCTGCTTTGTGCATATTTGAATGAAAAATTAATGTAAAATTTCCTTGCTCATATCATAGTTCTTCAATTGATTGTATTCTTTCTCACCGCTTTCATTGCACATCAAACATAAAAGCACAGTGAGGAAATCTGTTTCTTGCAGATACATCAAATGCTTCCAACTAACCCTTCCATTTAATGTACAGTGCAGAAGGTTTGAACTCTTCATCTCCCCCAGGAGAACTATGCACAAACTCTGCATAATGCTTCAGAAGCCTGGTAGTAGAAGTAAAGTAGCAGTTCTCTGCTCCTTAAAGTTTTCAAGTGTTGTGCTTCTCTCCCAAGTTTTATCCAAGAAAAACAGTTGTGGTTTGGTTGATTGTTTCTTTTTCAGTTGCAGGGGAAAGTAGGGAGTAGGGAGGGTGTGTGGAGAAGGAGAAAAATAGATTTTGTTTGTTTTGTTTTGGGTATTCACCAATGTACTTTGGACATTTTTTAGCCTTATGGAGATTTTCATTCTTTGCTTTTTATTCCACAATGACCTTTCTTCTATCTACCCTATTCCCCTTCAGTCCTTTCTTTCTTTCCTCATTGTAAAAGAAATTCAGATTGTGTGGGATAAAATTCAGCTGATTCAAATAAGTACTTTGAACTTAAATTAAACTGTGAAATGGGCTCCTTTCCAGTTGTCTGTGCACCACAAGGGAAGATCCACATGCAGAAATTACAAAGAAAATTACAGCTTTTCTGTACTTTCTTGCACAATAATGGTTTATCTCTCACACAAAAATATTATTGGTTGCCTCAAAGGATTAATTTTATTTAACTTTAGTTCCCAAAAGCTGTGCACTGAATCTGAGCAAACTCTCCTGTATCCTTGTCTAATTGATGAACAAAAGTTTCATACATCCTGAGGACAACTGAGGTGAGATGGCAATCCGCTGTAGCAGTTTCTCTACTCTTGATTAACTACCTGGGCTTGTTTGATTGTGATGTTGAACTATCACACAGCTAAAGCTAGATGAGATAAATTTTATATTTATTATCTCCAGACACAACATTGCTGTTTGTCATCTCTTGTTTTACACTGTGAGTCTAAGTCATTCTTAGCAAATTCCAGTGCATACTACCCATTGAGAGAAAAAAAATAAGAAGTAGATAGATAGATAGATAGATAGATAGATATAAAATATATGTATGTAAAAGGACAAAAGAAATGTAATCCATTTTTTTATTCCATCTGTTTCTTGCAAAGCTGAACTTTATACTTGTTTATCCAACAAAACAAACTTAATGAACTTCTTATTGTAGTCCTGATCGTAGAATCCTGATCCTACAGTCCTTACAGACTTCAAACTACTCTCAGTTTCAATCAGCTAAGGTATTGCAGATAAGAATTTCCCCACAAAAAAATTACTGCTTTAGTGAGACATGAAGAAGTGGACAAAAAGGGGAAGAAGCAACTTCTCATGCATGAAATTAAATTTTTCTGTGATAAATAAATAATGTGTCCTATGTGCAATATCTCAATTTAATTATCTAGTCATAATCAAACCAAACAGGAACAAATGCTGTAGCTTTGTATTCTTCACAGAGAATTCAGTTTTATAAAGATATTTTACTTACACTGGGTTAGCTCTTAACAGTGAAATACTGGGGAGTTTACAATATAATTAAAGCAGAAATCTTGAAAGTAAGTGTGAAATATATAATACCTTGTAAAGCAGACAATGGTTCCCAAAATATCCATGACACTTTGCAATGCCTTAGCAATGCCCTAAAGGGCATGTTGCCTTTATACCATTCTTAAAAGGAAAGTATTGGGTTTTTAGTGAGAATAATACATTTTACTTCTGTGGCATATATCTTCCAATGTAATCAACACATTTTACCCCAGATGCAAAGAAAAGACCATCCCTAAGGTGTCACCGCTATTTTGTAAGGGAGTGACAATTGAGAGGATGTGGGGCTTTTTTTTATTTTTCTGAGAGGCCTGTGAGTACTGAAACTCATGTAGTTTGAGAGACCAGATGCTGAGGATTTTGCATTGTGCATTTAATGTTCGAACATTAAAGGCAGTGGAAATCTTTCATTTACTACAGTGATACATTTACTTTGGAACATTTTGGATATCATCTATGCATTCCACACTTGTCCTATGCATAAATTTTTGAAGGTTGTCATAAAATACCAGGGGCTTTAGATTATAGACACTGAAGGAGTCCATACTCTTTATTTTGTAATGTATTTCTTTTTATGTTTTGATCAAGATCTGGAAAGACGAAAACTTCAATATAATCTTATTATTTTCAAAGGACTGAACATTCTTCTATACAATCAAGAAAAATTTCATCAAGTCCACAAAATTAGACAACCAAGACCTTGTGGGTGAAAAAAAGACCATTTCACTGTTTTGATAGCCAAGATGGCACACAAAGTCCCCCATGGATTTAATTCGAAATTAAGCTCAACTTTTTTTATTTGTCTGAATCCTCCCATTGACTACCTAGACATTTTACTGTAACACTTGTGACTTAACATGAAGTTAAAATTACAGGGTATTTATTGTTGTGCATTCACAAAATAGAGTTCAATTTAAAACAATTTCAACATCTCATCGCTTGTGGATTTAGTCATCTTATAAATATTGTAACAGGAATTCTCCAAGACCAGATGTGAAGGAAGAATACATATGGGAAAGAAAAGAAAGACCTTCCAGAACAAAGTCAGATAAGAAGTGTAGGTGTTTCAGGGGTCAGGAAGATCCATAACATTGCACATGAAGAGATGATTCCATTGTGACATACAAAGTTTACGAAATAATGATCTCTAGGAATGACAGCAAACATGATAGTCTTATGTATCACAGGACCAGGAGATCTGTAGTAACCCCAAAGCCCCCTTTAGAATATTACATAGGAAAAGAATCAGAAAGTTTATTCATTCTGGGAGCACATTCTCTGGAAAATATACAGTGGAAGCTGACCTGTAAAAAGCTGTGATGAACGCTTAGTGTGTCGATATTGAGAAGATGTGGGAATTAGAGTAAGGACAGTATTCATTGGGGTGAGACAGGGTGAAGATGCAGAGAATATAGTATGTGACAGTGGGTATTTCAGTATATCACACTGCAAAACACCAACCTCTTTAAAAGACTGTAGGAACTGAATGAATGCTGGCATTTATCTAAACTCTCTTACTCTCAGAATATCTATGCTTCCACTGCCTAGGATAAAAATGTCTAGGGGATATAAACTTTGGCTCTGAGATATAAGACAGCTGCTGATGGTCTAGAATTGTCAAGACTTTTACCTTGGGTATTTTATTGCTTAATTGCCAACCATAGGCATTTTCAAACCCACAGTGCAGTATCTGGTTCTAACCACTGTCAGAAACACATTTGATTCTGGTGCATTCCCTGTGTTCCTACATTGTCATTTAGATTTATTTTTCCAAAGGATGGTACCAAGTGATAAGTTACTGCACAGTCACATACTAGCCCTACTAAATTTTTATGGCCCTTTATGCCTATCTTCTGCCAACAAGTGTTACTCAAAAGTCTGCGAATAGTAACCATCAATCTTCGTATTTCTAAAACAATGATGACTCTTTTGTGGTTATATGAGGAATGCAGTTTATTAGGATACATGTACCTGCTATGTTAACAGTTTTCACTGCTATCGTGTAAACTTCATTCCATTGAGGCAGGGCCTTCAAAATGGAGGCAATTTGACAGTGAAGAAGTTATTGGTTCTGAAATAATCATTCACAATTAATTTTAATTTATTTAAGGCAACCAGTAAAGCATGAGATGTTAAACAGATATACAAAACTCATCCAATGAGGAGGTGATAACAGCAAAGCTTTTCTCCTAATAATTCTACTTTGGGGATGCTAGTTTGTCTATTTCTGTATTTTAGTCTAGTGACTGCACAATATAAAGTACTTGAACAGTCCTAAAGAACATGAAGTGCAGACCTTTCAAAAGTTTAGACACCAGCAAGCAACAGTGTCTGAATCCCTTCCATTTATTTGCAAGAATCCCAATCCTTTGGCTTCTCTTGATAGAAATAAATATCTACTGCCATTTAGGATGTTCAGATCAGGTAGATATGACACAATACTTATTCTCCCAAAAAAGCCCTTGTGAAAAAGAAACTGGAAGCCATGATAGAGAAAACATTTTCTGACTTTCACAGTAAAAAGACTCAGGGTTGGTCAGACCTTGAAAGTAGATCTGCCTAGAGTTTCTCCTTATAATGATTCCCAGAAGAAAGGGGATTAAAAAAAAAAAAAAAAAAGAAAAGGCTTTCAAGGTCCAGAAAGTGAGGTGTCACTAGATAATAAACTAAGATCATTAACTTTATTAAAAAGAAAAATCTCCAGGTCTTGTTTCAGTTGCCTAAGCAACAAAGACAGTTAAGCAACTTGAACATATCCAAGGTGTCTTGTCTAATTTCAGATGTTGTGGGGTATTCTACCTAGCCCCACATGTTGTTCTAGGAGGCTGGGTATCCTGGAGGTCTTGTGACATCTCAAATATGGAACGTCAAACAGAACTAAACACTCATGCCAGCTGAATTATGCCTGAACTGATTATATAAGGCACAATGAAAAATGAAGTAGCATTTTCTCCCCACAGACATATTCTTGTCAAGCAAGTCTTTTCTCCAGTACGGGTGTCTGTCATCTCAGTGGTTTTCCTAGGCATAATAAATTCTGCAGTGCCCTGACCTTTCGCTGTTGTCTCGAGGTCAGAGCCAAATCACGACATAAGCACGATCCAAGAGTCTGTGAAAAGTGCATTTATTTATTAATATAAAGCCAATTTTATGTCTTAATGTGCTTGAATGTCATAAGGTCATTGGTCCTTTGTCCATCCACCTCTCAGGGTAATTGGCTAGGGTGCTACAACGCCTTATTCCAAATATTTGTACATTCAGTGTAATACCAAGTTCACAGGTGCACGATAAGAAGTCCCGTTAGAGAAACATCTTCACTGTTTTCCATAGCTTCTGTGGGAAAGGACAGCTTCTCACAGGATGCAAAATGCTAGAGAATTTCTCTGCTGAAAGCTTTTCAGCATCCACACTGACCAGTCCCCAGGTAAGCTCTTTACAACAGCTTGTGTCCTGTATGCCTGAGCTCTGCTAAGGCCACCCAAGGCCTTTGCTCCTCTCAACAGTTTCTCAACCTCTGCATGAGCTCTGAATTCCTAGATCTTCCTAGAATGAGTCCACATGCTCTTTACCTGTATTTCTGCAAGCTTCGAGTGAAGAAGCTGAATTACACGGGAAGCAACAACCCTCCATTCATTTCACCAGATCTACTCTTCTTCAATTAATACAATATTCAAATTTCAAATTAACATATCAAACATGCTTCCCTTCACATTTTCCCTTTTCTCCTTTGTAGGACATACAGCTTCCAGAAAAAGAGCAGTATAGATTGAAAGGTACTGAGATGCTGCAGTGGTGAAGCGAAACCCTAGGGAAGCTGAAGCTGGATTGCAATATTGTTGAGATATTACTAAGTCAATGATGTCTGCATCCAGCAGAGGAGGAGGAGGCGTCCATACTGATCAACATCAGACAGCTTTAGAAAAAGAGATTATGAAGCTGGAAGTGATGTAATTCCTGAACTAAGAGCAGGGACTTGCATTTGAGTAATTCATTTTGAAAAGAAGATTTTGCCTGACAAAGCAGTCCCAATTATTTTATGTGATACAAAGTGAGAGCTAATTAGATGCCCAAATTATTTATACAAATTAAGCAAAAGCCAAAACTCTAAAAGGGGTAATTAAATTTATTTGAAATTAGTATTTCATTGAAGAGGCCTGGAGAGATGCCAACAGCAGGATGCATCCCTCAGAAAGCCTGTTCTGAACGATTCTGTGAATCTGATGGATGCTAAAATGGTTCAGAAGGTACAAGTTTCCTAGAGCAAAAAATATGAAAACATGAAGGATTCACTGTTTGAATTGTATTTTCTGTATTTGTTCAACTAGCAACAAATATTATTAAGGGATTATGGAGAGAAAAAAAAGTAACTGAGGAAACAAGATGAAAAAATTCACCTCTTTCTCAACAGAGGTTTAATTTTAATGTTAAAGACATCATTTTAATCCTACAGCTATATTGTGGCCTGGACAGAGCTTGGATTAAAGGATGTGCCTATTACACACCTCTGCAGGGATGTGTCTAATAGCCACTACGGCTCAAGATAGAACTACTTATCCTACCTTTTTCCTAGTTGATGAAAACAACTTGTGCTAACATGTTTGTAGCAAACTGTAGCAATTTTTCTTACCTTTAGCCATCAGAAGTAAAGCCAAAACTTTATCTATCCTTTTTTCCCCTCTCAAAGATCACTCTTCTTTTACTTTCCTCACATCAAAATATTTGCAGTGACAACTCTGATCATCTCTCATGCAGAGCAGAGCTTCTGCTCGTGCAGGAGCATCCAGTGTGGGTTATGTAAAGGTTCGCACCCAGACAAACACCAGCCAGTATTGTGACTCTCTTGTCTTGTCTGCAGTGATGTGAAGCAATTCTGGAATTTCCTGCAGAAATGTGCACTTGACTGGTTTTTTGTGACTTGATAAAATGCTACCTTGTTAAATCAGAAAGTATCTGTGCTTTCTGAATCCCAAGAAGATTTGAGGATTCAAGATAACATCCAAAATTCAAAAATTGTCACAATTTGTAAGGAGAATACATGTATAACCGTTATATATTCTTTCCACCTGCAAGGTCAAAAGCAATCATATATATAATAAATATTATAAATATATAATAAATAAATATGAATAGGATAAGACTACCTTTGTAAATAGCTTCTTTTTACCTTTGTAAGCATTTTACTCAACATTGAAAATGTATATATGGATATGTACATGCACATCTTTGTATGTGTGAGCAATATTTTTAGGCCACGGGTTCTTCCTTTTTGTATATTTTATTACGCTGCTCTTTGAAGCAGTAAAATTATTTATGGTACTTTTATTGATGTTGATTACAGGGATGTCTGATTTCATTTAGCATTCATATTGCACAGTAAGTATCTTTTATAACCACCCTACTTTCACAGATGATTTGTCCCACTGTAAAATCATTAAGGACATTCATTAGAATTTGTCAGTCTGTTCCAGCAAACTAATACTTTTCAAAATAAAGGTTCAATTGTTTGTGCTTAATTTCAGTCATGTTTTCTTTTAGGCTTTAAGCCATTTTGTATTTAACATACTGCTAAGTGACTCTGGCATTGCTTAGCATTGTAAGAAGTCTTTCATTACTACTCCTGGCTGCTGATTAGAGCTGGATTTACAGTTACCTTGTTCTTAGTATCTTCAATGCCAGAACCCCTTCCTCTTAGTTTTTAAATAATTCACTGGAGATTGTTTTCTAGGTGTAGAGGAACCCTTAAGCAAGTCTATCGTTTCCTTACTGAGAAGGTACATGAGAGTACTCAGTTTCTTCAGATCTCATTGACCCTGTTTTGGACCTAATAGATGGGTGATAGTGGGTGAAAAACTGTATAAAGCTGAACTGAGAGGATAGTGGTCAATGGATTAATGTGGCAATCAGCTAAAAATATATGTCATTGTGGGCTGATACAAGGTCTCATCAATGCTGTTGATGATGCAACAGAATGGAACCTCAAATAGTTCACAGATGACATCAAACCAGGGAAGGAGGTAATATGATAGAAAGATGGATGCCATTTACAGTGACTCAACAAGCTGGAGGAATGGACTGACAACATTTATGAAGGTCAAACAGGACAAATGCAAAGTCCCACAGCTGAACTGAAATAACTTCATAGTACTGCAAAGTTAGGAACTGACTGGATAGAAAGCAGGTCTTCAGAAAGGTGCTGGAAAATTCTAGAGAACAACATATTAAACACAAGTCAGCAGTGCACCTGTGTAGGATTCTGTGACATTATTGACTACATTTCCATTAAATCTAATGACACACCAGCCACGTATGTTAGACTGGACACTTAATGTTAGGTGCCTACAGATCAGAGCACCTACATTTAAGCTGATCACTTGATGCCCCCTGCCTTTTTTGTAGACATTGAAGAGAGCACTCCTGGGGAGCAATTCATCTCACCTAAACCAGATTTTAAAAATCTAGATCTCAGTTCTACCTATTTCATCTAGTACTTCAAAATATACCTCAGAGCTGCTTATTTATATCTATTCATTATGAAAAAGCTAACAGGATTAAATGATGTAGACATTAACATTGAAGTAAGATGAAATATGCCTAGGGCTTTTTCTTAAGTTGCCAGCCATGGAAATAGCACTTATTATAAGTAAGTCAAAGAAAATCTCTCTCCCCCATGCTGCATCAGACACATGCTCCTTTCTAAAGGATGTTTTTGTTCTTAGGAATAACCTGAAACAATTAAACAAATTTTACTTTACTAGCAGCCAGAATTAAAATGTGAATCTTCCTGAAAGTGGCTRAAGGGCACACGCACAAGCCAAAAGATGAGGATACGGCAACTTCAATTCCTCTCCCATTCCCTCACTAGAGTACAGTAGTAGCTGTACTCTGTACTACTGTACCAGGGTACAGGAACTAGCTGTATTTACTATGTAAAAAGAACCAGAATATGTCAGTGAATAAAGCAGCACTAGAAACCCTAGAGGTGTTAAATGCAACAAATGGAAGAGGGGAGACCAAAAGGCACATACATAAGTCAGATAAATAGACTTCAACTATCCAAGGAAAAAAATCTTGGTCCAGAAAACTCTGCATTCAAAGCAATCTATTGACTTGAGTAGAGTTTGGATAGGAGACAAAACAAGCAATGTTTCCAGTGAAAACAACTCACATAAGTCACTCAAGGCAACAGTAGGGACATGTAGTGTCTCTTAGCAGCGAGTGTCTCTTATACTCTTTCGCAGACAATTAGACAATATCTTGTTCTTAAAAGATTGTGTAAAATCTAATGTCAGAACACACCAGAGGAGGTGGCTTTTGAGCAAAAACATATTCTGAGAAAGGAAACTCAAGAGAAAGAATATTTTTAAACACATGACATACTTTTTTATCCTCTTATCAACACACTAAAGTACCTCCAGGCCTTAGAAACCTGTTCCTGCTAGTACACAACAGGAGTTTGCCTGGCTCACACTGACTCACTGCACTGCTGACAAAATATCCATATGCTCGTTTGTACTCAGAACGCTATGTTAGATTTGGCAGGGAGGTTGTTGCTGGTTGTCACTGCAGTGGTGAGTTCTGCCCTGACAGTGTTTCTCAATGTTTATGCCACCCTATTGTGTCCTAAATGTGCGACGTTATTCTTTTCTTCCTCCTTTTCCAGTCCACTAGTAAGTGGAAGCAGCCTTTGATTTTGTGTCAGATATTACTTTTCATCAGTGTTTGCATTTGATCAAACAAAAGAAGAATGAATGTAGCGTGCTGGAATGCTAAAGCACTGATTAATCATAGGGCAAGAATAGCAGAATTTATCAACAGCTAACTGAAGTGTTCAGCTAACTAGGGTGCCTAGGCTGAAGAGCTAAAAGCCACCCAGTTGCTGGATACACTCAAGTCCACAAGGACTGCAACCCAGTTTTTCTTTCTTCACAGCTTGGACAGAAAGGTAATAAACTGGTGACTGCTGTCAGCAAAGGCTGGCCCATATTAGCGATTGACAGGACCTGCTACTTGGCCTTTGCCTTGGTGGATGTCTATTGACATCTACAGAAAAGGTGTACTTGAAAAAATCTTCCTATAATTGTGCTGAGGGAAACAGTACACCGGGAACTCCTGACAAGCAAGACTTTTTTAAGGCACCCAAGCTTAGTTAAGACACTTATGAAAGAGCCACACTGAATTACAACACACAGGTTTCCAAGTGTGAAGAAAATAGCCCAGATGTATCCACAAATATTTTTAGTAGTAAAATAACTCCTACAATCTATATATGTTCATATAACATCTGAAAATGCACTGATTGTCCTTAGGGTAAAAGTGGATGTATATGCATATATTAGGGTTATTATGCTAGATTATTATATACGTACATTCGTTTTTCTCATTCGCTATACAGATCCACCATTACTGTCATCATCGCTCTTGCCTAAATTGTACTGTCTCCCCTCCCTCCAAAGTTTCGCTTTCAAAATACGTCAGAGGAACTTCATTTATCTTCTGTTCATTTTCATCGGAGTTACTACAAACTATTTTTACCCTTAAAATCTGAAAAAAAGTAAGACCTTTTTTGATTGCTGATTCATGAAAACTTGCAGCAGGTATTTTAGTCAATTTAGTCAATTGGGTCCTGATAAATGGAGCACTTCAGTTTTTCGTTATTCATATGTTCATCCAGAAAATCTTTTGTACCCTGCCTTTCCACAACTATTTTACAGTAACTGTGAAGGGAGTGAGTTCAGAAAAGTTCCCTTAACTAAAGCTGTCTGTAATAATTAATAGGATAAAATAGATGGAACCAGGATATTCATACAAGAATTGCACAAGCTTATCAATTGACCAAAGGCATAAATTCCTTCATTTTTTTATCCATACCATATAATGGGGAAATGTAGTTCTGCATAGGCATTCTATAGATTGACTTTTTCATTTGCAATGTAATTCTATAAGGCTATTTTGTCAATAAGAGAAAAGAATCTGTCACTATCAAAATCTCCTCGCTTCTATTTTTACTTAGATTTTTTTTTTTTCAATTAGGACATTCTCAAGAGCAGTGAATTATATATACTTTTAGAGTGGCAATGTCAACTGATATTGGGAGCAGCCACCTCCTCAAGTCCCAGTGTCTCTGTCTGATGGATGTGGCTGTCACTGCCCACTTTGTGAATTCAGCCAGCTCCACTACTGAGCACACACCTCAGAGACACAGCCACAGATACACGCGCATGTCGCTCTCGGACACGAAATAAGCACACGAGACACAGTTGTCAGGGTCCACAGCTGGGGCAGAAGCCAAGGAAGCCAAAGGGGAAAAGAAAGAGAGCGGCCTCTGCCCTCGGTCTTTATTTATATGTTTTCAGAAACCACCGTGGATTGGAGGATGGGAATACCACCTCCTGCTGTCCACTGGTCAACGGAATTGTCTATCACATAGGGTTAAGGAATTCAAAACATCAGGCCGGTTAGAATAACAAGAGCTATGTTTATACAAAAGTGCGTGAGAAACTATTTTCCGAACTTAAAACACTGCACAACTGAAGAACCGCAAAATGCAGGGCTACATCTCACCCTTTTTCCATTAAAAAAGAAAAAGAAAAAAGAAAAAAGAAAAATGAACAATGTTCAGTCTCTGCTTGTGGAAGGACCATCAAAGTGATCACCCACATCATCTGCATCTGAACTCGATGTTCCATCCTCTTGATGACTTTCACTTTGGTCACGGTCTCCACCTTGCCTGTCAGCTGGATTTTGCCTCTGCGGTCGCAGGTCAGGACGAACACACTTTGCAGGTACCCAGCGCACCCCAGTATCTGTGGATACACAAGCATACCCACGCCCAGAAGCGATGAGGTCATAGGGGCCTTCCCACTGCTTGGTGTGGTAGAAAGGGACAGGCGGACGGAAGATCACGTGATGTGACGGAAAGCAGGAGCAGCAAGGAATCTACCTCCCTTCATTCCTTTGTGATAAGAGCATGCAGACCCCTCTAACCCCAGTAGTTTTCCACTCCTTGCTAACTCCAGCTATCCCACAGTCCCCTTTTCCTGACGTAGTAAAGCCCCTCGACTATTTAACCTCATGAGATAAGATAATAAATGCCATTTTGACCATCCACCACGTTGGTGTCTGTGCGTCCATGGCCCGAGTGGCCACGGGGTAGGCC
>JACAXG010000848.1:3267-27105 GCA_018881555.1 Amblyornis subalaris | reverse complement strand
TACTTTATGCTTTCTCCTCTGTCACAGAACCTTAAGCTTTGTAACAGGTTAGCTTGGTTTGAAATTCCCGCTAACTATAATGTGATTAGCCAGTTTAAATTTGTTCCTCCTCTGAGATGTCTCATTGGTCTTCTCTCATGTATCTGTATACTCTGATTGGTTACACTCTGTTATCCCTACCCTTTAAAGCAGCAGAGACAGAGCCGGTAGGGGTCTCTCTGCTAACTTCCCTTCAAGCTTTGTTCGCCCTGCCTCATCGGCAGAGACAAATAAACTTGGAATATAGTTACAGAAGTCCAATTCTTTCATCCTCTTGCCTTCGCTGCTACCTTAACGAAGCTGCCTGTTGTGAAAATTGTCAAACTGCTTCTGTGCACTGAGAACCCAGGAGGTCGCAAGCCCAGCTGAATCCAGGCAAGGGCAGGAAAAGCGGCAGTCATTTTTAACCAGCACAGAGTTGTGATAGATAGATGCTATAATATTGGCTTTCTGCAAATGTTAAAATGAGTGATGTTAAAGTTGCTTTTGTAATAGAAATTATAATAGTGGCTTTCTATAAATAGATGCTTTGTAACAAATAGATACTATATGTATAATGTAGCTTTGTTATGAAGATGTAGTTTTGTAACCATAACTAAAACCTTTATTTCTGTCATTTAACCTAAAACTTAGACATAATAGTGAAATAGCTATGCTTGTGAGCTGTCTGCTTGGCTGGATAACATCCAACCAACGTGTGCTGAGGACCCCTGCTACTGACATGCCAACTATCAGCAACTACCGTCTGCAGAAACCATGGACCAAAGCCCACTCTGGGGGTGATAATAAAAACGGACTAAAACCACAGCCAAGAAATGCGCATGCTCTAAAAAGGCAGACCCAAGGAGGAGCCATGCTAAACAGTTCCTGGAACATGGAAGCTAGTTTGTGAATATGCATGCAAGTTTTGAATATGCCTAATTGCTTATGAATATGTGATAGGCTGCTGTGTATGTAAAAGGTGTCCCCGAAGTAGCAGGTGTGCTCTTGGCTGAGCGCCAAAGCACCCAGCACTGTGAATTTTGCTTTATCTTTGTCCCTTATTGTCCTTTATTAAACTTTTCAATCCTAACAGGAGAAGTGAACCTCATTTTTCACAGAGTGCTTGCTCAAATAACTTTGAGCTGTTCCCCCCAATCCTGTAATGGCTGGTCCTACGGATGTTAAAGGCCACGTAGGAGGCCATGCAGAGGAGGAAATGATAGACACGTCAGCACTGGTATCAATCAAACCTTGCAGCTGGATGTGTGACAGGCTGGCTCCAGGCAGAATCAGGGTACAGGTCAGGTGTGGTCTTCGTCTTGTAATATCTCTGACCCAAAAAACCTGTGGCACCCCAGTGGATCCAAAACCTCCTTCTCCGCGAATCCATGGATCTGTTCTGGGAACACATGACTTAAAAGGTACAAGTTGAGCAATGCGAGTCTTTTCTGGAATAGTAACAGGGGGTGTGGGAGTGGAAACCATAGCACAAATTTGGCTCTTAAAATCAGCATCAATAACTCCCAGGTGCACAAATATTCCCTGCAAAGTGGCACTAGACCTTCCCAAAAGCAATGCACTCAATCCCTGGCCTAAAGGCCCATACACATTCAAGGGAACTTTGTACACCTGGCAAGAATCTAAAGTTATTGTTGCCGCGGTGGAAACATCCACTCCGGCTGCTCCCTCGGTACTCCCACGGAGTTGGCCGAATAGGTCTGCATTGGCAATACCGTCTGCACTGGTAACACTCCCTGGGGAGGTGTTTGTGTCCTCACGCCCCTCCCCCTTGCACTCCTTCTCCCGTTTCCCGACTCCCTCAGAGGCTGACCATTAGCATGATACTTAGATTTGCAATATCTCGCATAATGACCAGGCTTTCCACAACGGTTACAAAGAGAAACTCCAGTATTCCCATTCCCCTTTTGCTTTTGCCCAGTCTGGCCTTGTTTGCAGTTAATTCTGGTATGTCCTTGCTGCCCACACGTATAACATGTCTGAGGTGGGTGCAGGACAGCAGCTAAAGCTGACATTTTGTGTTCCACCGACCCAACTTTGGAACATGCTGTGACCATATCAGCTAGGCTAGGATCCCCTGGCAGTGCTTCAATAATTTTCCTGCAATCTTCATTTGCATTGTCTTTAGCCAATTGTTTGCAGAGGATTTGTCACAAGTTTTCATCCTCCACTTGCTTTTCGAGGGCAGCAGCAACCTTTTCCACAAACTGCAGGAAAGGTTCTTTTGTCCCTTGCCTTATCGTAACATATTGTGGCTTTGGGGATGCCAGTTCCATGGTTTTTATTAATGCTGCTATGCCAACTTGCTGACACTGCTCTAACACAGCAGGATCCCAGTGAGCCTGCAATTGAGGGTTAGCAAACATGAGTGCCCATCAAAACATCCACGCCCGCAGCATGTCGTGGATCCTGCTGAGGGAGCCGCATATTATCTAATGCAGGTCTCTCAGCAAGCTGCATTCAGGTATTCTGAAAGACAGTAAACTGCACCGGTTGGAATAGGACTTGTGCTAAGTGGGTAATATCATAAGGTGCAAGGAGGTCAGTGTTAATAACTCGAATCAGCTGCATTACCTCTGCAGAGTTAATACCATACTTAGCCGCCTTTGTCTGTAAATCCTGTACAACCTTCCATGCAATAACATGATGCTCATCAATTTGACCTGTATTTGGGGCTGCCTTAAAAACTAGATACGCCATCTGTCCACTCGTCCCTTCAGCTACCCCCCCGCCAGTCACTTCAGCACTGGATCTAGGCATTACGATCTTCTCAATCAAATCCCAGTCTCCAACTTCCACAGCCTTCTGTCTCACGTGATCCCAAAACCGGAGAGGCTGTCGGGGTCGTACAGTCACCTGACAAGGGGGCAGTGTCCAAGGCTGAGCTGCTTTCAGTTTACTTAAAGAGCGGCGGTTGTTAGCTGTCTGTTTCTGCCGATATTCTTGCACAGCCACTGCGGCAGATTCRTCTGACTCACTCTCACTCTCAGAGCTGCAAGGCAACGGAGGGTAAAGTCCCTCCCCCCGTGGCAGGCAGCCACCACCCTGGTCCGAAGGGAGCGGGGGCAGTGGAGCGGAGGGCACAACCGAGGCCGTGCCCCCACAGTCTCTCAGCGAAAGCTCTGCCAGTTGTTCAGTGGGGAAAGGGTACTTCGGCTTAACGTATTCGGCAGGGGATAGATATGTTGGCTTAACGTAGTCCCTTGGAGATAGATATGTGGGGGATGCACCAGCGTTCTTTGTTACTTCCGCAGCAGCTGCGGTGCCCGGGCCGGCTGCGCCACCCGCGGGGCCGGCCGCTCCCACTGCGGGGCCAGTCGCTCCTCCCGCGGGGCCAGTCGCTCCCCCCGCGGGGATCTCCTCCTCCTCCGATTCCATCATTAGCACATCCCCTTCTGCGTCAGCGATCGCCTGCGCAGCCTCTGTCACCCCGTGCGGCGCCGCTGCCGCCGCCTCCCTGTCCTGCTGATCTTGTTCGCTTTTCCATTCCTTCAGCGTTTCATATAGCAGCCACCAGGTTGGAGCTAAAGTGGCAGCAGCCTTGTCTCCCTTGGAGATCTTGTTCCAAAGCTTTTCTCCGACCATCTTCCACGTAGATACGCTGAATGCTACACTGGCGTCTGCGGGGAAGTCTTGAGACCTCGCCCATAATAGGATGCTCTGAAGGGCAAAGTCTGTAGTTTTAACGCCCTTTCGCTTTATGAGTGCCTTCCAAGTCGACACTACAGTTTTTTTCATCCTTCGATAGATTATTTCCCATTTTAATTTTCTTTTTCCTGGTAGCTTACCTTGAAAATCTCCTCAAGGTACCGAAACTCTGACCCGGGTCCTTGGCAGAAGTCCTCTCTGCTCTCTCCGCTACACCAGGCGTTCGTCTCCACGGCAACTCGCCGTGCCGTTCCCAAGCTTTAAGCTCTCTCTGCTATATTAAAGTTATTAACTATTTCTCTTTTACGATCGCGATAATAGCACTTAGTGCTTTTAGTTGCAATATCATGTCAGGGTCACCAGATGTCGCTGTTGAGATGAACATGACGTACAAACTCACGAGAAGGTTAGGGGAAGAAAAAAGACATTTATTCAAAATACACGCATCTTATATAGACTCTTAAATGTTATAGTTCATGCTACCTATCAATTGGCTACTAAATCAATACAATATACTCATTGGCTATATTAACTACAACATTCTATTATTAGACACCTATATTAACTACAGCATTCTATTATTAGTCACCCATAGTGTCAGTGCCCAAGCATCCAGAAAAACACCAGGTGCAAAGTTGCCGTTAATTCTTTCTCTATTGTTTACAGTTTTAGCTCCTGTTTCTCACGGGTACAAGCATACTGCACTAAGATCTATTTCGGAGCTAGCAAGGCTGGTAGGCCTGCTATGTACCTCCACAAGAACTAGAAATAATAACTGAATCTTTATCCTTAAAAAGTCCCTATAATCTGAGAAAATACTTCACCTGACAACCTAATGAGTCTATATTAAGTTGGTTCATCCGAGTCTAGGACACTGCAGGTGATGTTTCAATTTTGGACAGTAATGAAGCAAGGCACTTGGGATCTCTGTCATGTGATGTGGGTATCGACCAGGGGATTGCAAGGAGGCCCGAACCTCAGTCTCTGGACATGACTCTTAACAAGTGTGAAGGAGAGATACCTTTGCCCAGAAGATCTCCAGCTGCAGCTAGGCTTTTGGAAGACCATGGAGCAAGGAATCCAACACTTGCAAGAACTGGCCATGATAGAGATCCTTTTCTCAAATGATGACCAAACCACTAAGAGTCCAGACCAGGGAAAATGTACTAGCAGTGATGTGGCTCAAACTCGCACAACTTGGGACACAGGCGTACTCCCATTTCCTAGTGATGATGCAATGGAATGAGGGAAAAGAGACTGGGTACTATGACAAGAAGGCTCCGGACATATGAAGATACTGTCCATGCCCCAGCATGAGCCCAAATCTCAGCTGTGGAAATGGACTTGACCAAGCATATGTGGAAATTGGAAGAGAGGATTGAAGACAGCCATCAGAAACTCAGCAAGGAGCTTAAAGAGGGCCTTCTCCAAGTCTTGTCAGTACAGACCAGAGCCCCTGCTATCAGAAACAGACATCCCCCACCCAGGGAGAGGGGATACATCCCATGAGCTGACCTGTGGTTCTTCCTATGTGACCATGGGGAAGACATGAGAAGATGGGATGGAAAACCCATCACTGTCCTAGGAGCACAAGTGCATAAGCTAAAGGAGGAAACTACTAACAGAGGGAGTTCTACAAGAATGAATGTAGCGCCAGTTTCCTGTGACCAAGTTGCTAGGTATAACAGAAGGGACGATGACATGACTGATCCCCTTGAAGGGACCTCCAGAATGTATGCCCAGGGAGGGAACAATAGCCAGAACTAGAGGGACCCTCTCTCTAGCCAGGTAGAGGCCAGGGAAAATCGGGTCTATTGGACTGTGTGGATCCGATGGCCTGGCACATCAGAGCCACAGAAATATGAGGCTTTGGTTAACAGTGGAGCACAATGTACTTTGATACCATTGGGACATGTGGGGGCAGAATCCATTTCTATTGCTGGGGTGACAGAGGCATTGCAGCAGCTGACCCTGCTGGAAGCTGAGGTGAGCTTGACCAGGAAGGAGTGGAAGAAACATCCTATTGTGACTGGTCCAGAGGCCCTGTGTATTCTTGGCATAGATTTCCTCAGGAGTGGTTATTTCAAAGAACCAAAAGGACTCAGGTGGGCTTTTGGGATAGCTACTGTGGAGACAGCGGGCATTAGACAGGTGAACACCTTGCCTGATCTCTCAGAAGACCCCTCTGCAGTAGGACTCCTGAGGGTGGAAGAACAACAGGTACTGATCACCACCACAAAAGCGCATTGTCAGCAATACCCCATGAACCGAGACTCCGTTATTCCCATCCATAAGATGATTCGTGACCTGGAAAGCCAGGGAGTGGTCAGCAGGACTCGCTCAGACTTCAGTAGCCCTATATGGCCAGTGCATAAGTCTGGTGGGGAATGGAGACTGACATGGACTATCATAGCCTGAATGAAGTCACAGGATCACTGAGCACTGCTGTGCTGGACATGCTCAATGTTCAGTATGAATGGGAGTCCAAGGCAGCAACATGGTACCACCACTGACATTGCTAATGTGTTTTTCTCCATTTCTATAGCAGCACAACTTGATTTCACCTGGAGGAGCATGCAGTACACCTGGAACTGACTGCCCTGGCAGTTGAAGCACAGTCCCACCATTTGCCATGGACTGATCCAGACTGCACTGGAAAAGGGAGAGGCTCCAGAACATTTTCAGTACATCAGTGACATCATCTTATGATGGAACATGGCAAAGGAGGTTTATGAGAAATGGGAGAAAATACTCCAGATTCTCCTGAAAGCAGGTTTTGCCATCAAAGTAAAGACCCAGGAAATTCAGTTCTTAGGGGTGAAGTGGCAAGACAGACACAGACAGATTCCAACAGAGGTGATTAATAAGATAGCTGCTATGGCCTCACCGATCAGCAAGAAAGAAACACAGGCTTTCCTAGGCACCGTGGGATTTTGGAGAATGCACATCCTGGAATTGTAAGTCCTCCGTACCTCGTGATGCTGATACAAAAAATATCTAAGATGTTACGAACCCCACGGACAAAGACTCTCCAACTAATTAAAGTTAGAAAGAAGTATGTTTAATGACAGCGCTGGGGCAGCTACGTGCTCGGACGTAGTGCCAATTTCTACAACAATACACAATCCATTTATCTACAACAGTCTTGAATATTCAGAATACAAATACATAATCATAACATTAAACACCTCCCATCTCCCGCTTCCTATGATAATTAGTTAAAAGTCATTAAGCATGCGTACTACGCTCCTTAAATGGGTCTGGGGTCTACCTGGAGGAAGTAAGACCATAGTCTTCAGCTCTGACCTTTCTGCCTCTGCACTTTTACAATTAAATTGACCCTGAGGTCACCATGTTCTGCCTTCCCGATACCCATGAGCAGATTCACCAAATAGGATAATTAATACATGTCTTTCCTCCTTCTGATCTCTCTAATTCAGTTTCTCTACTCCTCATGTGGGTACAGCTGAACAAACTTCTAATGACACACAATTAATCAAAAACTTTCTCCTAGTTTCTTTCTCAGCTAATTATTAACTTCTTAATTAACTCCAGCCGAGTTTATCTACTACATGGCTTTAGCTAACTAAAATTATCTCCTTTTAACTTAAAACTAAATTCTTTACAAAATTTGTGTTTCAATGCAAATGAAAACAATTTCAAGTGGGGCCCTGAAAAACAGCAAGCCTTCAAGCAGATCAAGCAAGAGATTGCCCACACAGTAGTCCTTAGGCCAGTCAGGAAAGGACAGGATGTGAAGAATGTGCTCTACACCGCAACCAGGGAGAATGGTCCTTCCTGGAGCCTCTGGAAGAAGGTACCTGGAGAGACTCGAGGATGACATCTGAGGTTTTTGAGTCAAGCATACAGAGAATCTGAGGCCAGCTACACCCCAAGTGAAAAAGAGATTCTTGCAGCCTATGAAGGGGTTCGAGCTGCCTCAGAAGTGACTGGCACAGAAGCACAGCTCCTCCTGGCACCCCGACAACCAGTGCTGGGCTGGATGTTCAAAGGAAAAGTCCCCGCAGCACATCACGACACCGATTCTATCTGGAGTAAGTAGCTTGCTCATCACACAGTGAGCTCGAATAGGAAATCCAAATCATCCTGGGATCTTGGAAGTCATCACGAATTGACCTGAAGGTGAAAATTTTGGACTGTCATCTGAAGAGGAAGAAGAGCAGGTGACCCGTGCTGAGGAGACCCCACCATATAACCAGCTACCGAAGAGTGTGAGGCGATATGCTCTCTTCACTGATGGATTGTCCCGGATCGTAGAGACCAGTAGGAAATGGAAAGCAGATGTATGGAGCCCTACGCGGTGAGTTGCAGAAGCTACTGAAGGACAAGGTGGATTGAGTCAGTTTGCAGAGCTGAAAGCCGTCCAGCTTGCTTTGGACATCACTGAGCGAGAGAACTGGCCAACACTCTACCTCTACACTGACTCATGGATGGTAGCAAATGCTCTGTGGGGGTGGCTGGAAAGGTGGAAAAAGGCCAACAGGCAGCATAGACAAAAACCCATCTGGGCTGCTGAAGAGTGGCAAGACATTGCTACCCAGGCAGAGAAACTGACTGTGAAAGTCTGTCATGTGGATGCACATGTGCCTAAGAGTTGGGCTAATGAGGAGCACCGCAACAACAAACAGGTGGAGTGGGCTGCAAAAATCAAGGTGTCACAGGTAGCTCTGGACTGGCAACATAAGGGTGAGTTATTTCTAGCTCGGTGGGCCCATGATGCCTCAGGTCATCAGGGAAGAGATACTACATACCAATGGGCTTGTGACAGAGGGGTGGACTTAACCACAGACACTATATCCCAGGTAATCTATGATTGGGAAACGTGCTGCAGTCAAGCAGGCCGAGTGGGTAAAGCTCCTGTGATATGGGGGGAGGTGGTACAAATATAAGTATGGGGAGGCCTGGCAGATTGATTATATCACTGCCACAAGCCCGTCAAGGAAAGTGTTAGGTGCTCACAATGGTAGAAGCAACCACTAGATGGCTGGAGACGCACCCCATGCCTCACGCCACTGCCTGGAACACCATCCTGAGCCTTGAAAAACAAGTCCTGTGGCGACATGGCACCCCCAAAAGAATTGAGTTGGACAATGGGACTCATTTCAAGAAGAGCCTTATAAACACCTGGGCTAGAGAACATGGTATTGAGTGGGTGTATCATATTCCCTATCATGCACCAGCCACTGGGAAAATTGAATGGTGCAATGGACTGTTAAAAACAACGCTGAAGGCAATGGGTGGTGGGACCTTCAAGCAGTGGGATCTGCATTTAGCAAAGGCACGTTGGTTAGTTAACACCAGAGGTTCCACTAACTGAGCTGGCCCTGCCCGATCCGAATCCCAGCATACAGCAGACGGTGATAAAGTCCCTGTGGTACATATGAGAGGTATGTTAGACATATGTTAGATGTATGTTAGACACCCATGCAGAGAAAAAAAGCTTTTTTCTTATGTTAAAATGGAATTTCGTGTATTTCAATTTGAGCCCATTGTCTCTTGTCCTGTTGATGCCTTATCGGGACTACCTAAAAGAGAGAGACTTGACAAAGATCAAAAGGGTAAAAAGCGGTGGTGTTTATTTGAAGGCCTTCAGGTACATCCAGGGCAGTCAAAGCTCACTTGAGGGGGGGGGCCTACACCCCAGGTGGACCCCCTGAGGTCTGCTCCCCAAGATAGACCACCCAAGATGGACGACTGGTCACGAGTTGTCCATACTTTTATAAGTTTGGTCCATTAGCATATTGGGGCTAGCTCTTCCAATTACAGCACCAGGTAATGAAGTAATTCCCCCCAGGTTTTCCCCCCTTCATCAACGGTTATTTACAGATCTTGGGCCTGAAGCAGTAAGGTGTCCTTGAAGTTCAGGCCTGAAGATGGATTGTTTTGTCTAGAAGCAGTAGCTAACACTTTTATATGGGCTTTAGAGTTACACACTAAGAATTGCAGGGTTACAAGTATATGAAAAATATAAAAGTCAAAATCCTAAGGCATCACTGTCACCAGGCACTGGTGGGAAGAGTTTGGTTCCAGGTCTCCCAGCATCTCCTCATACAACAGATGCTCCAGTTCCTTAATCATCTTTGTGGTCCTTCATTGTACTCTTTCCAGTGTCCTTGTCTCTCTTGAACTGGAAGGACAGTGCCATGTGCCAATGGCAAGACCTGTGCAAATTCCATAGGTGCAGCTCCCAGACAGGGGAGTTGGATTTGCCACCCAAACATGCAAGACCTCCTCGAGGCTGTAGTAGCAGGACAAAGGTAGTAAGTGGGGGTTTGGAGTTGGGCTGGCATACAGTAGCCTTGCAGATCCTCACCAGTTTACTGACTCCTGGACAGACCTTAGCAAGGGCTGGAGCACCTCTCCTATGGAGAGAGGCTGAGACAGTTGGGATTGTTCATCCTGGAGAAGAGAAGGCTCCAGGGAGACCTTAGAGCACCTTCCAGTACCTAAAGGGACTACAAGAGAGCTGGAGAACAACTTTTCACAAGGGCATGTAGTGATAGGAAAAGGGAGAATGGCCTTATACTGAAGGAGGGTAGGTTTAGATTAGATATAAGGAAGAAATTCTTTATTGTGAGGATGTTGAGGCACTGAAACAGGTTGCCCAGAGAATTTGTTGATGCCTCATCCCTGGCAGTGTTTAAAGCCAGGTTGGATGGCACTCTAAGCAACCTGGTCTAGTGGAAGGTGTCCCTGCCCGTGGCAGGGGAGTTGGAACAAGATAGTCTTTAAGGTCTCTTCCAACCCAAACTATTCTGGGATTCTTTGAAGTTCCCCAGGGCTCTCACTGTGCTCTAACTGGAGCAACTTGCTCTTTGGGGCTGTTTGGAAATTTATTCTAAACATGTTGGCAGTGTCAACCCTTAATCTTTTGGCAGGCTGATTTCCATTATAGTTCAATGATCATCTCTGCAGCATATTCAGGAAGCTGTTCTGCTTCCATCAAAAATTCAGTTAAAACAGTACAGGATGAAAGAAAGAAAACGTCCCATCCTTCTCCAGAGAGAAACATCAATGACTGCAGACTGAGGTAGAATAAATTGGTGATCTCAGTCTTGTTGCCAGCAGTGAACAGGATGATGGGAATGGGATCAGTGCTAAGCAACGGCACCAGAAAAGAGACTGAATGAGATGCACATATCCTTCTCCCTCTTCTCCAGCCTGGTCCCAATAGCTGCTCACTGGGAGACCTGCAACAAAATACTGCTCTTTTATCACAGAGAGAGATGGGCCAGAGCAGACTTTCCAACACGTTAGAGTTGATGGCAAAGCAAGCACAAACTGCAGCTTTTCCTGGTGTTTCCTGCAAAAGATGCATTTATCAGCTCTGGGCTATTTAAAAGAGCAAGAGCTGGGCTCTATCAAGGGATCAATGCTGAAAAGAAAACACCACCAGGGTGTCCCTTACAGCACAAGGGTACTTAAATCAAGGAGCTGGCTGGCCACTCTTCAAAAAATGGTGCTTCTGCCCCAAAACACTCTCCTGTCTGCTTTAAAGAAAAAAATATTTCTCTTCCCTCTCACTAGAATTGATCTTTTTATTTTCCATTTTCCTTCCTGATGATTAGCAACTTAAATTAGATCAGGAGAACTGGAAGCTGTAGAAGTATCCTATATTGCGTTTCATTTCTCAAGAGAAATATTTCACCTCGGATGCTGTACTATGTCCAGACAAGCACATCTCCCTGTCTATGTTCCCTGGTGCCAGGAGTGTTGTCACATCAAGGGTTTCACTGCCACAGTCTTAGGACTGCCAGCCTTAAATAAGCCTTTTGAATTATTCACATATGAGTGACTGAATGTTGCTTTGGGGGTACTGTTGCAATTCCTTGGAAACCAGAGAAGGGCTGTGGCCTACTTTTCAAAACAGCTAGACAATGTTAGCCAAGGGTGGCCTGGGTGTTTGAAAGCTGTGGCAGCTACTGTTATATTGATCCAGGAAGGCTGGAAATTAACCCTTGGGCAACATGTTGTATATGTACCACCTGCAGTACTAACTGTACTTGAACAGAAGGGGAGTTACTGGTTGTCCCCTAGTAGAATGCTTAAGTATCAAGCTGTGTTGTTGGAACAGGATGATGTTACTCTAAAAACAGCATCTGTTGTCAATCCTGCTGTTTCTGTCCTCAACATTGATTGACAGTGTGCCTGAGCATGATTGTTTACAGACAATAGAAGAGACCTATTCTAGCAGACCGGACCTGAAGGATGTGCCTCTAGAAGATCCAGATTGGGAATTGTATACAGACAGAAGCAGCTTTGTGCGGGATGGTAAATGAATGACAGGATATTCAGTGACAACCATGGACAAGGTAATTGAGGCGAAGGCCTTGCCACCAGACGTATCATCACAGAAAGCTGAACTGATTGCACCTACAAGAGCTCTAGAACTGAGTAAAGGAAGGAAGGTAAATATATGGACTGATTCTAAATATGCATTTAGTGTTGTGCATGCCCATGGAGCCATCTGGAAGGAAAGAGGGCTGCTGACCACTCAGGGTTGTGGGATCAAGCATGACGAACAGATCCATGCACTCCTGCAGAGTATTTGGAAGCCTACAGAGGTGGCTATTATGCATTGTAAAGCTCATCAAAAGGGGAAAACAACTCCCGAATTGGGGAATCGTTTTGCTGATGAAGAGGCAAAAGGGGCTGCAGAACAAGGTATCCTAGCAGTAATACCACAGAAAGAAATCGATCTGTCAGGGTTTACCCCAAAATATGATCAGAGAGATCACCAGTTAACTGAATCCCTTAAGGCTAAGATCAAAGAAGGTGGGTGGGCTGTTACACCAACAGGACAGGTTGCAGTCCCACCCCTACTCCTTCAGGAGATAGCTTGGCAAGAACATGAAGGTACCCATTGGGGAACAGAAAATCTGTTGAAACATCTGAAGAAGGTAGTAATAGGAAGGGGAATGATGGAAATTGTGCAATCTATAGCAAAAAAATGTGAAATCTGCCATCAAAACAATCCTGATACAAACAAAAGAGTAGTGCTAGGGGTAACAAAGGCAGGAGATCTTCCTGGAGATTGTTGGCAAATAGATTTTGCTGAGTTACCATGCAAAGAAGGATACAGGTATGTACTGGTATTGGTTGACACCTTTGGTGGATGGCCTGAAGCTTACCCCTGTTGCACTAACACAGCAAAGGAAGTGGTGAAAGTTTTGCTCAGTCATATAATTCCAAGATTTGGTGTTCCTTTGGGGTTATCCTCAGAGGGCAGCACTTTGTTGCAACAGTAGTGAGGGAGGTTAGTCGAATTTGGGGAATTGTTTGGCATCTGCATACTTTCTACAGACACTAGGCGAGTGGCAAAGTTGAACATATGAATGGAACCCTCAAAACATAAATTAGAAAAATTTGTCAAGAGACATCTATGACAGGTTCAGGCCTTGCCTATAGCCTTACTGAAAATCTGTGCACAACCAAGGCGGAGGGACAACATAAGGCCCTATGAAATATTGTATGGCAGGCCATATCAAATTCCGCATATCCTGGGAGAAACTCACATGAGGGGGAAAATTGACTTACAAAAGTATTTAATGGGTCTAAGATCCACTTTGCAGAAACTCCAGAGATTCGTCATGTTATCCAGACCCATAGGACTGGACACACCTGCTCATCTGTTCCAGCCTGGAGACTGGCTCTATGTTAAATGGTGGGACAATGACCCCCTGCAAGCTAAATGGAGAGGACCATTCCAAGTCCTGCTGACTACCCTCACCACAGTCAAAGTCACTGGCAAAGGACCCTGTATTCACTACTCCAGAGTTAAGAAGGCATCTTCTCCTGGAACTGGAAAAACAGAGACTGATACAAATGAAGATGATGTGGTTTAAATTGTTTTTTCTGTGTTTACTATCTGCACATTCAGTAATCATGATTCAGGTATGGAACTAAAATTTGCATGTGGCTCTAGCCCAAAATGTATCCAATTCTTTTCATAGAAAAGACTGTTGGATTTGTACTCAAATGCCAACAATTGATGAGGATAACAACTGGCTGTTAATGGCTGTATTAATGAATGAGACAAACCCTAATAACAGTTGGCTATGGGTCACTAAGGCCTACCTACCTATAACCCTAAGCAGCTTAATTCCTGATCAAGAAAATTATAAGGTTTTCTGCATGGTGGTTAATGTCAGAGGAAAGGTCATTCTCCCTCCATATTGTCATGAAACTGAATTTTACATAAGGCTAATACCAAAAGCCATAGTAGGATTGGCACAGACACCCTGGAGAATGATTCCCCTGCAGGGTTCAGGATGCTATTGGATATGTAAAAATGAAGCATGGAAAATTTTGCCCCTCGATAAAGACTGGGCCTGTGCCCTTGGGGCTATAATCCCAAACATAACAATATTTGATCAAATTGAAGAACAAAGTGGGTGGATAAGAACTTATGTAAGGAGGATGAAAAGATTCAACAACCCCCTCATTGAGTGTCCCATGACTTTTCATAGTGCAATTAGGGCTCTTATTCCTTCTTTAGGAGTAGTTGAATTAGAGAAAGCAATTGTTAACATTTTGGCCGTTATTGAACATATTGAGAATCAAACTTCAGATGCAATCATGGCGTTGCAAGAAGTTCAGGGTTTGTCTTGTGTTGTTCTGCAAAACAGAATGGCTCTCAATTTTCTATTAGCTTCACAAGGGGGCATGTGTACAGTACTTAACACTAGTTGTTCTTCTTATATATATCAGAGTAGAAGAATTAATAAAGATTTGGCTGAAGTTTGGAAACAAACTCAAATTTTACATCAGGTAACTCTCAAAGATGGCTCATTGGACTTTGAAAATATCTTCCATAAACTTCATGGTTACCAAACATGACTTGGATAATACCAGTTGTATTTGTAGTTAGTGTCTGCATAATAGCTTGCTGTATGATGCGATACTGTAGTTTCTAGTCATCTTTATGGTTTAATGTTAAATATAAGTGGTAGAAACTAGACAAGATAGAATTTTTGTCAAGTGTCTAAAGGGGGGAAATGATGCCTAAAGATTTTTAGCTTTTTCATATATTTGTAGCTTTGTAGATTTTTAATATATAGCGCTGTATAGTTTCTAGCACTTTCTCGCACTTTAGAACAGTAGTTAACCCTTTCTCACACATTATGTCACATTCTTGAAATTCTATTTAGTCCTATTTTCAAGAAAAGAATTTCTAACAAGCACATCCAGTTTTGCATCAGCACTTGGATTAGACATAACAAGATATAGGGCTAAGAACCCCTTGGAGGGACTCCAATGGGGCAGGTCCAAGGGTGGGTTACCACGGTGTCCTGGAGTGACTTTATGATGCTATATATCCCAATTGCCTGCTTAATGAAAAATATTAACTCTGTGTCTTTAAGCTGGCTTGAGAAGCCAGGAGCTGTTTTGGTTTTCTCCGAAGGACGTTTACATTCTTTACCTTTATCAGCTAGTTTTGTTGTGGTTCTTGGAAAAAACTCTGCTTCTGAGGAGAGAGCTCTGGCCAGCTGCTTTTCTGCAGTTGGATTGCAAAGGGAATACTTTAACCTTTTTTTTTTCTTGTGAGCTTTCGCCCTGCTTTTACCCAGCTGAGGGATATTTGGACGGAGTTAAAACTTACTTTTGGCTTTTTCCCTCCTCTGCCTGAGGCAAGGAAAGAAGACAGTTTTTTTCCTGGGATTGTATTTTCTTTTTCTTCTTCCTTTGGAACTGTACAACAGACAACTGGGCTCTATTCTACATACCATCTCTCCGGGGCCTACACTCTGGGCCTGGAGAGGGCCTACTCCGTACTCAAGCAACTAGCTAGAGACAGAGCAGAAGACCACACCTGCCAAGGACTCAGGACTTTGATTCATCCAGGTTGTCCTCATCACGAGAGGTTTATTATCTAACATTATTCTTTTTCTTTTCTCTTTTCCTTGCCCCTGGTGCCTGCATGCTCCCCCCCCCCCCCCCCCCAAGCTGCTGGATTTTGTTAAATAAACAGGTTTTTTTTCACTTTCCTCCGAGTAATTCTTACTGGGGGGAGGAAGGGAGTTTTAGGACGCTATCTTTTGCAGAGGAGGCTCTTCGAGTCTTCCTCCTAAGTTTGTCCAAACCGTGACACACGACAACTGTTCACCTATTGGATGTACTTGCTAGATATACTAATTAATTAACCTTATAAAAATTGTGAAAATTTAATCCTGTGCATGCACATAGGCATAATATGTGCACCTGAAAGCTTTCATTAAAAGACTGCTCTTTATGTTATCAATTCTAATACTGTTTGGAAAGTTTTTCTTCCGATTTTAGGCAACACTTTGGAATTATTTTATCCCCTGACTGGTTAAATGACCATCTGTCTCAGTTTTGAGACAAATTTAAGAGAGGACTCTCTGGAATGAATCCTCCTCTCCAAAAGGGTTCCAACAATCCCCTTCCACCAATAGGGAATGAATACTAATAGATGAAAGTGAAAAAAAAATGATTTCTTAACAAACAGAATGCCCACCCACAAGGCAAGGGAAAAAAGTAAATAACTGTTAAGCACTAAACCGTCAGAACCCACTTCCCCCCCCACACATACACAGGAACAAAAACTTAAAATAATGTCCAGAGGGTGGGGGGAAGTGCTGGAGGAATACCCCTTTCCCAATATGTGGTCCAAGATGGCACCAGCTTTCACACTGAGGAGAGTAGAACTTCCACAGGGCAGTTCCAACAGTGATGGGGAAAACCCAGTGGCTACCTGGTGTCAACCTCTTCTCTGATGGCAGTCACGGCAGATGAAACAGCTGGGCTGGAGCATTTTGGTGTGCTTTCTCTCCCTGGCTTGGCTCCCCGCTCCCGAGCTTCAGGCAGGAGCAGCCACGGCAGCACATGGCAGGGCAGGGGGCTGGCAGGAAGCTGCTCTGGTCTCTGCTCTCATCGCATGCAGATGCCCCGTGCCAATCCAGAACCAGAAGAGAGAGAGAGCAACTCCTGGCCCCGCCCCCTGCCAGGATTTTGGCTGGGCTCCCTAAGCATCGCGATGTCCCCGAGCTGGGAAGGGGAGGGAGGGGGAAGAAAACATTAATTTTGGACACAACCTGGATGTGGGATAACAATCCCCAAGACACCATCCATCCCTAAACTCTACCACATGAGACATCACCCAGAAAGTGGTAGGAGTTTTGATAGCAGAGTCAGATCACTAGAAATGGAGTGTTAATTATGAGGTGTTAAAATCATAGCATCTAGCTTTGCATCAGTGCATCTCAAAACACTTTAGGAAGGTGAATAATTTTTATCCCTAATTTGCATAATTGAAAATGAGGTACAGAGATGTGATTTACACAAGGTCATTCAGCAAACCAGAGGCAGAATAAAAGTAGATCATGTTAGTTCACACCACATTTCTCATCAGAGCAGACAGACAATGCAAAACCTCTTACAACCTTCGACAAAGCAAAAGCTTAACACCTGGGACAGTTTTAGAAAATAGGTCCCCTATCCCCCCACTCCTCTGTTGTCTATGCAACTTTTTCAGTCCAGGATTTGACTCAGGTCAAAAATACCCACAAATTACTATTAGACACATCCCTCACCCCCCACGCACCTTACAGATCAACTACTCCTGTGCAAAAACACTTCACAGCTCAGAGTGAAAATATAAGTTTCTCAGATTATATCCCTGCAGTTGAAGCAAATTTTGTGTTTTACAGAGGCATACTTGATGCAAAAGCATTTAACAAGGATGCAGGATAATTTGTCCCCAAGATGAGTAAAGGAGGCTTGTAGAAAAGAGAAGCTTTTACAGAACTGATAATTCTACAGTTGTATCTGGTCTTTTGGGCTCTTTCCACTCTGTAGTGAAGGGTTCTACAGTTACAGGAGGAAATTAATGACTGCACAAGATTAACATTGAAGTCTTTGCCTTCTTTCCAAGTCTGCTGTTTTATTTGCTTACATCTTTTTATTTCCTTCTCTATATCACCTCTGGACTGTGAGATCTTTGTCGTGTCTTCTGCTTGTGCTGTAATGCCTGTTGCGCATCTTTCATAGAATCATAGAATGGTTTGAATTGGAAGGGACCTTAAAGATCATCTAGTTCCAACCCCCCTGCAGATACCTTCCACTAGACCGGGTTGCTCAGAGGTCCATCCAACCTGTTCTTAAACACTTCCAGGAATGGGGCATCCACAACTTCTCTGGGCAACCTGTGCCAGTGCCTCACCACCCTCACAGTAAAGAATGTCTTCCTAGTATCTTATCTAAACCTACTCTCAGTTTGAAGCCATTCCCCCTTGTCCTGTCACTACATGCTCTTGTAAGAAGTCCCTCTCCATCTTTCTTGTAGGCTCCCTTCAGGTACTGGGAGGTCTCAATTAGGTCCCCCCTAAACCTTCTCTTTTCCAGGCTGAACAATTCCAATTCTCTCAGCCTTTTGTTACCAAAAATTCGGTAAAATAAAAAACTCCTTAACACCAATGTAGCATTAAGAAGCAGGCATTCTTTATTTGGCCAGATGCATGGGGGAATAGCCCCTCCCAAATCCATGCATGCTGAGTACAGGAAAGTTCCTGTTTATATACTATATCTTACATACATATTCATTGATTGTCCCAGAATAAACATACATATGGTAATAATTTCCCCGAAATCACTAACATATTTTCCCTCCCCTTTACGCATGTGTTCTTCTGTCCTGGGGATCTCTCTGGTGGTCCCTGGTGGTCGTAGACCCCAATGTTCCAGTTAACCTGGCTGAGTTGGCAGGGCACTGGGGCTGGTGAACTTGCAGTTCTTCTTACACAATGGGCATTGTGCAGTTCCATAGGTCAGTAATTTTTAGAGAACAAACGTGTTAGCTCACCAGGTGTAGAAAATTTATCATCTGGTAACACTTTGCTCACAGGAGAGGTGCTCCATCCCTCTAATCAACTTGGTGGCCCTCCTTTGTACTTGCTCCAACAGGTTGATGTCCTTCCTGTGCTGAGGACCCCAAAGCTGGATGCAGTACTCCAAGTGGGGTCTCACAAGAACAGAGTAGAGGGGCAGAATAACCTCCCTTGACCTGCCCAGGCTGCTTTTGATGCAACCCAGGATATGATTGGCTTTCTGGGCTGCAAGTGCATATGGCCAGCTCATGTCTAGCCTCTCATCCACCAGCACCCCCAAGTCATCCTCGTCAGGGCTTCTCTGGATCTGTTCATCCCCCAGCCTGGATTGCCCCGACCCAGGTGCAGGACCTTGCACTTGGTCTTGTTAAACCTCATGAGATTCCCGTGGGCCCACTTCTCGAACTTGTCCAGGTCCCTCTGGATGACATCTCATCCTTCAGGTGTGTCAACAGCAACACTCACCTTGGTGTCATCTGCAAAGTTGCTGAGGGTGCACTCAATCCCTTTGTCTCTGTCATTAATGAAGATATTAAATAACACTGTTCCAAATACGTACCCCTGAGGGACACCACTTGTCACCGAATATTATAGGTCAGCTGCAGTGCGATAACTCCCCAACCTGTATCAACATCATCAGTGGCATGGAGAAGGTGAACCATGATTACTTGTGCAAGAAGAAAAAGGCAGTAAAACCACCTGGATTAACAGGATTTGCTTGTCATGCAGCAGAGAGCAGACCCATGGGACTCAATTGCCACAGGATTCTGTGGTTCCTAAATATCTCCTGGAGAGTCTGGACAAGAACTTGAATGAGAAAATCAACTGAAAGTTACTTAATGGACAAAAATTATATACAGTTTAGGAGATGCCCTGAGCTATGCATAGTAAGATGCAGAGGATGGGGGAAGGATTACAAATACTTGCTCAGTTTCTCCTCTTCCTCAGGCACCCAGCAATGTTGCTGTTGGAAACAGCTGCTGGGGTCCACAGACCCTCAGTCTGATCCAGTTCTCATCTTTCTACATCCCAGCCTGTTCATGTGCCTGTACCCTCAGGACCAGCTCTGATCTGGTGGATGTATTTCATTCTGCTAGCATGGCAAGTCACTGGGAGCCACGATGCCTCCTGAGGAAAATGTTATTTTTGTAGACATTTTAGGTGGTAATATATTTGAGAATGAATCTGCAAATCTATGTCGATTTCTTGCTGCTCACACGAGGACATCCAAATCACCCTTGCAACCAGAGAGATGCCTGTTTGCTGAGCTAAAACTCTAGTGGGAGATTTGATAGCCCTTTCCATTTATGTATCTAAACTACATATTCAAGGAATAAGTGTTTTGGCAACTAAAATCAGCTCCTTTTCTGCATTCAGAACTAGCTATACAACATGGTATTACAGAGGTTAATCAATTAAATTGCCCTGTGTTGTGGGAGTGATAAATAGAAGCCCAAAGCTTGCAGTGCCTGGGAATAAACAATCATGTTAGGTGGATGGTTGTATTTCCCATATTTCACAGCAGAGGCTACAATAAAATTTCTTTTCTTCTTTTTTTTTAATTAAAATAAGGAGGCAAACTTCTAGTGGAAGAGTCTGATCCAGAGGTAATGTCTTTTACTAATATTGCATGAGATGCAGTGTTCCCGATCTGCCATAACTTGGAGAACTCAAGAAGATAGTGGCCAGGACGCATCCATACTGACATATAACCCAAGTCCAGACATAAACCAGCTGCCTCAGTACAACCAGGTACTGACTGGGCAGTCCTGCTGCCATTCCTCCCTGGATTTTGATAAGTATTACTGTCAAACAGCTTTATTAGTAGTGACTCAGGTGAGTCTGTGGGAGCCATCGAGCTTCACCTTTGGGCTGCAGCAAGGGCTGGCCATTGGTGAGCAAGTCATTGCTAAGGCAGTGCAATCTCTTTTACATGAAGATGGGATAGGATGGGACGTCACCACAGCAGTGTTAGCGAGGCATTTGTTACAAGATACTGCTTGGTGCCTGAATGACAACACAAATGGCTGTGACAGTAGTACTGAGCTCTGCTCTGCCGTTTGTGACACCAGTCAGGGTGTCCAGCAGCAGGGAAATGTCAGAATCTCTCTCAGCAGTGGACTGCACCAGCTGATGTAGTGATCTTAATAAAGACAGACACAGATCTTTATTTCTGTCATCTAAAGCTCATGGTGTTATACCAGGCTATGTTACCCAGTGGCAGGCTGATAGTATTACATTGCCAGGAGAGTCCCATGCTGGCCTGTGAGAAAGGTATTGCATGAATAAAGTCAGTGTGTTTGGATAACAGACTGGATGGCTTTGCTTTGGAGGAACTATCATCTGCACTGCAGTGGTGACTGTAAGTTCAGACCGAAGCTGGGGACCTATTAGAACAGATATTAAACCAGCATGCAGGGAGACAGTCTCCTAGATGAAGGGGATATGTCTAGACAGGCAAGCTAGGACACAGGATCCAGGTAAAATCCTTGAGATTACCCGGTCTGCAGCAGAGATGGGAACAGTGCCCTTAGCCTGCTCCGTGTCCATGGAGGACGATGTGTTTGCTCAAGTGAAAATGTTGTCCCAACCTCTCCCACCCCTCAAGTCACTGCCCTGACCTTTGTTGTGTCAGATCCGCACTTTGCAGAGATCTCCCAGGCTCAGTATGTCTGAGAAGCTGAATTCGTCCATCTGCTTCCTCTCGAACTTGCTAGATTTTTTGGACTCCTTGAGAGCCAGAGTCCTGCTGTCCCCGTTCTCCCAAACAGTATCAAGGACATGCTGGCATAGGTGCCTGCTCCTGGAAGGAGAGAGCAAGGCACATCATCACGAGTAAGCCTGCCATGTCAGGCTGACACCCAGCCCCCAATCACATGGAAATGGAGGCAGCAAAGGCAGGCTGGAAGAGGCTGCAGCGATGCTGAGGTTTTTCTGGGCACAGCCAACAAATTTCAGTGAATTGGTGCAGGATCCTGCAAGGCGGACAACCCATGGTAGCAAACAATCAGCCCTTCCAGCCCATCCCCTAAATACAGCTGGACACTTTGCCCTTGTATTCACGGTGAGGTGACCGTGATGATAGCAGTGCAAATAGGAAGCAGGAGTATCTGCTCCTGATGGAGCACTGTGCATTAATTTGCTTTGCAGAGAATGTCAGTGTTGTGACCCCCATTATTCCAAGGAGACTTGGGAAGCAAAGTGACTTACCTAGCAACATCCAGCAATCTATGAAAGAGTGTTAAAAAACATACTTTAACTTTTCTAGCTGCAAAGTATTAGTACACATACTAATACTAAGCTTTAAAGGCTTTAGATGTCCACTAGCAAGGCCAAAAAGGAGAACCTGCACCAGCAGCACACAGTGCTTACCATAAAAAGAAATGTCAAGTGCTCCTAGAGGGCGACTATTAAGGGGCACTGAGGCACCCATCTGCCAGCCTGATAGTCACAAGAGGTATTCTGCCTACTGGGGGATAAGATCTGTGATGTTGCCGAGAGGGCAGCCCAACTTGTCAAGAGCACAGACTACTACCCACTGCTACTTTTTCATGTGGGTACAAATGATGCTGCAAGCCAAAAAATGGGCAGGATCAAGGAAGACTATAAAGCCCTGGTGAGGCAGGTGAAAAATATTGGTGCCAAAGTCATCTTCTCATCTATTCTACCAGTTAGAAAAATGAGGACATCCAGAAGCATAGTGCAGATCAACATCTGGCTTTGTGGCTGGACCTGTTGAGAAGGTTTTGGCTTTTATGACAGTGGGATGTACTTTAGTGATTGTGGCCTGTTAAGGAGGGATGAGATCCACCTGTCTAAAAAGGGCGAGAGAATCTTTGGCAGCAGGCTGGCCAATTTGGTGAGACAAGCTTTAAACTGAAGGACTCCTGGGGAGTAGGCCATGCCAACCAGTGCAGCACAGATGTTCCTTGGCTGCCTCTGAGGATAGAATCAAAGGGTGTGCATGATTATGATGAATCCTCTCACACCCATTCTAGGGAACCTGCATGCTTGATTACCTCTCTGAAGTGCCTGTACACAAACTCACACAGCATGGGGAATAAACAGGAAGAACTAGAAATCTATGTGCAGTCACAGGGCCATGACCTCATTGCAATTAGAGAGACATGGTGAGATAGCTTGCATGACTGGAATGTTGTCATGGATGGCTACGTACTTTTTAGGACAGGTCAGTGAGGCGAGGTGGTGGAGTTGCTCTTTATGTGAGAGAGCAACTGAAATGTAATTGACCTCTACCCAGGGGCAGATGAATGAGTTGAGAGCTTATGGGTAAGAATTAAGGTACAGGCTAATATGGGTGACATTATTGTGGGTGTTTACTACAGGCCACCTGATCAGGAGGAAGTTGATGAGACTTTCTATGGACAGCTGGAAGTAGCCTCATGGTCACAGAATCTGGTTCTCCTGAGGGACTTCAACCATCCTGATATTTGTTGGAGGGACAACACAGCCCAGCACACACAGTCCAGGAAGTTCCTGCAGATTATTGAAGATAATTTTTTGATGCAAGTTGTGGAGGAGCCAACAAGGAAAGGTGTGTTGCCGGACCTTGTACTAACAAACCAGGAGGGACTGGTTGAAGTGATGCCTAAAATTGGGAGTACCTGAAACAGAGACTGAACAAAGTTAGTGAATAAAAGTATGAATTTATTGAAGGCCTTCGAGTGGTACACCTCTGGTACAGAGCCTTGCCAATGCTAGACTAGACCAAGATGGACCCCGATCACGAGTTTTCCCCCCCAGATATAGGTTTGGTACATTTGCTTATCAGAAGTTAATTGTCCAATTACAGTTTCAGTTAATGAAGTAATATTCCCCCATTCACCCTCTCCCAATTCACTTTTGTTTATACTTAGGCCTAGGATAGTGACCTTGTTTTCCAGGCTTAGAGAGAATGTTTTGTCTAACAAGAAGGTGAAGCACATAATATGGATTTCAGAATTACACACTAGTACAGTGCAGGGTTAGAAAAATCCAAAAGTTATCCTTAAGGCATCAGAAGTTGTGAAGGTTGGGGGCAGCCTTGGCTGTGGCAACCATGAGTGGTGGAACTCAGGATCCTGTGTGGGGGAAGCAAAGCAGTAAGGAATACTAGAACTCTGAACTTCCGAAGACCTAACTTTGACCTCTTCAAAGACCTACTTAGAGGAATTGTTGCGGTGCTTCAGCCTTAGTTATCAAAAAGGCAGTTTGCCACAGAGCAATATTTCTTAGATGCTGTCACTTTAGGTTTCTCCTCCTCACAGAGTCTTAAGCTTTGTAA
>JACAXG010000847.1:6401-27165 GCA_018881555.1 Amblyornis subalaris | reverse complement strand
TAGTGGGTGTACAAGACAGGTTATCATGACCTGTACTAGTTTCCTCAGCAATGCATCACGTACAGAGACAAAGGGGGGAACCAGTCCTCGGTGGGTGCACCCACAGGCAACACTTGGCAAACATCCCACCTCGGCCAGGCCAGGACTTCTTTGCAAAAGTCCTCTTTTCCCTATGGAGTTTTTTTGGGTTTTCAGTCTCTGTCTTTGTCGATGATTGTGAGGCAGATGAGGGATTTTCGGACCGTCTCTTACAAAAGGCAGACCAGTTTGTGGGATTGTCTTCATTCAAGGACATGGGTGCACTCAGTGAGTAATGTGGAAAGATGGTGTGTGCCTCAAGGAGATTTAACTCCTTGTTACTCACGATATGAGTTGTATGTTGGAGGAGGTAATGCAGCAGCAACCACCTGAACTTATGGAAAACAAGCTTCACAAGGAACCAGGCAAGTGCAGCAAGGACCCAATCCAAGCTGGTGTTGGCGCCCAACAATTGAACATGCTGCCTCTCCTGTCCTGAGTGACCATCTTGGCAGATGGAGCCCAAGTAGCCAACAGTTCTCATGGACATTTGGCAGAAACAGCACGGAATGGGGTAGCTAATGAGGATGTTAAAACCCTACTTGTGGATGTAAAGATGTGTGCTGGTTCTTTCCCAGAGGGGAGTTATCACAGATGAGTCATTGGTGTGAAGAAACACTACCCTGCCTCGTAGGGCTTGCCTCTTCTTCCTTATCTCATTTAACACCCAGCTTCTAGCCTGAGGTGTCAGGTGTGCACTGGGCAGCTACTGCAAACAACCCATCATTAACAGTTTGTCAGAAATCACGTAGAGGAGAGTAGAATACACAGTTTGGTTACCCTCACATTGATACTCTCCTTCTGTAACCAGGACATTATCCACCCCTTATTCTACACCATGCCCAAATTAATGCCCTTCTTTAACTATATACCTATATACATACAATGAAACATTACGGACAGTTTGAAACACAAATTTTACAAGGAATTTAATTTTAGTTTAAAAGAATTAATCTTTAGTTAGCTAAAGCAATGTAGCAGACAAATTCAGCTGGAGTTAATTAAGAAGTTAATATTTGCCTGAGAAACGAATCTAGAAGAAGGCCTCTGACTGATTATGTGTCATTAGAAGTTTGCTCAGCTGTGCCCACAATGGGAAACAGAGAAACTGAATTAGAAAGATCAGAAAGAAAGGAGACATGTATTAATTGCTCTATTTGGAGGATCTGCTCATGGGTATCGGGAGGACAGAACATAGAGACCTTAGGGTCAGATCCATTGTAAAAGTGTAAGAGTGAAAAGGTCATTGACGAAGACTATGGCCTACTTCATCAAAATCAGACCCCTCCCCAAATTAAGATGACCACCGACTTATTTAAGGAGTAAACTATGCATGCTTAATGACTTTTAACTAATTATCATAAGAAGCGAGAGATGGGAGGTGTTTATATTATGACTATGTATCTGTATCTTGAATATTCAAAACTTTTGTAGATAAATAGATTGTGTATTGTTTTAGAAGTCAACACTGTGTCTTGGCACGCAGCTGTCCCAGCGCTGTCATTAAACATACATCTTTCTGACTTTAACTGGTTGGAGAGTCTTTGTCCGTGATTATTCGTAAACATCTTAAATATTTTATAAATCAAGTTCTCATGCAAAATTAGGTCCCCTTGAGGTACACAATGTGTTTCCCCATCTTTCTGCATTACCCACTATGTGTAACCAGGTCCTTGAGCAAAAACAATCCCATGGATGGATTTGCCTTTGCTTGAGGTGGGACTAATCCAAACAGTCTTTCCTAACATACCTCTTATGTGTACCACAGGGACTTTATCTCCATCTACAGTATGCAAGGGCTCTGACTGGGCAGGACCAGCTCGATTGATGGAGCCTCAGGTGTTGACCAACCAGGTGGCCTCTGCTAAATGTGGATCCCAATTTTTGAAGGTCCCCCCTCCCAGTGCCTTCAATGTGGTTTATAACATTCCCTTGCACTGTTCAACTTTCCTGGCAGCTGGTGCATGATAGGGAATATGATACACCCACTCAATACCATGTTCTCTGGCCCAGGTGTCTATGAGGCTGTTTTTGAAATGAGTTCCACTGTCAGAGTCAATTCTCTCGGGGGTGCCATGTGTCCATAGGACTTGCTTTTCAAGGCCCAAGATGGTATTCTGGGCAGTGGCATGAGGCACAGGGTACATCTCCAGCCATCCAGTGGTTGCTTCTACCATGGTCTGCACATAGCACTTGCCTTGGTGAGTTTGGGGAAGTGTGATGTAATCAATTTGCCATGCTTCCCCATACCTATATTTTTACCAGTGTCCTCCATACCATAGAGGCTTCACCTGCTTGGCCTGCTTGATTGCAGCACGTCTCAGTCACGGATAACCTATGACATACTGTCCATGGTTAAGTCCACCCCTTGGTCACGAGTCCATCGGTATGTCACATCTCTTCCCTGATGACCAGAGGCATCATGGGCCCAACGAGCTAGAAATAATTCTCCCTTATGCTGCCAGTCCAGATCCACCTGAGATACTTTAACCTTGGCATCTTGATCCACCTGCTCGTTGTTGCAATACTCTTCATTGGCCCGACTCTTGGGTACATGTGCATCTATGTGACGGACCTTCACGGTCAGCTTCTCTACCCAGGCAGTGATGTCTTGCCATATTTCAGCAGTCCAGATGGGTTTTCCTCTGTGCTGCCAGTTGGCCTTTCTCCAATGATTCAGCCATCCCCACAGAGCATTAGCTGCCATCCACAAATCAGTGTAGAGATAGTCTCGTCCACTTCTCTTATTCAGCTATATTCAAAGCCAGCTGGATGGCTTTAAGTTCTGCAACCCGACTTGATCCTCCTTGTCCCTTGGTAGCTTCTGTGACTCTCCTTGTGGGGCTCCATTTCCAGTTTATCCCTACAATTTGGCAGGAACCATCAGTGAAGAGGGCATATCGCTCTTTATTTTCTGGTAGTTGGTTATATGGTGGGGCCTCCTCAGCATGTCACCTGCTCCTCCTCTTCTTCAGAAGATAGTCCAAAACTCTCACCTTTGGGCCAGTTTGTTATGATTTCCAAAATCCCAAGGCAATTAGGATTTCCTGTCTGGACTTGCTGGGGTATAGTTGGCCTCAGATCCTTTGTATTCCCAACTCCAGAACCCCAGCGGTCATCCTTGGGTCTCCCCAGGTCCCTTCTGCCAGAGGCTCCAGGAAGGACCATTCTCCCTGGCTGCAGTGTAGAGCACATTCTTCGCATCCTGCCCTGTCCTGACTGGCCCAAGGGCTACCACATGGGCAATCTCCTGTTTAATTTGTTCAAAAGCTTGTTATTGTTCAGGCCCCCACTGGAAATCATTTTTCTTTCATGTCACGAGGTAGAGAGGGCTTACAATTGTACTGTACTCAGGGATATGCATCCTCCAAAAGCCCACGGCACCTAGGAAAGCCTGTGTTTCTTTCTTGTTGGTCAGTGGGGACATAGCTGCTATTTTGTTAATCATTTCCTTTGGAATCTGGCAGTGTCCATCTTGCCACTTTGCTCCTAGAAACTGAATTTCTTGAGCAGGTCCCTTAACCTTACTTTGTTTAATGGCAAAACCAGCTTTCAGGAGAATCTGGATTATCTTCTCTCCTTTCTCAAAAACTTCCCTTGCTGTGTTCTCCCATACGATGATGTCATCAATGTACTTCAGATGTTCCAGAGCCTCACCCTTTTCCAGTGCAGTCTGGATCAGTCCATGGCAGATAGTGGGACTGTGCTTCCCCCTCTGGGGCAGTTGGTTCCAGGTGTACTGCACACCCCTCCAGGTGAAGGCAAACTGTAGCCTGCACTCTGCTGCTAAAGGAATGGAGAAAAATGTATTGGCAATGTCAGTGGTCGCATACCACTTTGCTGCCTTGGACTCCAGCTTGTACTGAAGCTCCAGCATGTCCAGCACAGCAGCACTCAGTGGTGATGTGACTTCATTCAGGCCACAGTAATCCACACTCAGTCTCCATTCTTTACTGGATTTACGCACTGGCTGTATAGGACTATTAAAGTGTGAACAAGTCTTGCTGACCACCCCTTGGCTCTCCAATTCACGAAGCATCTTATGGATGGTAATCAGAGTGTCTTGGTCAGTGCAGTATTGCCAACAGTGCACTGTTGCTGTGGCAATTGGTACCTGTTGTTCTTCAACACTCAGTAGTCCCACAGCAGGAGGGTCCTCTGAGAGACCAGGCAAGGTATTCAACTGTCTAATTTCCTCCATCTCCACAGCTGCTATCCCAAAAGCCCACCGATGTCCTTTTGGGTCTTTGAAATACCCGCTCCTGAGATAATCTATGCTGAGGATACATGGGGCCTCTGGACTGTAGCGTATGAAATGCGAGAGACACAGGCTGAGAGCAAGTGAATCTACATTTCGCAGAACTAAGACAGTACTTATACAGTGTAACATGCTATGTTCAGCAATTCTTCAAAGGCCGGTTCCAGGAACCTTTGTAAATTTGGCTGTAAGCTTTCTTATCAGAGCCAGGTTAGCAGAATATCTTTCCTGCCCTCAGGCTTTTGTGAGATAAGCACCCCTGATAACAGCAGACGATGTCTTCACAATAGGAGGTGGCTCCAGTGTCTTAACTGTAGAGGGTGGCTCCGATAGCTTCACAGTCTTCTTGTGCAATCCCACATCTCCCCCTTTTGTTTTTATCGGATTCAAAGCTAAATTAACCATAACTTGTTTCTATGTGCTTTTAACAGCCCTGATTATGTTGGAAAGGACAAGACAGAAGATTAAAAATTATATCATTGCTAAACAACCTAGTCCAATAAAAACAAAAACTCTTAAGTTTATTCCTGAAAATCAGTTTTTTGGATTCAGCCAAGAGATATCATTTTTCAGATCTGTCAGTACTTTTTGTTCCTGCAGACTTTGTAAGGTTTTAAGTTGATCCTTCAATTGAGTGTGAAGTGACTGAATATTCTGTTGCAAGGTTTTATCAAACGCTCCTTGGAGGTGGTTCTTAACTGATTCTGAATTCTGTTCTGTGTTATTCCATGGGAGAGGAGTGACACAAAAAATTATGGATATGTTCCCAATCACAGTGTAAGGATAGATGATTTTTTTGGGCCTCAACTCTCTCACCTATCCATAAAAGAGCACTTTCCAGGGCATCTAATCTGGCCATTATTTTTTAATCAATGTTTTCTTGTATTTGTAATTCTTCTGTGACATTAGTTAAAGCTTGCCTCACAGTGTAGGCAGTTTGAATGGAATGAGTTAAGGCAGTGACAGCCACAGAAGCTGTAGTTAATACTACCACAGCAGAAACAATGGCAAAGATCAGCCAACCCAGAAATCTGCAATTTTGCTTCTTACTCGTTTGGATTTCCTCATGGACTAGTCGAGCTAGCAGTGAGAGGCTGTTTTGTCCTTCCCAATCTCGAGTTAGATTTACAGGCACCCAGATTTAAGATCTTCTTTTAAATGGAAGAAGCACAGAATAGTTACGCATATCTTCATAGGTTACACATGCTTTGAAAACAAAAGAATCAGCGGATAAAAAATACAAACCATTTCTATAGTCTACCGAAAAATTATAAGCTAAAGCAAAAACATATGGATGCGAAGTACAAGTTATTAGTGATTGATCTTCTAGCAGCCTTAAGTTAACAATTGTAGCATTTTTAACTAATTTTACTTGGTATATTCTATTGCCAAAGGCAGGTAGCAACATTTTCCACAAATTTTTATACACACGGGACTGATTATTACCTAAGTAATATTGAATTAATGATCCAGCCATCCCACCATCATGCCAAACAATGCTGCAATTTGCCATTTGGGATGGGAAGATGTTCAAATTGGTCCCCTTTTTCTCTAAAGATACCATGTGGTCCCCAATCAATCACCCTCCCATGCTGTAAAAATTGTTGTTGTGGCTGTTGTCCTATACAGGCTGCCCATTCCAAACATTTCAAGTTGGAAATGGGTGTGAAATGACATTTGGGGAAATGCGGTGGGGTGGCATTCACAGATTTGTTGGAGGTAGACAGAATGGCTGGCAATGTAATAGCAGTTAGTTTTCTTGCAATCTCCAAGCATACATAGATTAAATGTAATTGCATAGAAAAGTTAGCACAAGGTAAAGCTAAAGAGGTACTTGTCTGGTTCTGCATTAGACATATAGGCGGTAAATCAGTAACAAAGGTAGTATTAATAATATATGTATTTACCATATCCTGATCTAGGGGAGGAAGCCAAATTCCTCCTACCCGTTCTGTTCCATTGTTGCTGAGGGGAGGTTCTGGATCCCACCACTTTAACGGGCGAAATATTGGAGGTTGGATTACATGAGCCCAGTAGATTCTTCCTTCCGCCGCTTGATGACAGTACAGCAGTAGAAAGATGACAGGACTCATTGTTGCCACCCTTGGCTGGGTTTGATGTATTTCGCTGGTAGCCAATATGGACCTGTAGATAAACACATCCATAACCTCTCCCCCAAGCTAACAGTGGAACTGGACCTTTCCACTGACCGCTGTGTACATCTTTGTATGTAACTTCTGGGTGAACTCCTCTATCAGCAGTCTGACCTAGGCATCTTTGATAGGCTGTTAAGTCATCTCTTGTGGAGAGATTTAAAAAATTTAAAACATAGTTTGCATTGTCAAGCTGCTCTTGAGGAAGCATACCTACCAGGTTCCCCAGTTTTTGTTTTTGCAGCATGTTTTTCAATGTGTAATGTGCCCTTTCCACTATGGCTTGACCCATGGGAGAGTGTGGTATACCTGTAACATGTTTGATCCCCCAAGTGTGGAAAAATTCTTGTGTTTTGTGAGATGTATATGCAGGTGCATTATCTGTTTTTATCTGCTGAGGCACACCCATAGTTGCAAAGGCACGCATCCAATGTCGGGTGGCATCCCTCGATTTCTCACCTTTGTATGCTGTTGCTACTATGAATCCTGAAAAGGTATCAATGGAAACATGGACATATTTACAAGTCCCAAAGCTCGACATGTGTGTTACATCTGTTTGCCAAATGTCATTAGGCTTTAATCTTTGTGGATTTGTCCCTAATGTTTGTGGCAAAGAAAAAGTCTGTTGATATTGTGAGCAAGTATTCACTACATCCCATGCTCGTGGCAAAGTTAAACAGAATTGTTTGGCTAGAGATCGGGCATTTTGATGAAAGAAATCATGAGAGAGTTTTGCCTGCCCTAATTTTTGTGGTATAATGACTGCCATAGTGAGGGCATCCGCTCTCACATTACCTTCCACTATAGGTCCAGGCAGAGTGGTGTGTGACCTAAGGTGCAGAATGTAATATTCATGAGACCTGTGGAGTAAAAGTTATACAAGGTGGTTAGTAACACAAAAAGATTCTTATTAGAGACCTCTTTCAGGAATGAATGCTCAATTCTCTCAACGATTCCTGTAACATAAAGAGAATCACAAACAATATTAATAGGTTCCTGTGAAAAAAGGCGAAATGCTTCTACCACGGCTGCTGGTTCGACTAGCTGGGTAGATCCAAGTTGAAAGGTTATAGAATGTTCCCACTGTCCCTTATCATTTTTCCACAGGGTGACAGCTTTGTGTGTCTTTCCTGATCCATCAGTAAAAACAGTCTTTGCATCAGGGATGGGTGTGTTTGACTGTAATCGCTGTGGTTGGAAGGGAAGTTCTTTGAAGGATTGTAACAGTGGATGTTTAGGTATTGAGTGAATGAATTGTCCATTGTAATCTGCGAGAGCAATTTGAAATGATAGCGAGTCTCTGAATAGATTTTCTAATTCTGTTGCAGTAATAGGAAGATGTATCACTGCCGGATCATATCCTGTTAGGCTTTGGCATCGGAGTCATCCCATTGACAGCAGCCGAATCAGCATCTCGTCAGGTGGTTACAGTTTTTGTGAAAGTGTGCAGCAAAAAAATCCACTCTAATAGCCAGAGATGATGTTCCTGTATATCACATTGTCCAATGAGAGCATAAGGTTGAAAAGACTGTAGAATTAGGAACAACTGTAAAGGCAAATTTGGGTTCCGATGCATGGCAAAGGATTTATTAATCTTGTCACTCGCATGTGCCAAAGCCTCTTGGGCAGTTTTTGTTAGCTGCCTAGGGGAGGAAAGATCTGGGTTCCCTTTTAACAATTGAAATAGAGGGGATAATTCTTCTGTGGTGATTCCCAAAAACGGGCGAATCCAATTGATAGTGCCTAATAGCTTTTGCAAATCGTTCAATGTGTGTATGTCAGTTTTTAAGGTTACTGGCTGTGGGGTGACTGTTGTCTCCAACAACTTGAAACCCAGGTATTTCCAGGGAGGCTCAGTCTGGATTTTTTCTGCAGCTACGCACAGGCCTCTGCTGGCAAGTGTTACCTTTAAAGCAGCAAGACAGTCACATAGTAATAGAGAATTGTCAGAAGCAATTAAAATGTTGTACATGTAGTGATACATCAGAACAGACGGATACTTTTGCCGTACTGGTTGTATCACTGAGTGAACAACGAATTGACGAATAGTAGGGCTGTTTTTCATACCTTGAGGTAGCACAACCCAGTGGTATCGTTCCATGGGGGCTTCATGATTGACAGATGGTAAGGAGAAGGCAAATTTAGGGCCATCATCAGGAATTGTAAAAAAAGCAGTCTTTTAAATCAATTATCACTAATTCCCAGTGTTCTGGAATCATTGTGGGATTAGGTATTCCTGGCTGTATTGCTCCCATAGGTGAAATGACAGCATTGATTGCTCTGAGATCTTGTAAAAGTCTCCACTTTCCTGATTTCTTAGGAATAACAAAAATAGGTATGTTCCATGGACTTGTGGAAGGAACTATGTGACCTAAATGTAATTGTTCTTGGACAAGGGTTCTGGCTTGATGAAGCTGCTCATATTTCAGGGGCCACTGGTTTATCCAGATAGGCTTGTCTGAAAGCCAAGTCAATTTAAGAAGTGGCTTGTCATCAATGGCCCCTATTAAAAATTTGTTGAAATTATTAAACCCCATTGTTTCATAAGGTCTTGTCCCTGGTATGTTCCCAGGATTGGAAGTACATACGGTCGAAAGGTGGCAGTCTTGCCCTCTGGTCCGATGACCTTCAGTTCCCTTTCAGATTGCCACAGGATCTGTTGTCTGCCGACTCCTGCGACGATGGCTGTAGAGGGTATCAGGGGCCAATCAGGAGGCCATTCCTTTTGTGATATGATGGAAACATCTGCACCAGTGTCGACTAGACCTGTAAAAGATTTTGATTCTATTTGACAAGTGAGCAATGGTCTTTGTACTCCTATGATTTTTGACCAAAATATTTGTGGGGTGTCTGTGTTCCCAAACCCTCCTGCATTTTGTTGTTGCTGTAAGATCAGTGCTGAACAGGGAATTGCTGGCAGAGGTATTAATTGTGCCAATTGGATTCTGTGTGGCACTGTGCAGGGAGGATTAGGTGTCCAAGCCATGATTTTAATTTCCCCTTTGTAATCGGCATCAATGATTCCTGGTAGTACAAACAGTCCTGTGCAGGTTGCAGAGAAGCATCCCAGGAGTAAAGCATGTGTTTGAAATAGCAGTGACCTGCACACAGAGGTGGGCAGCAGGTGAACCGAGGTGTCATTCAGGGTTGTGGTAGCACTGACGGCCAGCTCCAGACCGGCATTCCCGGGGGAGCTCCTTGCAAGGCTTGTGCTTGCATTGGTATCTGATTCCTGTTGGTTTTGCGGGCACCGGAACCTGCCCCCCCTTTGAAGTTTCCCTACTGCTGTTGTGGGAGAATGTTGCCATCTTTGTCGTATTTAGAACGGCATTGAATGCTCCAATGAAATCCTTTTTTGCAGAGAGGACAGGGTTGACTGGGTTTTTTTATTGCCCTTTTGCCCCTTTGGACACTGTATTCTGATGTGCCCCTGCTCTCCGCATTCAAAGCACTTGACAGCTGCTCTGGCCACTTGGAGCTGCTGGGCTATCGCAGTAGCAATTAGCTCTGCTTTGAACTGCTCTGAGCCGATGTTATCACATGCTTTGATATAGTCAGAGAGTGTAACATCAGAACAGTTACATATTGGGTCCATTGCTTTTTTGCAGTCATTGTTAGCATTTTCATAAGCAAGAGATTTTAAAATAGCATCAGCTGCTTCTTGTATATCAATTTGCCATTTAACAGCTGATTGTAACTGATCAATAAAGGTAATGTATGGTTCCTGAGGCCCCTGCCTCACAGCAGCAAAACCAGGCTCTAATTTTTTTGTATCAGGCACTTTTCGGAGTGCACGCATTGCGATAACAGTGGATTGGTTCCCCACTTGTGACGGGAGCCTTAGTTGTGCCCGAGCAGTAGCATACACTTCTGTGCCAGAGAGCAGTGATGCAGTGATATTAATAGGTGATTGTTGGTTAGCATTGTTCAATGCCTGGGTTTGAGCCAAATCTACAAATTCTGTCCACCAGACAGAGTATTGCCCTCCTGTCAAAATTGTTTTAAAAAGAGATTTCCAATCCACAGGTAACATCATATGAGCCTCTGCAATTGCATCCAATAAATTCATAGTAAAGGAGGAAGGTAAACCATTTTCTTTTACTGGTTTCCTCAGTTCCTTTACCATTTCATATGATAATTGTTCTTGATGTGGGTTTTGATTGCAATATACAACAGGCATTGCTTGGAAAAACTCAATATCACCCTCTTCCAAAGCACGTCTGTGGCATTTCTGTATAAACCTTTCTGGCTCAGGTCCTATAGGTGGTAATGGTTCCTCATCACAGTCACTAGAGGAATAGGATGGTGGTCTAATTTGCGAAATATTTGCTGCAGCCTTTCTGCGTGCCGCTTGCAGTATTTCTTCCGCGCTAGGAGCAGCTGCTGCCATAGCACGTACTGGGGTGAGAGGAGGATATAAATCTGGCTCTTGTCCAGAGTCAATTGGACCGGGATCAAATGGATTCTTTCACTCCAGACTGTTCTCTTCAGGTGATGTTTCATTTACAAAAATAACAGAATCTGATGATGATGCAGGTGGGGCATCTTCTAGGAAACGATCTGCGTCCTTAAATTGTTGCAAAGCAGAATATATCACACACCAAGTAATAATATCATCAGAGTGGACATTGTGATGAGTAATTTGGGGAGTTTGCAAACATTCACTGACCTTTTGCCAGTGAGTAAGGTCATAAGAACCATCAGACAGGTACCAGGGACAAAATCATCTGACCAATATAAGTAGCTGTATGAGTCTTTGGGGTTGGATGTTAAGTCTTTGTTTCCCTGGTAATATGCAACAGGCAGTCTTTTTGCAGTTTTGGGGGTTTAGTTGCGCCTTGCCCCATTATAAGAAATGCTGTCTGACCGCTCGCAAAGGCTAACCTGTTTCTATAGTCAGCAATGAGAGGAGCTCTTCGGTGATCAGCTGAACACACCCACGGTTGGTTCAGTGGGAGTATGCCACCGGACTGGATCACGTCAGTTGCAAAGACCCTGTTTCAAGGCACCATTTGTAGCGTATAAAATGCGAGAGACACAGGCTGAGAGCAAGTGAATCTATATTTTGCAGAACTAAGACAGTACTTATACAGTGTAACATGCTATGTTCAGCAATTCTTCAAAGGCCGGTTCCAGGAACCCTTGTAAATTCAGCTGTTAGCTTTCTTATCAGAGCCAGGTTAGCAGAATATCTTTCCTGCCCTCAGGCTTCTGTGAGATAAGCATCCCTGATAACAGCAGACGATGTCTTCACAATAGGAGGTGGCTCCAGTGTCTTAACCGTAGGGGGTGGCTCCGATAGCTTTACAGTCTTGTGCAATCCCACACTGGACCAGTCACAATGGGATGTTTGTGCCACTCCTTCCTGGTCAAGCTCACTTCAGCTTCCAGCGCAGTCAACTGTTGTGATCCCCCTGTCACCCCAGAAATAGAAATGGTTTCTGCCCCCACATATCTTGATGGCATCAGGGTAAATTGTGTGCCAGTGTCAACCAAAGATGTATAACTTTGTGGGTCTGATGTGCCTGGCCATGGGATCCACACAGTCCAACAGACCCAACTGTCCCTTTCCTCGACCTTGCTAGAGGCAGGGCCCCCCTAATTCTGGTCACAGTATGCATTGCTCTATTCCTTTAAGTATGACCTGGAGGTCCCTTCAAGAGGATTGGACATATCATTACTCCTATACCGCCTGGAGTCTTGTCCACGACAGACCAGAGCAGCATTTACCCTAGATTAGTTTCTCGCAGCACTCATTCCTCTTTTTAATTCATGTACCCGTGCCGCTAAGGAAGAGGTGGGTTTTCCATCCCACTTCCTCATGTCTTCTCTATGCCTATGAAGGAAAAACCATAGAGTGCCTCACAGAGTGTACCCTCTCTCCTTGGCTGGCAGACACTGTCGCCGGTGTGCTGGATGGTGGGGTGTGGCTACCTTCCGAAAGCGTCTCCAGCGAAGCTGCTCGGCGGGGCAAACACACTCACATAAACACACACACACTGGATAGCTTCTCCTATAAGGTGGATTGACGGCAAAGAGGCAGGAAGGGTCTTCGTATGAGGTTCCACGAGAGAAGTTTATTGCAGAGACATGAAGGTTCCCAGTGATGAAAGACGGGCCGCACGGCAGGGTCCAGGGTTATATACGGGGTTGGTAGGGGCGGGGATAGCATCAGGGACCAATAATCTGAGGGTACGGGGGCGGTACATAGGCAGGGTTAGGGTGTGGGAGCCAATGGGAATGACTGGGGGAGTAGGGAGGGAGTAGGGGCCAATGGGGGAACAGGAAAAGGAGAACCCTCTGGAACTGGGACATATAGGGTAGAAAGGGGCAGGGAGGCCAACGGGCCAACAGGGGAAACAGCACCGAGGTACATTAACATAGTGAAACAAAGCGTCCTGGAAGAGGCCTTTTCAGTCACCCTAACCTGGGGAGCTACCTAAGTTTGCTCCCTCCAAGGGACCCTTGTGGTCCCTCTGTAAGCAGGCTCACTGGCCTCCACAGGACACCTGCTCCTAATAGCAGAGACTCTTGTCTCTCCTTGTGAGATACAGGAGATTCCCTCCTTAAGTTCCTCTCTCAGTTTCTGGTGGCCCTCTTCAACTTTCTCTTCCAGGCTCCGGACATGCTCAGCCAGTTTCGTTTCTACAGATGAGATGTGGGCACGTAACAGGGCGGTGACAGTGTCTTCATAAATCCTTAGTTTACTAACCAATGCACCCACCTTGTCCGCTCCCTCTATTGCAGTGTTGCTAAGTAATGGGAATATATTTCTAGTCCAAGCCATGTGAATTTCAGTCACATCTGTGATATGCACTGGACACCATCTGGACTTATGGCATTTCTTGTCCTCTGAAAAGATGATCTCCAGCACAGCTAATTCCCTTAGGCATCAGATACCTTGCTCCATCATGTTCCATTGTCCTTGCTGCACATGGAGATCCTCCTTACAAAGGTATATTTCCCTCACACTTGCCAGCAGTCGCCATCAGAGGCTGAGTTTCCTGTCTTTTCCCAATCCCTTGGTCAATAACCACATCCCGGGACTGGGATCCAAGGTACCCTGCTTCACTACCATCCAGGATGGTGTCATTTGCTGCAGCGTCCCAGATTTGGAGCAGCCAGGTTAATATGGACTCGTTTTCCTGAAGGGTGAACTCTCTATGCAGTTCACACAGCTTGTCGAGGGATAGGGATCGAGTGATCATTTCTGGCTCCATCTCTTCTGCTGGATGTGAAGGTCCTACCTCCTCATCATTCACTATGCAGACCAATTTGGTCTTGGATTTCCTTTTCTGAACTGGGGCGACTGCTACTGGCTTAGGCTGTCCTTCTGGTTCATTGACGGTTTGTGTGGATATGGTGCCTGTTGCTTTGTTTCCTTTTCCCTCTGGCTCAGCTGTGGTTTGTGTGGACACAGTGCCTATTGATTTGTTTCTTTTCTCCTCCTCCTGAAGGTGCTGTACTATACCAAGAAGTGTCCAGTAGGCAGTATCCAGGGCCCAGCATGTTGCAGTAAGCTGTCCATCTCTGTAGCTTTCAGAGAATTTTCCCTTCACATACCTTATTACTTTAACGGGGTCCTGCATTTGTTCAGGGGTGAACTTCCATATCATTGGAGGAGAGAATTTTTCCAAATACTGGCCCATGTCCTTCCACATCCCATGCCACTAAGGATTATCCACTTCCAGGGCAGGCCTCTGGACAACTTCCCTAGAAGCCTCTGTCCTGACTCTAAGCATGGTGTAGACAGTGCATGCTGTACAGAGAAAACATAGCAGAACTAACAACAAGATTATGCTGTCCTTAACATCTACAGGGAACTCAACATTTTCAAAAACTGTTGTATCAGGCCTGAAGGGATGGAAAAAACCATTCTCTCCTCTTCCCCCCATGGGCTGGGTGCGATTATTAATGAGGCCACATAGGTAGCAGACCAGACTAGGACAGGCGAACAAAACTGAATATACATTCCAAATGAGATTCATGTCCTCTGATGTTATCATGCAATAAACATAGTATATTAACAAAGCAATTTTGATACCTTTCCCTGGTCTTAAAAGGAGCATCACAATAGGCGAATAGATCCCCATATGCGGAAATATATACAGGGTAAGGTACAACATCCATGTGAACATGTCTTGGGGGAGTGGCTAACGGTGATGAGGTTATCCCATAGTCGTTTTGTGCCTGGAATTGTCACTGTTTTTTCCCCCTGGACTCGCACACACACCACCCCCCCCCGGCCCGCAGCTCAGGGGATAGCGTGAGAGGTGTAAGCTTAGCCCAGGATCCTGTGGGGGGTGAGGCAGGGCTCACTCTCCCTCTTCTGGTTGGGCATCAAGCCGGGCTGCTGCGTGGTTGACAGGGTGAGTGCATCTAGCCTGAGATACTGTTGCCCAGTGGTTTTTGTTTTTTCCTGCACTGTGACCAGGGACTGCCTGCTTGCTTCCTTGTTGCTTGGGAGCTCAGAGCCAGCGTGTGTGGACTGCCTCCTGCTGGATCCCTGCCTGCAGCGTGGTAGCCACAGCTGCTCCTGTGTGTTTTAAGCTCCGAGGCTCTTATCTGCTGCAGTTTCTACACTGCAGGCCTGATCGTTTTTATTTCTCTGTTTCCTGGCCTTTCGGGGATCCAAAACTAATGGTGGGGGTACTGGGATCAGCCACTGCCTGTGAGCTTTGCAAAGGAGCAATCTCCCATCCTCCCCTTCGCCCGAGCTCCCACCACCCCCTCAGGCGGTTTCTGAGCCTGCACCGGAGCGCCCCTGAGGCCACAGGGGAACCATTGCAGCCCCTCTGCCTCAACACGAGCCAACAGCGCCCCCTGCCAGTTGCGATTGTAACTACACCAAAGGGGACATTGCTTGACGGGTGGGAAAAGGCTGTTATTGGGTTTTTCTGTTTTGTTATTTTTCTTTTTTGTTGTTGCTGTTGTTGTTTGTCTGTCTTCTTATATATATTCTAGTAAAGAACTTATTCCTTTTCCCATATCTTTGCCTGGAAGCCCCATAATTTCAAAGTTATAATAATTTGGAGGGAGGGGGTCATCTTTCCATTCCAAGAAGGTTCCCACCTTCCTTGGAAAAAATCTGTCTTTTAAACCAGGACAACACATCAAGCATCACGATAATTAGGGAGTTTCTGCAACCCAATACAAAACTGTAATTCCAACTTCTCTCGAGCCCCACATTGGGCACCAAAATATGTGCTGGTTATTCCCCAGAGGGGAGTTATCACAGATGAGTCATTAGTATGAAGAAAAAGAAACACTACCCTGTCTCACAGGGTTTGCCTCTTCTCCCTTATTTCCTTTAACACCCAGCTTGTAGCCTGAGGTGTCAGGTGTGCACTGGGCAGCTACTGCAAAAGACCCATCATTAACAGTTTGTCAGAAATCATGCAGAGGGGAGTAGAATACACAGTTTGGTTACACCCACATTGGCAGTCTCCTTCTGTAACCATGGCAAAAGATGGTTTAACTATGTAGCATAAGTTGTAAGTGTTGGTAAGAGGGGATTTCAGGAATAAGAAATAGAATGAGTGTCTCGATTTTGAGACAAATTTGAGAGAGAGACTCTTTGGACTGAGTCCTTCTCTCCAAAAAGATTCCAAAAATCCCCTTTCCACCAATGGGGAATGAATACTAATAGATGAAAGTGAAAAAAAATTAAACCGTTTATTAACAAACAGGCAAGGGAAAATAAAAGGTAAATAACTGTTAAGCACTAAACCATCAGAACCCACTTCCCCACACACACAGAGAAACAAAACCCAAAAAAACCAGTGTCCAGAGAGTGGAGGCAGTGCAGGAGGAATACACCTTTCCCAACACGTGGTCCAAAAATGGTGCCAGCTTTCCATACAGAGGGGCAATAGACCCCCTGCCCCCACGGAGCAGTCCTGCAGCAGAGAAAAATTCCAGTGGCTACCTGGTGTTGACTTTTTTCCCTCTGACAGCAGTCACAACAGGCAAAAACAGCTGGGCTGGAGCCTTTTCATGTGCTTTCTCTCCTCGGCTTGGCTCTGCGTTGCTTGGGGCTGGGTGGAGCTGCTCCACTCCTGGTGATCCCACTCCTGCCGGTTTCAGAGCAGCAGCCTGTTCACTTCATCTCCTAGCAGCCAAAGAAATGCACCTCCAGCTTCTCCAATCAAGGGAAAAAGGAAAAGTGTTTTGCTTGGGCCAAAAACCAAGTCAGCCAAGCAGAGAAACCACGCGGCCCAGCACTGAGGGAAAAACCATGCTGTCAGGCAGGGGTTTGGCAGGGGCAGCCCCAGTCATGACTGTCAGGCAGCAGCCGTCACAGGAGGACACGTCAGGGCAGGGGTCTGGCAGAAAACGGCTCTGGTCTGCTCTCTCTTCACAAGCAGCAGTCATGTACCAATTCTGGAACCAGAAGAGAGGGAGGGACTTCCTTGCTCCCCAGACCGGAAGAGAGGGAGCAAGTTCCCAACCCCCCAAACTGGAAGAGCGAGAGAGCAACTCCCAGCCCCGCCCCCACCAGGATCCCGGCTGGGCTCACCTGATACCCCCAAGCCAGGAAGGGGGGGAGGGGTGTAGAAAGAGAAAGTAATAACAATTTTTTAGGCATAAGCAGAGGATCATGTAATAGACTAGATCACTCCAGGACAATGAGATAGTGAGAAGATACTTAGATGCATCAGATAATGTGGAACCTGAGCATGACCACAAATGGTATGGAATAAGGGGTGGAGATTGTATGGGAACTGGCTGTGATGGACTTAACTTCCTTCATAGCAGCCTTTATGGTGGTGTATTTTGCATTTGCAGCCAAAAAACTTGATAATGCACCAATGTTTGGCTATTTCTGAGAAGTGATTGCACAGGTTCATGGCTTTTCCTCTTTTCCCCCTGTTCTCGCTCCCAGTGAGTGTGGTTGAGAGAGGACATAAACAAGACAGCTGACCCAAACTGACAAAAGGGGTATTCCATACCGTATGACATTGTGTTCAGTAATAAAAGCCCAGGGAAAAGGTCAAAGAAGGTCAAAGAAGGTGTAGAAGGTCAAAGAAGGTTTACCCCTCGATAAACAAGGCTGGGAAATTGGTAACAATGGATGAGAAGGCTGAGGTGCTCAAAAACTTTTTTGCCTCAGTCCTCAAAGGCAACCTCTCTTCCCACACCTCTTGAGTGGATGGACAGCAGGATGGAGACTGTGGGAGCAAAGTCCCATAGTAAGAGAAGGTCAGGTTCATGACCATCTGAGGAACCTGAATGTACAGAAGTCTACAGGACCTGATGAGATGCATCCCAGAGTCCTGAGGGAATTGGCTGATGTAGTTGCCAAGACAGTCTCCATGAAATTTGAAGTGTCATGGCAGTCAGAAGTCCCCAGTGACTGGAAAAGGGGAAACATTGTACCCATCTTAAAAAAGGGTAGAAAGGAGAACCCTGGGAAATACTGACCTGTCAGCCTCACCTCTGTGTCTGGGAAGATTCCAGAACAGATTCTCCTAGAAGCTCTCCTAAGGCACATGGAGGACCGAGGTGATTCGAGACAGCACGGCTTCACCAAGGACAAGTCCTGCCTCACCAATTTAGTGGCCTTCTACAATGAGATGACTACATTAGTGGACAAGGGAAGGGCCATGGATGTCATTTATCTGGACCTCTGTAAAGCCTTTGACACTGTCCCCCACAGCATCCTTCTCTTGAATTTGGAGAGAGATGGATTCATTGGATGGTCTGTTAGGTAGATACAAAAGTGGTTGGATGGTGTAAGGCCCCAAAAAACTTGCTCGAGGAGACTTAAAAGAGTTTATAGTTGTTCATATACTCTGAGTTAGACGCAGGGGAGAAATACCTGCAAGATATTCTCAAGAGGTCAAAACAACAAAAGACTACTGGAAATTTCAGAATATGAGAGAACTTTGGCAAAAAGTTTAGAGCAACATTCGATCAACATGAAACACTTATCAAAGCATTAACTTAGCCCGTTCAACTTAGCAAACTCTAAGCCTGTTTGATTTTAAGTTGCTCAAAAATTCCAAGAAGAGGGAATTATAAGAAGAAAGGGATAAAGACAGAAAAGATATAGAAAAGTACACATATAGCTACAAACTCCTGGATTCCAGCAGTGTTCAGACTAAAATTCCAAGAGGAGGTAGGGTCAAGACATCTGATTGCCTTGTGTTCAGCCTTAAGTACCCATTGGCCTTCCTGGGCCCTCCCCCCAGGTGGGACTTCCAGTCATTTGGCCACTCAGGAGCTGAGTTAGGGGCTCCAGAGGAGGAGCGTCTAGCATTGTCAGTGATTGGCAGTCACTGCCAGGCTGGGATACGGACTCTAGAGGGGTGGGGGTGTGCAGGGCGGTGCACTGCCTCGCCAGGGCAAGGCCCAACCTGCCCCTTCCCCCACACACATGCACCCCAAAATATCTTGAGACATCGATCTTTCCAGTCTCTCAGACAGTTGCATCCGGAGGGTAGTGGGCAAGGGCTCAGAGTCCCAAAAGACATGAGTGATAAGCCAACTTCATCCTGGCCTTCATCCAAAGCAGCATGGCCAGCAGGTCAAGGGAGGTGATTCTGCCCCCTACTCCACTCTTGTGAGACACCACCTTGAGTACAGCTTCCATCTCTGGAGTCTGCAGCAGAGGAAGGACATCAACCTGTTGGAGCGAGTCCAGAGGAAGGCCACCAAGATGATTAGAGGAATGGAGCACCTCTCCTATGAGGAGAGGCTAAGAGAGTTGGTATTATTCAGCCAGGAAAAGAGAAGGCTTCTTCCAGTACCTGAAGGGAGCCTACAAGAAAGATGGGGAGAGACTATTTAAAAGAGCATGTAGTGACAGGATGAAAAAGGGTAGATTTAGATTAGATATTAGGAAAAAATTCTTCATTGTGATGGTGGTGAGGCACTGGAACTTGTTTCCCAGAGAAGTTGTGGATGTCCCATCCCTGTTCAAGGTCAGATTGGGTGGAGCTCTGAGAAATCTGGTCTAGTGGAAAGTGTCCCTGCCCATGGCAGGGGGGTTGGAATGAGATGATTTTAAGGTCCCTTCCAACCCAAGACATTCTATGATTCTATGAAAAGGGGGAGGATGGGGGAACATTTGTGGTTATGGTGTTTGTTTTGTTGCCTTATATGTTTGAAAAGTAAAGGCTGAGGCCGAATAAGAGGATAAAAAGTAAAAATTTATTAAAGGATACAGAGAAAGCAAAGCTTTCCCAGGGGTATCCCCGGGACCCCCCATTTGTGCAGGGTTTGGGCCCAATCCTGCGAGCGGGGTCCAGCAAGTGTAAGTTATACAAAGGTAAAAAGGGTGCAAAAAAGGGTTCTGTGCTTGTTCAGGCTTCTACTATTATAGGGTTTCAGTGAATTAACATAGTTTTGAAATATTCACAGAACACGTCTACGGGGATGGTGATTCCACCACATGCCCAGGTAGACCATTCCAGTATTTAATCACTCTTTCTGTAAAAAACTTTTTCCTGATATCCAACCTATATTTTCCTTGGCGCAGCTTAAGACTGTGTCCTCTTGTTCTGTCAGCTGTTGCCTGGAAAAAGAGACCAGCCCCCACCTGACTACAACCACCTTTCAGGAAATTGTAGAGAGTGATAAGGTCGCCTCTGAGTCTCCTTTTCTCCAGGCTAAACAACTCCAGCTCCCTCAGCCATTCCTCATAGGGCTTGTGTTCCAAGTCCTTCACCAGCCTTGTTGCCCTCCTCTGGACATGCTCAAGTGTCTCAACATCCTTCCTGAACTGAAGGGCCCAGAACTGGACACAGTACTCGAGGTGCGGCCTCACCAGTGCTGAGTATAGGGGAAGAATGACTTCCCTGGTCCTGCTGGCCACACCATTCCTGATACAGGCCAGGATGCCATTGGCATTTTTGGCCACCAAGGAACACTGCTGGCTCATGTTGAGTCGGCTGTCGACCAGTACCCCTAGGTCTCTTTCTGCCTGGGCACTGTCCAGCCACTCTGTCCCCAGCTTATAGCGTTGCAGGGGGTTATTGTGGCCAAAATGCAGGACTCGGCACTTGGACTTATTGAACTTCATCTTATTGGACTCTGCCCATCTATCCAACCGTTCCAGGTCCCCTTGCAGAGCCCTTCTACCTTCCAACATATCGACACATGCTCCCAGCTTAGTGTCGTCTGCAAATTTACTAATGAAGGACTCAATGCCCTCATCCATGTCATCAATAAAAATATTAAACAGAACTGGTCCCAGCACAGACCCCTGAGGAACACCACTAGTGACTGGCCGCCAGCTGGATGCAGCACCATTCACCACCACTCTCTGGGC
>JACAXG010000846.1:2967-27261 GCA_018881555.1 Amblyornis subalaris | reverse complement strand
AGTCGAGGGGCTTCACTACGTCAGGAAAAGGGGACTGTGGGATAGCTGGAGTTAGTAAGGAGTGGAAAACTACTGGAGTTAGAGGGGTTTGCATGCTCTTATCACAAAGGAATGAAGGGAGGAAGGATTCCATGCTGCTCCTGCTTTCCGTCACATCGCGTGATCTTCCATCCACCTGTCCCTTTCTACCACACCTGCAGTTGTGGGGTGTGTCACACAAGTTTGGTATTCCTCATTCTCTGACTGGTCAAGCTATTGTAGAACGTGCTCATGGTACTCTGAAGCGGGTTCTTCAAAAACAAAAACGGGGAATGCAGGGTGAAACCCCGCACAGTCAGTTGGCAAAAGCTTTGTATACCATCAATCACCTTATGGTACTGCAGAATTCTAATAATCCTGTCATTTTGAACCATTACCTCTCGTTACAGGCTTCGGACGAGGCACAGCAGCCTCGAGCAAAGGTTCGGGTGCGGAATTTAGTCACCAAACAATGGGAAGGTCCTTATGACCTTATTGCTTCGGGTCACGGGTATGCTTGTGTATCCACAGATACTGGGGTGCGCTGGGTACCTGCAAAGTGTGTTCGTCCTGACCTGTAACCGCAGAGGCAAAATCCGGCCGACAGGCAAGGTGGAGACCGTGACCAAAGTGAAAGTCAAGTGGATGGAACATTGAGTGATGACTCAGATGCAGATGATGTGGGTGATCACTCCGATGGTCCTTCCACAAGCAGAGATTGAACATTGTTCATTTTTCTTTTTTCTTTTTCTTTTTTTAATGGAAAAAGGGTGAGATGTTGTCCTGGGTTTTGTAGTTCTTCGATGTTTCTCATCTTTGTAACAGAGTTCTCATGCACTTTTTGTAAACACAGCCATGTTTTGCTAACTGTTCCTTATTGTTTACATTCCATTCTCCTAGGCGGAGACATTTGATGGATTTTTCCTTTGACCAGTGTGATTGAGAGGTGGTAACCTCACCCTCCAATCCACGGTGGTTTCTAAGAACATATAAATAAACAAGCTCGGGGTCGTCTGGCCCCTTCTTGCTTCCTGTCTTGATAGAGCTGAGTCCGCGTGGTTTTTTCGTGTCCAAGTGCGACAAGCAGTGTAATCTAAGTCTCTGTAAAAGGGTAGCCGGCCTTGTTCATAAACAACTGGGCATGTAGTAATAACTGAGTTATCTCCGTGTTTTAACGCGGCCTCTTGGCAGTCCTGGCAGCGAGGTGCCATAGCATCAGCATTCCGTGTAAGGCATAAATCTGCCGTCTGCTCATGAATTATGGCTCCCTAGTAAGGATAGCTATCAAAAGGGAGCATCTCCTCAGGGGGCGGTCTGACCACAGAGCCGGCTGGTATCCTGTCTGGTATGCCGCAAACTGCCTCTAGGCGAGTGAGGGCTGGGGGGGCCACCTGGGCCGGGGAGCCTAGAGAGGTGGGGGGACCCGGGGGATCCGGGGGGCCAAAAGCAGCTGAGGGGGCCACCGCCAGTGGGGCAGCCATGGTGGGGGGGCTGGCGCTGGGGGGGCAGGCACCAAAGGAGCCACTGCAGAAGGAGCTGGCAGCGAAGAAGCCGCGGCTGGAGGGGCACCCTGCAGGACGGCTGCTGCGGGGGAGGTGGTGTGTAGAGGCCGCTCCGGGGGAAGCCAGCACCAAGGGAGCTGACGGGCCAGTAGAGTCAGCTTGTAAAGGCAGCTGAGAGCATAAGGCTGTGTGAGTTTCTTTAAGAGGTGCCATAATAACTCCCCAAGTAGCAAGGTGCCTGGACGCATTGGCATCGCCAGTACTCGAAACATCAAAAAGTTCCTGTCCTACTACCCGCCAGGCGTCCAGTTAAAAAGTGCCAGCTGTGGGCAAGTCTTTTACATGCATGGACATCCAGTCCAGGAAGGCAAGTAACTTAGTATCAGAAATGTCTCTGTTCTGTCAATGCAAGAGCCATCATAAATTCTCTAGGCTCTGCTTTTGCTCAAGTGACATTTTTGCTCCCATGATTTACCCCGTAGCTCACCTTAAGGAGATGAACGCTCAGGCCGTCAGAGCCAGTTACCCGAAGGTGAAGACCGCTCCTCTCCCTGGATCTGCTGCCTGGATCTGCTGCCTGGAGCTGGTCCCTGGATCCGCGGACCTTTGTTCCTGGTTGTAGTCCAACTCTTCACTGTGATCCGATTGTAGGGAAGCAGAGCGACACACATCCTCCAGGCAGGTGCAAAAGGGAATCCGTTTATTGCAAAAAACAGGCCTTTTTAAGCAGTTAGGCCTTTATCAGTTACATACCTTTGAAATACCACAAATATAATTCAACCAACCACCATAAGCCACGATGTGAACATGCGATGATTATATAACTTGTTTTTCTACCTCTAATTCAGCTGAGTCATTCCCAGAGTCCTTTTCTACTTAGCTGAAGTAACAGGAGTAAGCCATAATTTTGCAGGGGTAACAAGGCCTTCAGTTTGCAAAGCCCCACTCATCCGCAACATCAAGTATACTGGACTTTTATAGCATAAAGAAGTTCGCTGCCAGTCATATGCCTTCGGGGCAGTTTAACAGCTTATCTGCCAAACCTTACTTCAAAGGGGAGATGTGTGTTTTAAGATGGTAGGCCAGAGTGACTTTTTAGCGTATCAAACACCAAAAAATATCACTGGTGCCTCAACAGATAGCTCACCACAGATAGTTTGCATTGTTTGTATCTTCTGACCGGATTCCAGGCCAAGCAGATAAGCTTTATCAGGGTGAGGCATCCTGCCACACTCCACCCCTTGACTGCAGTCAACCATCTTTACCTCATGAAGTGGTACTGCAGGTACCCCTTGCCTTCATGCTATAAAAGCATCCACTCTATATGTGTACATCGTTGTTAAGTATGTTGAGATACATCATTCTCTTAAGTTTTACTATTTTTTCTTAACTCATGTAGTTTAAAAGCATGTTAACTATATTATCATTATACATTATATCGAAAATTGTTATAAAGTCAGACAGAATTTAGTTAGTAAGATTAAATGGAGCATAATGAAGTGCGGGAGCTCAGGACTTCTGAACAACAAATCAATATGATTACGCAGAAGACGCTTTATTGTTTACATTACACTACTTATACATTTTAGAATTACTGTCCATGCGATCACGCATTATTTGATTGGTCCCTCTATCTTGTCCACGTGCTCTGCATGCACCTTCTAGAAAATATGATTGGTTCTAGTCCAGTGCGGCACAGTCTTTCTTTATCTATTTCTTGCTGTCTTGGTATTCTGTTCTTCAGCTTTTCCTTTCCCAATTTAGCGCAGTTTACATTTCAGTAACCTTGATGAATTCCTGAGGGCTCTGATAAGAATAACTGAGGATGGTTTGTCTGGGGCACATTTCAGGGCTCAAATACCTTACAACAATGTAGAATTAGTTTTTAGTTTTGGCAAGAAACATTGTGGTTAGTATCCTCATGTGTTGGGTTAGGTACTACACTTGTATATATATACAATGATCACTAACAAAAATACAAATTCTGATTAGTAATAATATATCAACAGGGTATAATACTAAATTCAGTATCCATGGTAGTTTGGAACAATCCAAATGAGTCCTCCTTCCATGATGTTTCCTACCCCTTGAGTCTTAAAATTGAAGGAATGATGTGATGTAAACCAGGATCCAGGAAAAAAGGGTTCATGAAGCCTGTCTTTCGGTTGCAGTGATTAGAGGAGTTCAACAGACTGGTCGGCAACTCCCTTCACTTTCAATTGTGCTTCTTAATACAATTCTTTGGTTAAGGTCATCATTAACAAATATAAGAATTTTACTACACAATAGTCTGGTTGCCTCAGGGGGAATCAGAGGTATAATGAAATCAAATTGTTCCTACCTACTTAGCATATTACTCCAGTCAGGGTCCTAGGTTTGGACCAAATACCTTCCCAACTTTATCAAATCCTTCATTGGTTTCCAAACCCAAAAGTTCTTTATTTCTTCCATCAGTTCTTTCTCCCTTCCTCCAGGAGCCATCAAAAATTTAGCATTCCTTGTTTTGTACAATCATGCTTCGTACATTGTTTCCCATTACTATATGCACTTCCTTCAATATAGTAATTTTATACTTTGCTTTGAAGAGGTAGGAAGAGGTACACTAATCTGATTCCATAATCATATGAAATCTTGTGCAAGCTCCCAAGCTAAATTTAGGGAGAAATCTTCTCCGCCCACTGTGGCAACCACAGAAAAACCCCACAAACATTCTAAAGCAATGCTTGCAGAAAACTCATATACAAATTGCAAAACTAAAACATAAACAAATATTAATCAAAACAATCAAAAACTTATCACATTCAAATTATCTGGTACTCTAATAATGCTGATCAAGATTCCTAACACTATGTAAATAGATTTAAGTTAGAGTAACCATCCATCCTTTGAAAACCTTTTTAGAAAAAATGTTTTTTGTCAGATTTACACACCTTAGTCCATCCTATTTTGAAAATTTGGAATAGAATCCATATACCAAGCATTAATATCAGAACTATGATAATTATGCCGATCAGTTTTCTTATGATCACATTTAAATTTGTAATCCATGATGTTATCCAATCAACTATATCTTTCCCTTGATTTTTTGTATTTCATGAAAGATTCTGGTGTTCTTTCTAATTTCTTCCAAATCAGTCTGTATTCTCAGAGTCTCATCTATGTATATACAGCAACTGGTGTTGATAACTGTGCATACATCACCTTTGGAAGCCAAAGGCAAATCCAAAGCCATTTGATTTTGTTTAACTACCTTTGAAAGGCTGGTAACTTCTTGTTATAAAGTGATAATTGCATCGTTTGTACAATTTTCTATTTGTTCTATAACTCCGGATATGTTAACTAGAGCCTTCTCCAATTCAGATACTCCTAACCATGGTAATAATCCTCTCACAAATTTGTGGAATCCAGAGGATCTCTCAACTAAGGGATTTAAATTTTGTGCCTTGCTATAAAAGATCATAGATGTCCTTTGGGGAATTCCTGTTTATCAATAACATCTATTTCTGGCACTACATTTCCAGTGCTACATATTCCTTGCCATCCAGGAGATAAAGCTTTTCTAGCTTGATTTCTGCAAAGCTAGTAGTATCCCATATTATCTGGAATAGGCCACCAACGAGTATTTAAAATACCTATTCCTGTTACATCCAAATATGAGCGACACTTGGGATAATCTCCTACCATTATTCCTTGGTTACACTCAGGTGGCTCCATTTTTTAGTGTGAAGTTACTCCTGGCTGCTTTAGGCATCTTTGAATACAGGAGGTCTCAATGACTATCATCACTACCAACAGAATTTGTTGATCTATGGAGGTTTGAGCTATTTTTCCTTCCAAAAGGAGCATCACTACAGCTGGAGGAAGACCATTGGAAAAAATGTTTGGTGTTGGAATTCCCATCATATGAATACTTTCATCTGAATGAATGGGAAACTGAGAACAAATCCAGCAGTTACTGTGGTTTGTTATCAGTGTCACAGTGTGCATTAGCTTTAGGTGTGAATGTCTCTTCCAAGGGTCAGGTAGTATTTGTTCTATGTGTGTTATATTAGAGTGGTGCTTAGGAAAAACAACATTGCTCTCCTTTCTTTTATAATCATTAGTTGCAAGGTTTTGTTAGGATGGCTGACTAATCCAGGTGTGAACAACCATGCTACAATACTAAAAACATTGTTCTGTAAACATAAAAACAAACCATTTAATGATTGTTATTTTAGAGTTTATGATTTTGTTGCAGATTTAGATACAGCAGATTAATTAGTTACTGTACTGTCCAATACAGTTCTTCTGTGTCCAGAACTGGCTTTATTCCCATATAGGACGCTTTTAGGAGTCTCTGCTCATAGTTTCCACAGCCACGTAGGTAGCCAACAGTCCTTTCCACCGCTGCTTGACCAGCTTCTTGTCTCACATCCATATGTATACCCAGTTTTTTTGTCTGATGAGGATATACTTGAACATACACAGTTTTTAAAGAAGCTAAGAAAACAACGTATACAATTATAAGAGTAGTTAAGAAAGTGGGAAATATCCATTGGGAACTGATTCTCTGTTGCTGACCATTAGACTCAGCAGCCACCCAGGCTAATGGTCCTTGAGTATCCGTTAGAGTAATAAGTACAATCCCAATTTGGGGTAATTTGACCATGACTGGTTGGCCCACCTTTAGGTTGTCCTGAAAAGTGGAAGCAGATGACTTGTCAGTCAGTCTTGTGGACATAGATGTGGACACAATTCCTGTATTTCCTTAAGAAGTTAGTTATGCCCGTGAGAAACTCAGTCTGTACCCATGTGAATTGTGAAGCTGGTGGAGGTTAGAAGCACAACAACAGAAAGATAAAATTGCACCTGCACTAGGGAGTCTTTTTAGTTGGTATGTGTTTTAATAATAGGCAATAAGTAGCTTTGTAAATAGGCCAGAAATAGATGGCCAATAGTGTTATATTGTTGTTAGCTGCAGCCAATTAACTTGCGACATGTACACTGGAAAATACTATAAAGAGGCCTCGTATTATTAAAAAGTAGCCGCCATTACCTACAATATATGCGTGTGTACTTTGTGTCATTACTGACTCTACAGCGACATCTGGTGACCTCTGACATGATTGCATCACTCGTGCGAGGCTACCTAGAGTGGCTACAGTTTAGGCTGACTGCAGCAGCCAGATCCATGGAGACGGAAGATATCCCAGCGCAACAAGAGTAGCGGGTACAGCTACCAGTCCAGACAAATTTGAAACCCATGAGGTGAGCACAGCTGGGGACAATATGGGTTCACAGGTTTCACAGGAAGAGAAAGCTATATTAAATATTTGGACTCTTATGCTAGGCAAATGAGCTATACAATATGATAAGCACTCTTTAAAAGCTCTCTTATTATGGTGCAAAAGCCAAGGCTTGGAGGCTACACCAGAGAATGCATTTAGTGTGAAAACTTGGGAGAAAGTGGGACAGCTCCTGCTGGAAGCAGGGTCCCACCGCGATGATACTGCTATATCTTTGATGCTGACATGGAAAACACTGTTAGATACTTTGAAACTGGCAGTGAAGGAGCGAGAGGGGACTCCACTTACCTCCGCGGACAAAGGGGAACCAGGCGTGGCAGAAGGGCAAAAAGCAGGGACAGACAGTTCTACCTCGGAGCGGGCGGCTAGTGCCAGCGAACAGGCGCAAGGGGGCATCGGTCAAATCTTTTTCGCGAGATCCGGGAAAGGCAGACTCTCCACAAACAGAAACCCAGGCAGATGCGCCCCCAGGGATGCATCCCAGGGACATGGGCAGCACCGGTCCCTCTGCGGCATCTGCCTCCTCTCTGCCCAGCAATCCGGCTCGTGCATTGCAATCACCACGGGACGAACACCCGCGCCACCTTCCCTGCCTTTGTGACTGTCCCACCCATGAGGCTGAGGTCCAGGGCGAGGTGCCAGCTGAGTTCGACACTGTGCCCAGGGGTGGCTGGGGGGAGGAAAAAAGAGGCCCGCATTGGACGCCCCTCCTACTTCTAGCGTCCCAGTGCCGTGGGCAGCGGCACCGCCTGTCACTTTTTCGAGTGGGCTCGCATCTGCACAATATCTCAGCGGTTCGTTCTCGGCACGCTTTCCCGTCGCCCCCCCCCGGCACTTCACTTCCGGGTGGCGCTACGTCACTGCAGTGCCAGGATGAGCCGGCGCGCGCCCATTCATCAAACGAACCTACATCACAGCAGCGCCCGGGTGAATCGGCACTCCCCTATTGGCCGAATGAACTTACGTCAGCACAGAACCTGGAAGAGTCAGCGCTCGCACTCACGCCAGGCGGGCACACGTCGGCGCGGCCCCTGGGTGACTCAGCTACCGCGCAGTTCCAGGGCAGCGACAGCTCTGCTTCTAGCGCTGCCTCGGCACGCAATCCTGGGGCTGCATATAGCCCCGGGTCTGACGCAGCCTGCTTCGGCCCTGTGGTCCCTCAGCCGCCGACCCCTACCCAGGGACAGCTGAAGCGACTGAGAGAGCCAGCCCTGTTTATAGACCTTGCAGACCCCAGTGTAGGTGGGCCGTCTTCCCGGCCGCCTGATGACCCTCCAGAGGACATGTTTATAATGCAACCTGTTTCTCTGACAGTTTCTGCGTATGGTCCAGTCAGTTTTTGGAAACGTATGAAAGCCCTGGCCATTGATAATGGTGATCTTGAGATGGCAGATCTTATCCCTTATCCTATAAGATCTTCTGATGTTGATATGCTGATAAGTTCTGCGGGAACAGTTGGAGTGTTTCCTGTAGTCGGGGGGGCGGACAGGCTCCAGACCAATATGCACCTTTTAAATGGCAGATGCTCTCAGACTTACGCAAGTTAGCTGCAAAGCATGACTTGGCATCTGCTGATGTTACAAAGATGCTTGGATTTCTTGCTTCTGAGGAGATGACACCTTTTGATATGAAGCAGATAGCAAAATTGCTTTACTCTCAGGTTCAGTACGTCATGTTTGAATCCATTTGGAGACGATTTGCCCAGAAAAGGTCGCTGACCAACCTCGAGCTGCTGCAGGATGATCCTAGGTTTGGGGCAGGCTTACCCCAGCTGATGGGACTGACTCCTGTAGGAGAACCACAGCTGGAGGCCTGTCTGCATCCCCTTATCTTGGCTCAGGCGAGAGACATGGCTTTGCAGGCGATGCTGCAGGTTGCAAACTTGTCTGCACCCTCACAGAGATATGCAACAGTGAAGCAGGAGGCTAAAGAGCCCTACATGCAATTTATCAAATGTTTGCAAGGAGCATTGGAGAAGCAGGTTACAAATTGCCAGATAAGAGACCAGTTGATGCTGCAATTGGCTAGAGACAATGCGAATAACAACTGTAGAAGAGCCATAGAAATGTTACCAAAGGCAAATCCTACTTTAGAAGAAATGGTAGATGCCTGTGCTAAGGTGGGAACTGCTTCTTTCAAAATGGCATTACTGGCCGATTCCCTCGCAGCTACAGCCAAGGTAAACTCTCATTGCTATGGCTGTGGGCAGCAAGGTCATGTGAAAGCAAATTTGAAAGGAACAGCTAAGGCAGAAAATTGTGGTAGATATGGAAAACCAGGACATAATGCAAACCATTGTAAATCTAGATTTCATATGAATGGACAATCTCTCATATACCAGGGAAACAGGAAGAAGAGCACGAAGGGGAAGTGCGCTCTGACACAAGCCCTTCCCCGGCCAGCACTCCCGGTGCAAGCTTATGTGACCGACTCATCGGAAAAACAAGAGGATCAGCTGGCTTGGATGTTTCCACTGCCAACACAGTAACCTTAAATTCGTCACAAGTGCATAAGGTCCCCCTAGAGGCATATGGGCCTATAGGGCGAGGGCTAAGTGCATTGTTAATAGAGAGATCAAGTGCAACATTGCAAGGTATTTTTGTGCATCCAGGGGTTGTGGATGCTGATTATACGGGACAAATCCATGCTATGGTATCAACACCTACCCCTTCTCTTACTATACCAGCTCAGACTCGTATTGCTCAACTTGTGCCTTTTAAGTCTTGTGTCCCAAAAACAGACTCCAGACTATGTGGGGATAAAGGCTTTGGATTGACCGGACCACCTCAGGTGTATTGGACTCAACATATATTGGGCCATAGATCACAAATGGTTTGTACTGTGACAATGCAAGGTATGACTCCATCACATATAACAATCAAGGGACTGATAGACACAGGAGCTGATGTTACTATCATATCAGCTACTGCGTCGCCGCCCTCATGGCCTGCAGCGCCAGTGAGATCTGCCGTTGCTGGCCTTGGTGGTGCTACACAAAGCTACCTGAGTAGCAACCCTGTGTTAATCGAAAACCCAGAGGGACAAACGGCTACTGTCCGTCCTTACGTCACTGTGGCACCTCTCAATCTATGGGGACGAGATGTCCTGGCAGCTTGGGGGGTGACTGTGGGGACAAATTTTTGATTGGGGCCACTGTGAAGAAGGGTGCAAAGTACCCTCCCTTACCTTTACAGTGGCTCACAGAGCAACCTATCTGGGTTGAGCAGTGGCCCCTGACAAAAGAAAAGTTAGCCGCCCTTCATGAATTGGTCCAGGAACAATTACAGCATGGACACATTGAACCTTCTACTAGCCCTTGGAATACACCAGTGTTTATGATCAAAAAGAAGTCAGGAAAATGGAGGTTGCTCCATGACTTACGCCGAATTAATGCAGTAATAGAGAGCATGAGTGCTCTGCAACCTGGGATGCCATGTCCCAAGATGCTGCCTGCTGAATGGGACATATTGATCATTGATCTTAAAGATTGCTTTTTTACCATTCCATTGCATTCAAAAGATGTTCCAAAATTTGCATTTACAGTGCCATCTGTCAATCATGCTGAACCTGTGAAGCGATATCAATGGAAAGTGTTGCCGCAAGGTATGAAAAATAGTCCAACTATCTGCCAATGGTACATAGCACAAGCTTTATCAACAATTAGGGAACAATTCCCTGGAGCCTATTGCTATAATTATATGGATGATATACTGGTAGCAACTCCCACAAAAAGAGATCTCTTGCAAATTGAACCACATTTACTTAGAGCACTGCAAAATTATGGCTTGCAAGTAGCTCCAGAAAAGGTGCAACGACAACCCCCTTGGAAATATCTGTGAGTGAAAATGCTTGACCAAACAATACAGCCACAGAATGTTCAGTTTGAAAAATCAATTCGAACCTTGAATGATGCACAGAAACTTCTGGGCACCATAAATTGGTTACGACCATATCTAGGTCTAACCACTGCACAATTATCCCCATTATTCAATATTCTCAAAGGTGACCCAGACTTGGCCTCGCCAAGGAAGTTGACCCTTGAGGCAGAACAAGCGCTGAAACAGGTGGAGTGGGCTATTACAAATTGTCAGGTTCACTGAGTGAACCTGACCGTTGATATCGTTGTGTTTCTCGTCACTCCAGACTCTCATCCTACAGGTATTATTGGACAATGGAATGAGCAATGGTCTGATCCTTTGCACATTCTGGAATGGGTCTTTTTGCCTCATAGACCTAAGAAAACAGCACCTACACTGCTTGAACTACTTGCCCAATTAATTATCAAATGTCACCAGAGATGCCTACAATTGATGGCCAAAGATCCTGCTAAAATTATACTTACTGTTCAACAAAAATATTTTGAATGGTGTTTTGCAAGTAGTGCTCCTCTGCAGAGTGCACTGCAAAACTTTTTGGGACAGATTCTTTATCATCTTCCCAGCCATAAATTGCTGCAAATGGCAAAGTCCACCAGTTTGTCTTTATGGCCAAAGAGCAGCCATGTGCCAGTGCAAGGACTCACCATTTTTACTGATGGATCAGGAAGAATGGGGAAGGCCATTGTCACCTGGAAAGATGAGTCTGGATGGCAGATGCTGAAAGGCCATGAGTCAGGCTCTGCTCAGCTTGTTGAATTAAGAGCTGTAGCCATGGCATTTCAATGCTTTTCTGATGTACCATTGAATCTTTTTACTGATTCCGCTTATGTTGCAGATATTACACAGCATCTTGACTGTTGGCTTTTAAAGGAAGTTAATAATGCTTCTCTTTTTTCACTGCTGAAAACCTTGTTGTGTGCAATTCGAAACCGCACCCATCCTTATTACATTTTGCGCATAAGAAGCCACACCAATTTGCCAGGATTTATCGCAGAGGGGAATGCCAGAGCTGACAAGCTAGCTAATCCTGCATGGATGACACCTCAACCTGACAAGTTAGCACAAGCCAAAGCCTCACATGACTTTTTCCACCAAAGTGCACGTACTTTGCAGAAGCAATTTTTGTTAACCCCTACTGAGGCTCATGACATTGTTAGTTCTTGCTCTGATTGTCAGGGATTTGTCACACCTTTACTGGCAGGTGTTAACCCTAGAGGCTTACAAGCTTTGCAAATTTGGCAAACAGATGTTACCCATATTGCTGAATTTGGTCATTATAAATATGTGCATGTCTCTATTGACACCTTTTCTTCTGCCATATGGGCATCTGCACATACTGGAGAAACGAGTCGTGATGCTATTGCTCATTGGCGACTAGCCTTTGCTGTTCTAGGTGTGCCTTCTTCTGTGAAGACAGATAATGGTCCTGCATACGTCTCTCAGAAGACGCGACGGTTTTTACAACTGTGGGGTGTGACACAAACTCGGTATCCCGCATTCTCCCACTGGTCAAGCTATTATCGAACGTGCTCATGGTTATTTGAAGCGTGTTTTGGAAAAACAAAAAGGGGGAATGTGCGGAGAAACCCCGCAGAGTCATCTGACAAAAGCTTTATATACAATTAATCATTTAACAGTACCACCAGATTGTAATAATCCTGTACTTTTGAATCATTTTTTCTTGTTGCAGTATACGAGTGAGACACACCTACCCCGAGCGAACGCATGGGTACGAGATTTAATCACTAACAAGTGGGAAGGCCCGTGGGACCTTGTCACTTGGGGGCACGGGTATGCTTGTGTTTCCACAGATACCGGTGTCCGGTGGATACCTGCAAGGTGTGTTCGCCCTGATTTGTGACATCAGCAACATCAAAATCGTCATGAAACCAACAGGCAACCTTCAGAAGATGACGATGGTATGGATCATTTGGTGGATGATTCTGCTTCGAGCTGAGACAGAGCAAGGAGTTGCCATACTACCCCGATGCCAAAAGGGAATGTGTGGGTAACCCTCGCCCACGCCTTGAACCAATCATCCTTATGCCTGTCTCTTGCAACATCACGATCGCCTTTTCATACATGTTTGGTTGGGGTACCAATTGAACCTTCTTTAATAGTTCAGGAATCCCATGGCTGTTATCCAAAAGCTGTTTGTAGCAGTACCCTGCAAAAGTGCCTTCGTGACATTGAAGTGTGGCATTCCACGCTCCCTGTCACCCTTGAGCCACAAGTAGATATTCTGGGGTCCATAAGGGCGCCAGCGTGTATGTTTAATTACACACGAATTTGGTGCTGGGAGAATCCACGTTGTCCCAGTACTCAAGACGTATCAGCTGCAAATCCTGTATTTTGAAATGTTTCCACTTGGTGTAATTGGACAGTTCCAGATCAAACAGGTGTTTCATACTACCAAGCTGCTTCAGATCACTCTCCACGCAAATTACCTCGAGGAGTGTTCCTCATTTGTGGAGATCGCGCTTCGCCTGCGTTGCCTTCGCGCACGGTTGGCGGTCCATGTACTATTGGATGCCTGACTACACTTACACCAAGCCTAACTACGCTTTTAAATCACACACACATAACTCGTAACAAATGGTCCTTGAATATGTTTGCAAAGGACTGTGATGATACTTTAAATTTTTGGAAATTGCACACACAAGTTTTAGTTTCTCTTTTCACACCAGGTATAGCAGCCGGAAAAGCTTTAGGACTATTAGACAAGTTAGGCTGCTGACTTGCCAAGCAGACTAATGCTACTTCACTTGCTTTATCAGGATTATTAACTGATGTTGATTCTATTAGACATGCTACTTTGCAAAATTGAGCAGCCGTTGACTTCCTGTTGTTAGCACATGGACATGGTTGTAAAGATTTTGATGGTATGTTCTGCATGAATCTTTCTGACCACTCTAAATTGATGTTTGCTAATATCAAAGAATTACAATTGGATGTTACAAAATTAAAAGAAGAGGATAATTCAGACTGGATTAATGCCCTGTTTGGCAACTGGCAACTTGCTAAATGGGTCAAAGACCTTATAAAAACGGGATGTATGATTGTGATTGTTATCCTTTTTGTCCTACTCCTGGTGCCATGTTTGCTGTCTTTTCTGCAAAGGGCCCTGCAGAAGACTATGAACGCTGCATTTTTGGTTGAAAGACAAAAAGGGGGAACTGTGGAAGCAGATGACTGGTCAGTCAGTCTTGTGGACATAGATGTGGACACAATTCCTGTATTTCCTTAAGAAGTTAGTTATGCCCGTGAGAAACTCAGTCTGTACCCRTGDGAATTGTGAAGCWGGTGGAGGTTAGAAGCACAACAACAGAAAGATAAAATTGCACCTGCACTAGGGAGTCTTTTTAGTTGGTATGTGTTTTAATAATAGGCAATAAGTAGCTTTGTAAATAGGCCAGAAATAGATGGCCAATAGTGTTATATTGTTGTTAGCTGCAGCCAATTAACTTGCGACATGTACACTGGAAAATACTATAAAGAGGCCTCGTATTATTAAAAAGTAGCCGCCATTACCTACAATATATGCGTGTGTGTATTTTGTGTTGTTACCGACTGTACAGCGACACTGAAAAGCTTCAATGTCATCATTTGGAGCTGATTCAAGGGACACTGGGCTCAAGAAAGCTCATGAAACAGGACTACTCATTGGTCCATATCAGTTATTTATCTGATATAACACAGAGGGTAAACTTTTATCCCATCCAGATTTGTGCGGCCTAAGGTAGCGTCTTAGCAAACCATTGGCATGCTTCACAATCTCATTTGCTTGGGGATAATAAGGTGTATGGAAAACCCATTTGATAGCTTCCCTTTTGGCCCAGTCTTGTACCATCACACTGGTGAAGTGTGATCCGTTGTCACTTTGTATAGAATCTGGGACAGGGAGACTGGAAAACCAGTTACTGAGTCCTGAAATAGTAGCTTTGGCATCAGCATGCCTGCTTTTAATGTAAACTAACAGTCCAGATACCACTTTCACACCTATTAGTGTGTACTTATAGCCATTAGATGTCTTCAGAGGTCCAATATTATGTATTTGCCAGGTGGACCAGTGTGTTTTGCTGCTTTTGATATATAAAGGCAGTTCTAGGTCTGGATGATTTTGTCCAAGTCTCAATTGGCACTGGGGATATTGCATGAGAATGTCTTTACACATCTTTCTGATCAATGGCCAGCCTCTGCTTTGTGCTGCAGAAAATAGAGGTTCTTGTCCAGTATGCCCTAATTTCCAATGTAACCACCTGCTGAATTGGTACCAATGTTGATGATCTTCCAACTGATCAATTTTTATCTTTTTAATTTTTGTCAAATGATCCACTTTGTTGTTCCAATAAGTCTGTAAAGCTTGGTCATTTGCATGACCTTTGACCCATCCTATGTAGATTTGTCAGGATTGAGCCTGTAACAACTACCATTTCCAATCTTCCTGCTGCCAAACCTCTTTTCCATTTCCTTGCCAATCTAATGCTTCCTACTGACACAACCCCTGTGTGGCACAAGCCCAGACTGCATAAGAATCAACGTACACCATCCTTGCTTTCTCTTTCACTTCCAGCAATACAGCCTTTAACTCTCCCACCTGTGCACTTCCCATTCCTTCTTCTACTACTCCCATTCCTGTTTCAGTGTTAAGAGCAACTTCTCTGTACTTCCATTTACCATCAATGCATTTGGCTGAGGCATCAGTGAACCAGATATCTTTAACTTCAGAGTCTGAAGTGAATGCAGGAGCATCCAGTACAGGACTAGGTTTATATGGCTGTTGTAAAGCTAACATGTCTGGCATCACAGCAATCTAATTTTGTAGGTTTTGTTGGCCCTTCAGTGGCATCCATTTGATCTGTGACTCCTGAGATATATGCATACCATTTGTGTACTGTTGCATTCTGTGCAATCCCATCTGGTGGAGCACTGCCCTTCTTAATACTGGCTAACAGGTTAAAGGGCCCTTGGATTTTTACAGGCTGATGCTGTTGTATTTTTTCTACTTGTTTAAGAGCTCAGGTCAGGGATAATAATCCCTTTTCCCAGTCAGTGTATCTTTTTTTCAGTATCTTTTAATGCTGTGGAGTAACATCGGCGATTCCTAACATGGACCCTGCTCGGCGCAAGCAAAGCCACATGGACAATGTTGTGTACGAGCAAAGCCAACTTTTTTGAGAGTACATGCGGTTTATATATGTTAGCACAGACAAGTAACAATCAGTCTCATTCCTTATATGGTATTCTTTCGGTCACCCAACCAATCACACATCTCAGTCCTTATATGGGTTTATACAAGCATCAGTCTCATCTATCCCAGGGTTTTACATTCACCAGGGCCAAAAGCTCGCTGCTACTATCAGCTCTAGTGGGGGCCCGTGGTCCCACAGTGGAGCTGAACCCTAATGGTCATTTGGGTCCATGCGGACCTTTCTGGAACATATTACAGTAAGTCCCATGTTCAGCGAAACCCCATTCAACTATTATAAGGTCACTGGGATGAACTGGTCCAAGTGACTGCTATGTTTTTAATTCTTCTATTAGTGTTTGCAAAGCCTGTTTGTAACTATCAAGACACTCCCAGGTCTGGTCTTTCCTCATTAATGTGTACAAGGGTCTTGCTATTTTAGAAAATCCAGGAACATGATTTCTCCATTATCCCAGAGTACCCATGATCTTTTGAAGTTCTTTTTTAGTAGTAGGAGTGGGTATAGAATCCAACTTTGTAATGGTTTTGTATGGTATTACAGCCTGACTGGCAATCCACCAAGTTCCCAGGAATTTTATCTCTTTAGAGGGGCCTTGGCACTTGGCAGAAGGCACTTCTGTCCCTTCTTCATGCAATCTGTTCCATATATCCTGGGCTGTTTTCCGTACTGCACTTTCCTTTTCACCTCCTATCAACACATCATCAATGTATTGATAAATTTTTACTTCTTGAATTTTTATTTATTAAAGGAGTTCAGATAAAGCATTGTATGCTATCGCGGGTGACTGCTTATACCCTTGGGGCAGGCAATTTGAGGTGTATTGTGTTCTTTCCCAAGTGAATGCAAATTTGGGTTTGTCATCATCCTGAAGTGGAACCATAAGAAACATGTCTTTTATATCCAAAACTGCTGTCCATTTATGTGTAGATGCCTGCAGTGTAGCAGTGAGGTTTGCAATATTTGGGACAGCTGCAGTGAGTTGTCGTGTGTTAGCATTAAGCCTTCGATAATCAATTTTCAAATGGCAGCTTCCGTCTGGCTTTCTCACTGGCCAGACAGGAGAATTGTAGGCAGAATGCATCCTCAATATAATGCCTCTGTTCTAAAGTTTTAATTGCTTCATTTATCCCTTCTTTGGCTGCAAGTGGTATAGGTTTGTCCTGGGTAACTAAAAATGTTATTGGATTCCACATCTATCTGTGCCCAAAATTGTTACTGTTTCTTTAAGACCCTGCGTCCAGAAAACGGAACCTCAGGGCAGAGTGGAGGAGGTGCCCCAGCATTTTAAAAGTTGGAGCACACAGGGAGAAAGTTCTCTCTTGCCTCTCTCTTGCCGCTTGGCTTTACTCACAACAGTAGCAACTCGAGAAGCAGCATTTCTCAATCAAAAACTATTTCACGATGAATTTTGCAACACCTGTCTGCAGCCACTTCATTGCACTGAGAGAAGCAGAGCAGCCTCACTCCGTGTGGTTCTCCCAGCCCACCAGCAGCACTGGCCGAGGTGAGAAGACACGGAATCTGAGTCACCCCAGACAGCGGAATTGCAGTCTTCTGCCAAGAGGAAGGCAAAGTCCCTCCATGAGTTCTAGCCCTTGACCAAGTACCAGCTGCCAGAGTATGCCAGCCACATTTGCCAACAGAGCTACTGCTGATGGAGAGATAAGAAGGGAAGGGCAGTCACCATTTTCCCTTTTTCTCTCGAGCCACGCACTTGGCTGCGGAGGTTGCCATCTTGGGGGGGTGATAATAATACTGTTTCTATTTCTTCCTTTACTGTTTCAAGAGTTCTTTGCTCAGAGTTTGGAGTGAGACACAGGAGGTGCTGAGATGTTCTTCTAATTAGATTGTTTATTCATTTCTTATCTGTAGCACAGCTGCACGGAATGAACCCAAGGTAATAAGATGGAAAATGGCATCGAGTTGTGAATTCCAAGGCTATTTAAAGTCTAATCTATCCAATTATAGGTTGCCAACTAACATGTTTTTACTTATAATCCAGTGACTGTTCATTTACCATCCGCATTGTGGGCTTTTCGAACCAATGCTAAACTATCCAGACTTGTGAAGAAGAAGGAAGAAAGAAGAAGTAAAAACCCACACCCAAAATCCTCCATCTTGCCACTAATACATTACTAATAACTCAAGCCTAATTTTCTACATCTCTACATATTTCACCCAGTGATATAACAAATTGCTTTTTAATTACAACAGTGAAAGATATTTAAACCCAGGGTTCCATCATCTCCCCCTCCTGTTTGAACTATGAACACTGCTTTAACTGCTTTGTTAAACCATTGTCGGATACATTGAGGTAGACAAGGTACAAGTGTCATGATGACTATAATGACAATCAAAACATACATGCCCAATCTTAAAAGCTCTCTCCAACTTTGAGTTTGGTGAAACTCAATAATAAAAATATCTGGTGATAACCAAAATAGTGTCCAATGTCCTCAGAAAGGGAGCTGCTTCTTCTGCACTTAGAAGTCACTGGCTACTGTCTCAAAGCTCATATGGCTGGAGTTCAGGGGTCAGGGGTCGTGCTGTTTAGGCAGGAAGAAGTCCATTAGGTGGAAATGCTGACTTTATGTTACCCGAATGTTCTTCTCGGCTACGAGGGCTGGATGGTGATTAGGTCATTTTTCCTCGTATGGGGCCTCGTTTTCTCAGAGGCCATCGATGTTCATCCAGTCGAACAGGTAACCACTTTTGACCTGTTGGCAATAAGACACATGCGTACCTTCTCCCCTAGGTTAGTAACCAGGCACCGAGCAGAAGTAAGCAAGGTAATACATGTAATCATTAGCACACAAAAGAAAACATAGTGATCTAGAATGATATACCATCAGTTGCCTACACACTACAGCATCGCTCAGAGTCTGCTCAGCTGGCACGCCCAGTATCACAGTGAGGACCTGGAAAGCCTTCCTGGGTAGGACTTCCACATATCTCGAAAAAAGGGGATCCAGCATCAAAAGGCCAGATTGGCAAGCCAAAGTGACTTGATTACATTTTTAGGGCAGAAACATCTGGTTCTGCTGGCATAAGTCCAACCAGCGAAGGCCAGGGCTTGGCCAGAGCCAAGGCCTTAACTGGAAGGGCTCCCCTAACCTATCCTACAAATAAATCTCTTACCAAAGGTAGTTGGGAAAGGTTCTTGAAAGTATATGGTTCTTACAGATAATTATACCATGGTATGTAAAAGTCTATAAAGCAGGCGGCTTTGTCATCATCTCTAGCTAAGCAGTTAATGGTACCTTGAAGAAACTGCAAACAAACAAAAAAGGATGCATATGTGTAACATTAAATAACATCGTGGGGACAATGTGCATTATAAAAGGTCAGTGAATTCACATTATAACATTAATAACCTAAGCAGAATTATTAATATAGCAACAGTAACTGCTTTTAAAAACCGAGAGTGTGTTCTTTCACGTATCTATGTATATATAATTTGTGGAGGGCTGTGAGCCCTCAAGGCTGGAGCTTCCAGCACTGCCTTGGAGAAGCCAGGGATAACAACCCGCCTCTGGGTCATGGCAAGTTCCCAACAGGCCTTGCTCCTTCATGGTAATAGCCTGTGCCCTGTTGGCTAACTGCTTTCCATCCCACCCCCTGTTTTCCCCATATAAACCCCTGCTTCTACCCCTGACACCAGGGAGCTTTTGTCCCTGGCCTTCCCTTCGCAGGGTGGTTGGACAATAAAGCTACCTCTGTGGAACAGCCATACAAAGGCTCCTGTCTCTCTTTCCCCGAGTCTGCCCGGGGTGATTTTACAAGAGCTGAATCTGAATCACAAGAGCTGAAATCACTTGTAGCTAAGATTTGCTACACTTGCTGAAATCACCTGTCGCCTGGGAGGGCTTGCCAAGTGCCCCTGGAAGAGCTATTCTCTGTGGGACGCTCTCTAGGAAGGTCGCAGGCATACCGGAGCTGGATACCAGCAGCCGGACCCCCTGTTCCTGTGACAAATTGGCGCTCCGAACAGCTTGGACTGCGACGCTGGACGTCCCACACTGAGAGCATCTCCTGCACAGCTGCTGTGGGACTGAAGCCGCCATCGGATCGCCGCGTCTCTGAGGAAAACCCTCGCCGTTCTAGCAGAGGCTATCTACAGAGACAAGGTCAACACCCTCGCCTCACATCTCCTCTTGAGGGTTGACCTATAGGCAGATCACCTACCCAGCACACTTCTCTTTGACCCTATGGGCTGCCCTGCCTGAAGAAGCAATTGTAAGTTAAAATTGGGAAATTTGTTGCACGTTTTGCCTTTCTTGAGTCTCTTGTTTTGTTTTTTTTCTGCTGGATTAGGTAGTGGGATCACTAGGATGGGACATAGGCTAGGAAAACCTAGCCCTCCCAAACCTGAGAGACACCTTTATTCTCAAGTCCTAAAAATCCTTCTTGATAATAATTTTAAGCTTTCTAACGGGAATCTTTCTAAGAAGAACCTTAAGCTCTTCATTGGATCTCCAAGCATCTCTGATACTAATGGGAATTCAGTTCTTTCTAATTCTTTCTGGGATCTCGTTGGGAAAAAAATCTATTATTTTCAAGCTTCTGGTGATCTTTCTGTTTCTTGGTTCATTCCTTTATTTCATATTATCGTTAAGTTTGTAGAAAAAACCTGTAACACTGAGGGAAACCCCCATTCAAATGCTTCCCTTCCCTGTCCTCCCAAATCCCCTTCACCGGTTCAGGGAGAAAAAGCAGGACAGGGTCACCATGGATACCCTGTCGCTTCCCAACTCTCTCTCCCTCAAGACAACTCTGGCCAAGCTGTCTTGGAACCCCTCGTCACCCCCAAACCTGAACCCCTATTCCCTCTTATATATCCATCTGTCCCCCCGCAAAAGGATGCAGGCGAGGCAGCCCTCTCTACTATCCTGCCTTGCCCCGTTCTAAGATATCCCAAGTCCCCATAGCATCACCCCCCAACGCCGTCTCCTGCAGCTATTCCCCCGGCTGCGAGTGCGCCCCCACACCCCTCGCCCCCCATCCCTCTCCTATCCCCCCTCCACCCCTTTTCGAGCATTCCAGCTCCCCTGATACGATCACTTCTACCGAGAAACCCTTACCTGCTATACACACTCCCACCCACACCACCTCTTTTTCAATTGCTAATGAGAAACTCCTGCCTTCTATACAGCCCCCCACCCACGCTGGCACACACCCAAACAAACCTGTTCTACCGTTTTCCCTACCTCAGACCTCACTACCTCCCAACCCCTCCTCCTCGGGGGAAGGGACCGCGGGCTCTGTTCCCCCCCAACCCTCTCCGTTTCTTCTGAAAATTCTACTCCGTTTGTTCCTACTTTAGAATCTCTCCCGCAACCGCCTGCAGCTGCTGCCTCTGACTCCAAACAGCTTCACAGAAGCAGCAGCGACGGCGCCCTGACCCCTGCTTTCCCCGAGACCTGTATCTGCCGCACAACAGCAGCCTCCCCGTCACCTTCCCGCGGCTGGGACGCATCATCCCGCACCCCGACACAACACCCCCCAGTCCTCCGCCACTCCCGCTCTCAGCCTGGCCCAGCCGGCATCCAAAAGCTGCCATGCTTTGCCCCCTGCCGTTCAGCTCCAGGCTGCCACGGCTTGCCCGAGGAAGCACCACTCCTCCTTCTCAGGGGATGACAGCAGCACCATGGACTCGGACCAAGAATCCGAGGATGCTTGGGCACGAAGGGAAGCCACCCGGGAGGGAGATTGGGAATTAGCGCAAAGGATTTCAGCCTTTCCAGTCGTTTTTAGGAAAAAGAGGTGGGGGGGAGCCAATTGCCTACAGAGAAACCAAAGACCTTTGCAAGATTGCTAAGGAACACGGGAGGGGGATCCCACTTCTTCAGAAACTTATTAGAAGCCACCTTCTCCGCCCATCTGCTCGTCCCGCATGATAGTAAAAACATTGTTACCTGCCTTCTTTCCCCGGCGGAATACATGCTATGGGAGAGGCATTGGAAAAAACACTTAAAAACACTATCTGACTCCTATTCCAAAGATGCGAGTCGGCCAAATTTGACTGTAGAGCAACTAGCCGGAGAAGGTGAACTTCAAAAACCCTTAGACCAAATTAACACAATACCTGAAGCTGCACTGCAGGATATATCCACTGCACCAAAAACATCACTGCTTCTTACCCCTGATGACTCGATATCCACACAACATTTCTCTAATACCAAACAAGGAGTGGACGAGAGCTTTATCAAATTTGTGGACAGGTTAAAGGTAGCCCTGGAAAAACAAATAGAAAGTCCAGAGGGACGAAAGGAACTTTTGAGTAAACTTGCTATGGCAAATGCTAATGAACAATGTAAGGCTATCCTAAGGGCTTTACCCCTGGACACAGAACCCACCATAGAGCAGATGATGGAAGGCTGCACACGCCACACAGTTGCCCAAGCAGTTACGAAGGGCATTGCAGAAGGGGTATCTGGTGCATTTGCAGTAGTGGCTTCGAAAGATAAAGCCCGCTGTTTCAACTGCAGAGAATTTGGACACTTCATAAAGGACTGCCCAGAAAAGTCACCCACCCAGGACCATCGCACCAGCCACCAAAGGCCCCAGAGACAGCAGCGGTACCAACAGCGCCCGGGAAACTCCCAGCGGAGTGTGGGACAGCCCCGTGCTTTGACAACAAATCAAAAGCCATACCACCTCAACCAGCATGTGAAGTCCACAGCCAAGTATCGGCAGCGGGCAGGTGGACCTTGGGAGGCACCATCATCTCCGGGAATCCCAGCGCACATGAACGAGACCCATCACACGGAGCAATACAGATGGGAACCCGAAGCCAGCTGGTAACTACGCTGTCCATTGACTTCACAGATGAGTGTTCTTACCGTATCCCCACAGGGAAGTACGGACCGCAAAACAGTCCATGGGACATTCTCATCCTAGGTGACAATTTTCATGGACCAGAACAAATTTATGTATTACCAGAAATACAAACAGTACACCCTGGACAAGAGATCTTTGTCCAGCTTTGCTGCACGGACACACCCTTTTACCTTTCACAGGGAACACCGATTGCACAGGCCTTTTTGCTTCCACAGGACTGCCCAGAACAGGTTCCACTCAATCCAACCATAATGTGGGCACACGCTGTGGGCTCAAATAAGCCTACCATCGAGTGCAGCCTGTTCTGTAAGCGGGAACAGATCTACCGGCCAAGGATGATGGACACTGGCGCAGACGTGACCATCATCACCCGCTCCGAGTGGCCAGCGAACTGGGAACTGCAATCGGTGGCAGGCATGATTTCGGGGATTGGTGGAGCCACAGTACCTATGTGGAGCAAGTGGAATATCATCGTCGAAGGCCCCGAAGGCAAGTTGGCGACCATCCGGCCTTACGTGGTGAGGGCCCCCATCACCTTATGGGGCAGGGACCTCTTGTCCCAATGGGGGCTTCCTTACACATCCCCAATAAGGATTTCTAATTGGGGCCACTGAGAGGCGCACACCACCTTCCATCCCTCGGCTCACCTGGAAATGAAAGGATCCAGTGTGGGTCGAGCAGTGGCCCCTTTCCAAGGCAAAGTTGTGCGCCCTGGAGGCCCTCGTGGAAGAACAGCTTGCCAAGGGTCACATCACCGAGACCACCAGCCCTTGGAACTCCCCTGTCTTTGTGCTGAAAAAGCCCGGCAAGGACACGTGGAGGCTCCTCCACAACCTCCACAAAATCAACGAAGTCATTGAGGACATGGGGCCCATCCAGCCCGGTCTGCCCTCTCCATCGATGCTGCCCAGAGACTGGATGCTTGCCATCATCGATATAAAAGACTGCTTCTTCAACATCCCACTCCACCCCCAGGATGCCCCCCGGTTTGCTTTCTCCGTCCCCTCTCTCAACAGAAAGGCCCCACTCAAAAGGTATCACTGGCTCGTCCTCCCTCAAGGCATGAAAAATAGCCCGACCATATGCCAGTGGTACGTTGCCCACATTCTGTCCCCCATCCGGAGCCTGTTCCTGGACGCAATCATCTACCATTATATGGATGATATTCTAATCTGTGCTTCAGAAAAAACTTATTTGGACAGGACTGTTAAAAAAACAATCAAAGCCATAGAGGAAGCAGGGTTTGAGATTCGTGAGGACAAAGTACAGTATACCAGCCCATGGACTCACCTTGGATTCCAGATCCGTGAGAGGACCATCGCACCCCAGCAACTCGCCATCCAAGATGACCCAAAGACCCTAAGAGACTTACACAAGTTGTGCGGATCCATCAATTGGGTACGTCCCCTGCTAGGGATTACGACAGAAGATCTCGCCCCCCTCTTCAGTCTTCTCCGCGGTGGCGAGGACCTGGACTCTCCATGCACCCTCACACCAGAAGCCTGAGATTCCATCACCAAAGTCCAGGAAGCCCTATCTTCACGCCAAGTGCATCGCGTCG
>JACAXG010000845.1:5439-27268 GCA_018881555.1 Amblyornis subalaris | reverse complement strand
TAAGTAGTGGGGGCTTTACTACGTCAGGAAAAGGGGACTGTGGGATAGCTGGAGTTAGTAAGGAGTGGAAAAGTACTGGGTTTTTAGGAGGGGGCACATGCATACTTTGGGTGATTGCTTATCTTAAGGGAGGGTTAGGATTAGGGAGAAGTTTCAGCTCTGCTATTGCCTTCCCGTGACATCCCGTGATCTTCCGTTCGCCTGTCCCTGCCTGTCACACATATTCAGTGTTAAATAAGGCTCTGATGCTTGTGGGGGATGATTATATCGTGGTGAAAGGAGCAACTGGCCAATCTGAAAAAGCATACTTTTGCAAACCACTGAGGTATAAACTTGGGAAACAATGGGGTATTCATAACTTTTTATATATGCCCAATTCTCCAAAAGCGCTTTTAGGTAGAGATTTATTGGAACAATTACAAGCAACTATCACATTTAAAAATGGTGAAATTACTCTGGAAGTAAATGACAAACAGTATGTAGAAATATTAAGCTTGACACTAACAACCACTGAGACTGAAGGGGGAATTAGTGAAAAGATAATAAATCAAGTGTTTCCCGGAGTATGGGCTACAGATGTCCCTGGAAGAGCTAAGAATGCACCCCCGATACAGATTAGACTTAAGGAAGGGAAACAGCCTGTTAGGGTCAAACAATACCCCCTAAAGAAAGAAGACAGAGAGGGAATTAGCCCGGTCATCGAAAACTTTACAAATAGGATTATTAAAAGAGTGTCAATCTGATTTTAACACTCCTATTTTGCCCGTCCGCAAGCCCGATGGATCATACCTAGTGGTACAGGACTTACGGGCTGTTAACAAAATAACTGAGGATCTTTACCCAGTGGTGGCAAATCCTTATACTCTATTGACATGTTTAACACCCGAGCTAACCTGGTTTACCGTTTTAGATCTGAAAGATGCCTTCTTTTGCCTCCCTCTCCATGAAGCCAGCCAGAAAATTTTCGCATTTGAAAGGGAAAACCCTAAAAGTGGGCGTAAAACTCAGCTCACATGGACAGTGCTGCCTCAGGGATTCAAAAATAGTCCCAACCTATTTGGAGAGCAGCTGGCAAAAGACTTGGAGTCCTGGGAAGCTCCGCTAGGAGAAGGAAAACTGTTGCAGTACATAGACGATATCCTATTAGCTACCCCGATGGAAGAGGCTTGTGAAACCTGGACAGTAAGCCTCTTAAACTTTTTGGGACTCCAGGGGTATAGGGTATCGAAGAAAAAGGCTCAGGTGGTGAAACAGAAAGTAATTTACCTGGGTTATGAGATTAGTGCTGGACAACAGACTCTGGAACAAGACCGTAAGGAAGCGATATGCCAAACCCCGAGACCCCGGACAGTGAAAGAGTTACGAACTTTTTTGGGGATGACAGGATGGTGCAGGTTATGGATCTTCAATTATGGAGTACTAGTAAAACCTTTATATGAACTCATTACAAAAGAAAACAGAGACCTTCAGTGGACAAAGGAAGCCACGCGGGCCTTCAATCAGCTAAAGAATGCCCTCATGTCAGCTCCGGCCCTGGGACTTCTGGATGTGAGTAAACCATCCTTTCTGTTTTCCCATGAAAAACAGGGAATTGCCCTGGGAATACTAGCACAGGATCTGGGACCGTATCGACGAGCAGTTGCTTACTTTTCCAAACAGCTGGATGCTGCGGCTAAAGGATGGCCTGGATGCCTCAGAGCGGTTGCAGCAGTAGTGCTGAACATCCAAGAAGCACGTAAATTTACCTTGGGTCAGAAAATGACTGTGCTAGTATCCCACACAGTGTCCGCGGTATTGGAAGTAAAAGGCGGGCACTGGCCTTCCCCACAAAGGTTCTTGAAATATCAAGCCGTCATAGTAGAGCAAGATGATGTAGAGATAGTGGTAACTAACATTGTCAACCCAGCTTCATTCCTTAGTGGAAACAGCGGGGAGCCGATACATCACGACTGCCTGGAAACCATCGAAGCCACATACTCTAGTCGTCCGGACCTAAAGGACACCCCTCTGGACGGGGCAGAGACCTGGTTCACTGATGGAAGCAGCTACGTCATCAGTGGAAAACGACACACTGGGTATGCTGTCACCACCTGCCAAGAGGTAATAGAGTCAGGACCTTTGCCAACAAATACCTCTGCACAAAAGGCTGAAATAATTGCACTAACTCGTGCCCTGGAAATGGCAAAAGACAAAAGAATAAACATCTACACGGATTCCAGGTATGCATTTGTGGTTGTACATGCACATGGGGCCATATGGAAAGAATGGGGACTGCTGAACTCACAAGGGAAAAATATCAAACATGCACAAGAAATACTACAACTATTGGAAGCAGTCCAATTACCCAAGAAAGTGGCAATTATGCATATTAAGGCCCACCAGAAGGTGAACTCAGAATTAGAAGAAGGGAATGAGCTGGCGAACAGAGAGGCAAAAGAGGCAGCGAAAGGTGAGATGACAACTGAAGGGGCTTTAATTCCAGATGGGCAAATCTCCTTAGAAGGTAAGCCAGCTTACAATAAAGAAGACAAAAAGTTGATTGCAGATCAAGAAGGAACGTATAATGAGGAAGGATGGGCTACGACTACACAAGGAAGGTTAGTTGTTCCCTCTCATCTAGTATGGTCACTGGTGAGAGATGAACATCAGAAAACACACTGGGGAATAGATGCCCTACACAAATATTTAACTGAAAAGATTATTGCCAGAAATTTATATGCTACCATCAAACAAGTAACCCAGCAGTGTAACCTTTGCCTCCAGACTAACCCCAAAAATACCCTCAAACCAAAATTGGGTCAAATTGGGAGGGGAAATGTACCCGGCCAACATTGGCAAATTGATTTTTCAGAACTTCCAAGAAAAGGGGGGTACCGATACTTGTTGGTACTAATAGATACCTTTTCAGGTTGGCCCGAAGCATTTCCTACAAGAACAACAAAAGCTCGAGAAATAACTAGGATATTATTACAAGAAAAAATACCACGCTTTGGAGTTCCAGCCACAATATCCTCAGATAGAGGGCCACATTTTATTTCAAAAGTGGTACAGCAAATCAGTCGTCACTTAAGAATAGATTGGCAACTTCATACCCCTTATCATCCTCAGTCAAGTGGTCAAGTAGAAAAGATGAATCACTTGATCAAACAACAGATTGTGAAGTTGGGCCAGGAGGCAAATTTACCCTGTCCTCAATCACTCCCACTTGCTCTACTATGTATTTGAACTAAACCTAGAGCAAGAGAGGGGTTAAGTCCCTTTGAAATACTCTATGGGTGACCATATGGGGTAAAAAAGGGAATGCCTACTCAAATTGGAGAAGAGATAATGACCACCTATATGGTGGCCCTGAGTAAACAACTCAGAAAAATTGAAAAATATGTGGCTGGAACTCGGAGCAGAGGCTTAGATGGACCAGTACATGACATACAACCTGGAGACTATGTATATGTTAAGTCTTTTGCAGAGAAAACCTTGGAACMACAGTGRGAAGGACCATTCCAGGTACTTCTCACCACTTTTACTGCAATCAAAATCAAGGAGCAGAATGCGTGGATCCACCATACACGAATAAAGAAATCTCCAGAGGCCYCTTGGAAAGTGACACYGGGTGGTAATGAACTGAAATTAAAACTTACTCRAACGAAATKAATGTATTGCAGATARGGACACTTCGYAATTTAACTTGTGGAAATACAATCAARAAAATTGTTTTGTTTGCAGTTATAATTATAATCCAGGGACAGGAAAGTACCTCTGACCAGAATAATGCTGAGTGGCCCTGGTCCCAAGGCTTCACTCGGTCTACCGGATCCATGGGGAAGTATTCTGATATAAAGGGTTTAAATCTGTCAACTGTGGTCATGCATGGAAATCAAGTATATGCAAGATATGAATGGGAAAAAGTAGAAAAAGTATGGCAACTTCAGGGGACTGTAGGAGAAATAATCAAAGTAGGATGCCGAATGATTAATGGGACTACATATAGTAAAGCAACCCAAATCAGCGTTACTCCTACAGACCAGCATGAGGAGGTCTGTAGTCGTTCAAGTGAATTAGATTGTTGGTATAACTTTACTTTAGTACAGACTGTTAAAGTGGTTTGTCTCTGGGCCCATGATGTTAACAGGCTCTCATTCAAATTTAAAATAAACGCCATACCTGGGCCTGCTCCAACTGATGCCAGCACTCAAGCCCAAACCCGTTACACCACTTAAACATGAACCCAAAATTTATGAAATTGGCCCATATATAATAAGAAACACAGGCCAACAACAAATGCTGTTCAGCCCAGAATGGTCTCTTAAGTGTGTTGAACTGCTAATGCAAACCAATGTTTCTGAAATTCAACCAGCACACTCTCCTTTCCTACAAACATCTTTCAAGGGCTGGACAACCTGGTTGCGGAAGCAAGTACCCTTACAAGATAGAACACGAAGGGACTTAACTGGAGTGCTGGGGACAGGATTAGGGATTCTAAATGAAATTGACTCAGAAATATTAATGAATAAGTTGGCCACCGCAACAAGCTATTTGGCAAGATTAAGACGGCCCCTGCAATCTTCCCTATTAGCGTTAGGAACCAGCCAATGGCTGTCCTCAAAAGTATTACTGGAATGGGAAAAGGTGGAAGAATGAGACCATGAATTAATAGTAAACGCACTTGGTGTGGTTCAAGATAACGTATCTCTAGCTCTCAGTTGTATACAGGCACAATTGTGGATGCAGTCAGTAGCCCCTTTAATTATAAGAGAAGATAGTGAAGGCACTTTCCCCATTGAAATTCGAAAAACTGTTTGGGGCAATGCTACCGACTTAGAAAGAAGGCTCCAATCTTGGTGGACCTTAGTAAATTTTACCTATGACCCTATCACTAATGTGGCCACAGCCTTTGTGTTAACCATACGTAATGCCTCAATATATGTAATCCATCCCATTCTTGCACTAGGATTAAACTATGAAAAAACAGTACTCTATCCTTCTGACCATAGGGCATGGGCACAAATGGTGAATGGAAGGTGGTAAACCGTGAATTTGGAATATTGTGTTACCCGAGAACAACAGGGATTTATTTGTAAAGGGAGTACAATTGATACTCAAGACATATGCCTTGATACTGAGCAAGGCATTTGTCATTTTGAAATTCATCCAGACATTAACCAAAAAACTGTGCTTGTATATATTGGTCAGGGTTGTGTGTGTTTAAGAACTGCTTGTACTTCTGTAACGATAGATAAAATTACTATAAATAGCAAGAATCATTCCAATTTTTGTGTTTGTAATTTTTTTAAGATTGTTGGGTGTGACTTTTCCTATTTAGCACCAGTTGCATCGCACCAACTAATAAAGGCCAATTATACGATGTTTCACAAATTATCACCTGTATCTATTGGGATGAACCTCACATTATTGAAACAATTAGTGAAACACCAGGATTTAATCAAGATTTTAAGAGGTCCAAGAAAATGGGAGGAAAACCCTGATAACAATTCATCATGACACCAAGGAAATAAGCAGGGTCTTGCAAAGGATAAAACAAGATGCAAGTCATCATTGGTGGGATGTACTTTTTGGATGGTCACCTACTGCAACTGGGATCCTAAATATGTTGTGTCACCCCATTATTGTTCTATTAATATTAGTTAGTGTTAGCTTTGTGTTGTCTATTGTGTTATTTGTTTGGAATTGGAGAATGTTGTGACGGATGGCTACTTTGACCTCTTGGTCAAAAGCACAGGGTAAAGCTCTGAGAGATACCTTCCGCAGGAACGTGCTAGAAGAATCTGCTATTAGTAAAAGAATTTACTAATTTTTCTTGAAAAGGGGGGACTGATGCAAAGGAATGCAAAAAGGTTAAGGGTTAACAAAAGCTGTTTGCTTAACATTTTTTTGTGTTTGTCAAAATAGGATGGTGGAAACAAATGACTGATAAACAAGGGGAATGATGACTTGGCTCCTGACCCCTGGACCCCAAAGCCGGCCGAGACCAGCCTAATGGCTTGGACTTGAGCCGGGAACCCAAAAAGCATGCGCAAGGAAGAAAGGTGAAAAGTTCAGCACTGAGGATGACTTCTTACTTCATCTGAAGACCCCCTGCCCGCGACCACCAGAAAACACTGCGCAGGTGCAAAACCCATGGAAATGAATTTTGGACTCATTATAATACTAAGTGGGGCTAGGCGGGGCTAGATAATGAATATGTATAGGCGTATGTTGAAACTTAATGCATATGTAACATTTTACAAGATAAAAATGGAGAAAAGTGCCGTTGAGGGTACGCACGTCTTAGGAGGAACCATTCCCCCGTGCGTCCCAGCTGAGTAAACATACCTACTTTACAATCTACGGGTTGTGGAGTCCTTTTTCCGCGAAACAATTGGTTGAATTATTGTTTGTTGTATTTCAATGGTATGTATATGATAAGGCATCAACTGCTTAAAAAGGCCTGGTTTTTGCAATAAAGGAGCCTTCCTTTGCACTTGCCTCAGGACCCTGTTGTTCATCATCGCAACAGAAGGCGAAGAAAGACGCCGCACAGCACCATGGCTCTGTGCACAGCCTGCAAGTACAGCTCGCCTAGGCGATTGTGGCAGCATGAGCAGCTTTTGCTGGCTCTCTCCGTTACAAGTGCTCCTCTGCACTCAGAATGCCGCCTTCAAGCAGAATTCCCAGCTTGTTGCCCCCTGTAAGGTGCACACAGCTGACGATGTGCTGCTGCACACTGGGGCTCAGCTTAGTGTCCTGCTTCCTTTTCAGCCCCCCCAAGAGCCCATCTTGCACGGAGTAAAACGTGTCGGCACACAAGGTACTTGCTGCATTAGCCCTTCTCATGGCAGCCTTTCAAGTACCCCCCACGTGCTGGGGCTCTGCATCTTAGAGAACGTCACGTTCTTCACTCTCGCAGACTGCAGTGAAGCCTTGAAACAGCCCACAGCTCTTGCCGTACAACAGCTCGATGAAGCAAAACCCACCGATGGCCTGCAGCTTTGCCTATATACCGCACACGTCCTCAGCACACTGTGCCAGCAGAGAAGCTTTCTGGCACATGCCCCTGGGCAGCATCCCTAGTATCTGGGATAGATGTCAGGGTGGTTACCCAAGGTAATCTCACTTTATCTCTGAATGCTAAATAGAATAGGCCTACCAGCAACACCAGCCATTGTATGGTATCATTAGCATCTAGAGAAGCACTGACCTCTTCAAAAAATGTTGGGATAGGCCCAAAAAAGTCAGTGGAGAATTGGGAGAAAACTTTCTCCTCTGTTGCTTCTTCCGAATGGGTACCATTATTAAAGAACCCCAAAAGATGTGAAGCTAGTGTGTGACAGTTATGTAGCCATGCTCCTGCATTCCAGAGGAACTTTAAAATCTTTGAATCCTTCACCTTATTGACCCAACCACAAACAGGTTAACAGTCACAGTAGTTTTAGTCATGGGACCCATGTTTAGAAAAGGATCTGCAAATGGGAGAGACGTAGCCACCATCATTTGCCAACAGAACCGAAATAAGCTGTGCCACATGGTGATGTGTAGCGTGATTTCTATATCTAATGCACAAATTAGGTTACCTAGGAACTGTTATTCCTTTTTTCACCCTTTCTTCTCAATGCCCTCGAGCCCCATGTTGGGCACAAAGAACTGTTCTGGTTTGAAAGACAGGTGTTTGTCAAGGAAGGCAGGAAACCTTCCTGGGACAGAGGATGACCCCCCTCCCTCCTCCAAATTACTGTACTCTTGAAATTACGGGGCTCTCAGGCAAAGGTGTGGTAAAAAGAATAACAGTTATTTACTAGGAATATATATCTCTATATATATATAACAAGACAGATAAACGACAACAATAAGAGAACAGACAAACCCAGTAAGAGTCTGTTGTCTGTCCTTGGGCGATTCTCTGTTGAGGCAGAGGCTGTGGTGACTCCCCCGCGGCTGCAGGGGGCGCTGTGGTGCAAGCGTGGCGACCTCTCCACATGGCAATGGCAGCTCGGGCGATAGGGAGAAGGGAGATCACTCTTGGTGCAAACTCATGGGGCAGCAGTCTGGCTCAGCACCAACCTCAGCAGCGGGTAGCAAGCAGCGCAGGCAGGGTTGACTGGGGAGCGATGGACCTCGGTATCACCCACTGAGGGGCCAGAGGAAGGCAGGAACAGCAGAGACGAGTAGACCCCGATGCCGACTCACATGTAGCAGAAACCCAGGCTGGCGGCAGAGATGGCAGAGGCTAGCACCTCCAGGTGGCGACTGGCTACAGTGTAACGCTGTACCCTGTGCCGTGGCTAGACCCCCCGCGGAGACATCAGAGTGTATCAGTGCTATGAAGTGAGTCAGTGGAGACATCGCAGTGTAGCAGTGTTCCCGGAGCAAAACTGGCACTCCGCTGCAGACACAACCATCCCCACCGAACGCCGAGCCAAGAAGAGACTAGCGAGCCCGGTCTCCGCCCCCTCTTGCCAAAGTCTTGAAAAAGTCCCTTCACCTCTCTCAATGATAAGCTGCAGCCTCTGGGTAACAATCCCCTGGCCCCTCCCCATTCCAAGAGCTCCCTTGCCCTCGGAATGCTGCCTTCAAGCAGTATTCTCAGCTTCTTGCTGCCTGTAAGCTGCACTCAACTGACGGTGTGCTGCTGCACGCTGAGGCTCAGCTAAGCGCCTTGCTTCGTTTCACCCCCTTTAAGAGCCCATCTCGTGCAGAGAAAATCATGTGTCAGCACATAAGGTACTTGCTGCATTAGCCTTTCTCATGGCAGTCTTTCAAGTACCCACCACGTGCTGGGGCTCTGCATCTTACAGAACATCACGTTCTTCACTCTCACAGACTGCAGAGTCAAGCCTTGAAACAGCCCGCAGCTCTTGCCATTCAACAGCTTGAAGAAGCAAAGCCCAACAATGGCCTGCACCTTTGCCTGTATACCGCACATGTCCTCAGTGCACTGTGCCAGCCGAGAAGCTTTCCTTTTACCTTCAGACTACGAGAGAGGCAGATTGTGCCAGTACGTCTGGATGAGAAAGCAAGCTGCCTGCCGGTTTTCTGTGACATTAATGTGTGTTTGGGATCCTCACCCAGACTACACAGTCTGCCCTGCAAAGTGGCTTTTCCTTCCGGCAGTTCAGGGAACAGTGAAAGGTATGGGGAGGGATGGGAAAGAGGTCAGGGGAGCAGGCCATACAGAGTGATGGGGCCGGTGTTTTTGGGACCAGGTGCAAGACAGGATGCCTACCCCTTGATGAAGGTGGTAACATCCGGTACCCAGCGAAAGGCATGTGTGGGACTGCTATCAGGACTTGAGGGGTGATTTTGAGGTTTGTGGGATTGTTTTAGTGATACAGGGCTCTTAGGTCTTGAGCATCATCTGGGAAAGATGTGAGGTTCTTAGGGGATGCTGGACAGGGAGAAACTGCCAGGACAGATCAGGAGAGAGGACTGATTTTTCCACTTTGCTGCAGTCTGTCATGGTGGAAGTCCCAACCCTGCTCCCCATAGGTGGCAATGGGTTCCCTGTGACACCTCTCTGGGCCCCCTCCTCAGGGCCCTCTTCTCCTCCTTGGTGTGTGGGACTGCACAGGAAGCCATCCTCTACTACCAGGAAGGCTGCAGCAACAAGAATGAAGAACGCTGATCGCACAAAAACCTGAAAGCAGGAAAAGCATCTGTTTTGCTGGCCTGGCCCTGAGAAGAAACTAACAACCTGTCAAAATGACAGATTTACTACGGGCCTGCAACCGACCCTTGAAAAAACTGCTGAATAGTTTCTCACATTGTTTTTCACACTAAGATGTATAAATACTGTCTTAACTTTGCAAAATATAGATTCACTTGCTCTCAGCTTGTGTCTCTTGCATTCATATGCCACAAATGGTGCCCAAACAGGGACTTCATTGCTACTGATGTGATCCCGTCCGGTGGTGTACTCCAACCGAACCAACTGTGGGTGTGTTCAGTTGATCACGAAGGAGCTCCTGTGGCTGTTGTCCCGGGGTCGCTGATGAAATCACGGCACGGTCATGATCGAGAGTCGGTGATAAGTGCATAAGTGGAATTTATTTATTAATATAAAGACCTGTTTCATACCTTTAGTGTGCTTGAAAGTCATAAGGTCATTGGTTCCTCAGCCATCCACCTCTCAGGATGATTGGCCAGGAAAGTGCAACGCCTTACTGAAAATATTGTGCTTTCAATATAATAACAAGTCCACAAGTGTATGATATGAAGAAGTGTCGTTAGAAAAACATCTCGCTTGTTTACATAGCTTCTGTGAGAAGACAGCTTCTCACAGAGTGCAGAATGCTAGAGAATCTCTCTGCTAAGAGCTTTTCAGCATCCACAACTCCCCCTTTTTGTCTAAGACCAAAAAGTTGGCGTTTGTCATAATTTGTTTGGCAATTGGTTGATTACCAAATCAAAGGAATCTGTTTTGCAATTGGTTGATTGCCAAATCAAATCTAACTCAGACACTGATTTTAAGAAGGCAGAGAGATTCTCCAGCGGTGCCATGGAAGATGTATCTAATGAACTCAATTCTACACTAGTTATTACTTCTAAATAGCCTTAAGGGCTCTAGCATTCTGACTCCATAACAAAGAAACTTAAAGTTCAGTCTGTGCTTGTAGAAGGACCATCCGGCTGGTAGTTGGTGTTCTGGTCACCATCAGAAGGGTCATCTGATTGATGGTCTGTATTCTGTTCATCTTTTGGAAGTTGCTTGTTCTCTCTGGTGCCGCAGGTCAGGGCAAACGCATCTTGCAGGTAGCCATCGCACCCCAGTATCTGTGGAAACGCAAGCATACCCACGACCCCAAGCAGTGAGCTCCCACAGGCCTTCCCACTTGTCAGTGGATAGGTCCCGTAGTTAGACTTTCGCTCGAGGCAGGTGCATCTCGCCTGAAAACTGCAATGAGAGAAAATGACAGAATCATTCGAATTTGGTGCTAATCGGCTCTGTGGGGTTTCTCCATGCATTCCCCTTTTTTGTTTTAGAAGAATGCGGAATCCCCAAACTGTGGTCTGCACTCCATAGGTGCAAGAACTGCTGTGTCCTCTATGAGACATAGGCAGGGCCATATATGTTGGCCAAATTTCAGGGATATAGATTACACCTGTTTGCCATCTGCGAGGCCCTTTGTCCTCTGAGTTCTACCCCCGATGGCAGAGGTGCAGTGAGTACGTGACTCTCAGGGCAAGCTCTGACAATGTCACGATTACACCTGTTTGCCATCTGCGAGGCCCTTTGTCCTCTGGGTTTTACCCCCGATGGCAGAGGTGCAGTGAGTCCGTGACTGTCAGGGCAAGCTCTGACAATGTCACGAATCTCTTTAACTTTTTAGACATTCTGTAACGATCTCCATTTCCCTGCTTCACTGCTGTGACTTAATTGCACACCATAATATAACAATCTATATTTGTGGTTTTTGGTTGGAGACGTCTGCAGTCTAGAAGGTCTGTGGAAGTCCCGTAGATCCAAAGCCACCGTCCCCACGGCTGCATTGTTCTGCCCTGGGAACAGATGACTTAAAAAGGACAAATTGAGCGATGTAAATTTTTTCAGGGATAGTGACAAGGGGGAGTGGGTGTGGAAACCATTGCACAGATCTGGCCTGTGAAGTCAGCATAATTTGCAGGACTTCAGGGGAACCAGGTCCATGCTGTATTACCTTCAACCCTTGGATTGCCTTCCATACAAGGACAGCATGCGAGTCAGGCTGTCCTGTATTTAGGGGAATTTTGAAAATAAGGTGGCTCTGGATGCCTCCCTGTGAGGTGCCACTATCGCCCTGATTCACTGGTGCACCTTTCTGGGGTTCTGTACTGACTGGGTCAGGTGTGTCCTCTGTTGCACTGCTCGTTTCGCTCAACAGAAGGACTCCCGAGGGCTGCGTTTTTGACGCAGCTGCCTGAGGGGGCTTTGTCACTGGCGTGGCCACCGTGGCCCGCCCTACTGGCGCGGCCGCTGGCGCGGCAGGCGGCGAGATCGTCGCTGCTGGTGGGACGGCAGGCGCCGCCTCCGCTGCGGTGTACGCCACTGCTGCCCCATCTCCCGGGCCCGCCCTTTGGGGGGCGGCCCGCAGCGCGGCTTGCAGTGCCCGCACCGACTCCGCTGGCACGGCCGCTGCTGCTGCTTCTTGGAGGGTGTGGACTGCTGCGGCTCTCAGGGTTGGCTCCGCCAGCGCCGTGCCTCCCGGGTACGCCCCTCGGGGGGCGGGCGCCGCCGCCGCCGCCGAGCCCATCCCCCGCCGCGGGGAGGGATCTGCTGGCATGGCTATCTTCGCGGGCATGAGCACCACGCACGGGCCGGCACCGGCCGTGGCCGGGGCGGCGCGTGCCGCGAGAACCCCCGACGGGGATACCGAGCCGAGCCCGGGCGGCGCGCATGCGAAACCGCTCGTCCCCGACGCAGCCGCGGAGGAGAATTCCGGGCGAGCCCCCAGGGGGCCCGCCGCCTCCGCGGGCGGGGAGGCGCGCATCGCGAAAGCCCCCGGTGGGGGGGTCGCCGCCGCCGCCGCGCCCCGCGCCATGTCCACAACTCCCCCAAACCCCGCTGGGACCGGGAACACGCACGGGGAGCCAGCGCCCAGGCTGCTCCGAGATTCAGCCCCCGACTGAGGGCTGACCTCAGAGTTCGTGCCCTCAAATGAATCAAGCTACTCCATGGACGCGACACCGTCCTCTTCCTTCTCCTCCGAGCCCGGAGAAACGCCAGGCCGTCGCACGGACTGAACGCGGAAAAGGATATCATGGAGAAACCGCCACGTGCGGAGAAGTTCTATGATATCGTCGTCCCCACAAATCAGTTCCCAAATCAACTCGCCCCCCAGTTTCTGCCACATGTCTAAACAAAACATGTCCTCAGTGTCGCTCTCGGACACGAAATAAGCACACGAGACGCAGTTATCTGGGTCCACCAGCCAGGGCAGAGGCCAAGGAAGGAAGGAGGAAAAAAGAGAGAGAGCGGCCTCTGCCCTCGATCTTTATTTATATGTTTTCAGAAACCACCGTGGATTGGAGGAAGAGAATACCACCTCCTACTGTCCACTGGTCAACAGAATTGTCTATCACATAGACTAGGAATTCAAAACATCAGGCCAGTTACAATAACATGAGCCATGTTTATAGAAAAGTGCGTGAGAAACTATTTACCGAACATAGAACACTGCACAACTGGAGAACTGCAAAATGCAGGGCTACATCTCACCCTTTTTCCATTAAAAAAGAAAAATAAAAAAGAAAAATGAACAATGTTCAGTCTGTTCTTGTGGAAGGATCATCAGAGCGATCACCCACATCATCTGCATCTGAGTCATTACTCGATGTTCCATCCTCTTGATGACTTTCACTTGGTCATGGTCTCCACCTTGCCTGTCGGCTGGATTTTGCCTCTGCGGTCGCAGGTCAGGACGAACACACTTTGCAGGTACCCAGCACACCCCAGCCTCTGTGGATACACAAGCATACCCGCGCCCCGAAGCAATGAGGTTATAGGGGCCTTCCCACTGCTTGGTGACTAARTTCCGCACCCGAACCTTCGCCCGAGGCTGCTGTGCCTCGTCCGAAGCCTGTAACRAGAGGTGATGGTTCAAAATGACAGGATTATTAGAATTCTGTGGTACCGTAAGGTGATTGATGGTATACAAAGCTTTTGCCAACCGACTGTGCGGGGTTTCACCCTGCATTCCCCGTTTTTGCTTCTGAAGAACCCGCTTCAGAGTACCATGAGCACGTTCTACTATAGCTTGGCCAGTTGGAGAATGAGGAATACCGAACTTGTGCGACACACCCCACAACTGCAGGAACTGCCTCAACTCTTTTGAGACGTAAGCGGGACCGTTGTCGGTCTTCACAGCAGAAGGTATGCCTAGAACTGCAAAGGCCTGCCTCCAGTGGGCAATGACATCGTGGCTCTTTTCTCCAGCGTGAGCAGATGCCCACATGGCAGAAGAGCAGGTGTCCACCGTGATGTGCACATACTTGAGCCGGCCAAATTCGGCGACTTGAGTGACGTCAGTCTGCCAAATCTCCAAGGCCTTAAGGCCCCTGGTGTTAACCCCCGCCGGCAAAGGCGCCCCGAGCGCATGACAATCGTCGCACGACTCGACAATATCACGTGCCTCAGTTGGCGTCAACTGAAACTGCTTCTGCAGGGTATGTGCGTTTTGATGGAAAAAACCCATGCGATGCCTTGGCCTGCGCGAGTGTATCTGGCTGAGGGGCTACCCAGGCCGGGTTAGCCAGCTTGTCAGCCCTCGCGTTACCTTCCGCTACGGATCCTGGCAAATTGGTATGACTCCTTAYGTGCAGAACGTAATACGGATGAACTCGGTCCTGAATGGCACACCACAGGGTCTTCAGTAAATGAAACAGATCAGCATTGCTGACCTCGTTCAAAACTGAATAACCCAACCGCTGTGCAATGTCAGCCACATAGGCGGAGTCCGTGACCAAATTGAAAGGTTCCTGGGAAAATTTCTGAAATGCCATAAGAGCAGCCCTCAGTTCTACTAATTGGGCTGAGCCATCCTCATGACCTTCCAGAACCCGCCACTCAGATCCATCCCTCCAAGTAACAATGGCCTTCCCAGTTCTCCCCGAACCGTCCGTAAAGATGGTGAGGCCGCGCACTGGCTCCTGACTATGTTTGGGCCTCAGAGAAATCTCTGTAAGTTTTGCCACTTGCAGCAACTTGTGGCTCGGCAGATGATACGTAATCTGCCCTGAGAAATTTTCCAGAGCACTTTGCAGAGAAACACTGTTTGCAAAGCTCCAGTCAAAGTCTTCCCGCTGTACTGGTAGTACAATCTTTGCGGGATCTGCTCCCATCAATTGCAAACACCATTGTTGGCATTTGACTATCAAGTGAGCGATCAGCTCAAACAATGCGGTTGCCGTCTTCTGCGGCTGATGGGGCAAGAAGACCCATTCCAGGACGTGCAAGGGATCGGACCATTTGTCATTCCATTGGCCAATGATACSTGTGGGATGYAAATYTGGAGTGGTAATRAAAACAGTGACATCAACTGAGGGATCAATGCGATAGACTTGTCGAGCAGAAACAGCTCGCTGCACCTCCTCCAGCACCTGACGTGCCTCAGGGGTCAATGTGCGAGGCAACTTCAAATCAGTCTCCCTTCAACAAATCAAACAGAGGAGACAACTGTGCCGTGGTCAGTCCCAAATACAGACGTAATCAAGCAACGACACCAACCAATTTCTGGGCATCATTCAGTGTCTGCACTGAATGCACAAATTGCACCTCTTGGTGTTGGACAGTACGTTCCAAAATTTTTACCCCCAAATATTTCCAAGGAGGTTGCTGCTGAACCTTCTCTGGAGCCACCTGCAGCCCGTGAGAATGCAAGGCATCGAGCAACTGAGCCTGGATCCTCAGCAGCTCTTCCTGGGTGGACGCTGCCACCAAGATGTCATCCATGTAGTGATAAAACTGAGCATCAGGAAACTGCCTGCGGACTCCAGACAAGGCTCTGGCCACATGCATCTGGCATATTGCCGGTGAATTTTTCATCCCCTGGGGAAGAGTCCTCCATTGAAATCTCTGTGCAGGGCCTGCATTGTTAATTGCTGGCACCGTGAAAGCAAATTTCGGTCTGTCATCGGGATGCAAAGGAATTGAAAAGAAACAATCCTTCAGATCCACAATGAGGCTCGGCCAATCTGCAGGAAGCATGGTGGGCGATGGCATCCCAGCCTGCAACCTCCCCATGCTTTCCATTACGGCATTCACCTTCCTGAGGTCTTGTAACAACCTCCATTTCCCAGACTTCTTTTTGATGCAAAAGACAAGAGTGTTCCAGGGACTGGTAGAAGGCTCCAGATGACCCTGGTCCAATTGCTCCTGAACCAACTCATGAAGGGCCACTAACTTGTCTTTAGGCAGGGGCCACTGATTTTCCCAGATGGGTCTGTCCACCGTCCACCGTATAGGAGGCGTGGGACACTCTGCGCCCTTCACCACAGTGACCCCCATTAAAAAGCCGTCCCAATGCACACCCACCACTCATACAAAACATCCCTCCCCCAGAGGTTAACAGTCTCAGTAACATGAGGCCTTATCACGGCCATCTGTCCCTCTGAGCTCGTTTTCATCACAGGCTTCCGGCTCACGTAGCAGCCAGAACATCCCTCCCCCAGAGGTTAATAGCAGTCTCAATAACATGAGGCCTTATCACGGCCRTCTGTCCCTCTGAGTTCGTTATCGTCACAGGCTTCCGACTCACGTAGCAGCGCTTCGTCCCTCCCAGGCCCGTGACAGGTGTCCCCACCGGGTCCAATGCCCACTGCAGGGGCCAGGCAGCAAGGGGGAGAATCGTAACGTCCGCACCGCTATCACGGAGCCCACAGAGAGATATCTCTGGCGGTGAGGCATCAGGGATGGTCAGGGTGCACTGCATCTCCAGACGGTGTTCGCTCAGGACAGCAGTCCAACGAACCTGAGGCGGCCCAGTGGAGCCAAAGCAGCCGTCTCCTCGTTCTCTCGATTCTGTCCTGCGAACAGAAGACTTAAAAGGAACAAGTTGAGCAATCCGAGTCTTTTCAGGAATTGTGACCAGGGGGGTGGGTGTGGAAATCGTGGCATAAATTTGTCTGGTGTAATCAGCGTCGATCAGTCCCATGTGCACAATGATGCCCCGAACGGTGGCACTGGACCTCCCCATGAGGAGAGCGCTCATGCCATCACCCAAGGGACCAAAGGCATCCAATGGCACTGTGCAAGAGTCTAAGACGACCATTGTCGCTGTGCAAACATCAACACCTGCTGAGCCGCTGGTGCTGGCTGCAAGCCAGCCAAGCAGACCTCCGTCGGCTCCAGGGCTTGGGGGGATACTTCTGTCCTCACACGTCTCCCCCGCGTGCTCGGCTGCCCATTTCCCGAGCCCGAGGAGAGCTGCTTAGTAACACGAACCGCCACCCTGCAGACATCTGCCATATGGTTTGGCTTTCCACAACGAGCACAGAGATACAAAGGACCTGTGCCCCTCCGTGCCCTTCCTCCCTGCTTCTTGCTGGCCTGAGCACTCCTCTGCCTCCACTGCCTGCCCTGCAGCTCTGACAAGACCGGCTGCGGGGCGGCAGCCACGGCAGCCACCTTACAAGTAGTGGCGTCCACCTGTGCACAGACCTCAATCATTTGACATATAGAAGGTTCACCAGGAATTGCTCTGATCAGCTTTTTGCACTCGGCATTGCAATGAGTCATGGCAAGGTGCATAAGAAATAGCATCCTTGCATTGTGATCCTTTACCTGCCTCTCGATAGAGGCGGTCAGTCTCTCTGCAAACTGCAAGGAGGATTCACCGTCCTTCTGTGCAATGTCTGCAAATTCTTCTGCTGGAGCTGCCATTTCGATGGTCAGGATCACTGCTGCCATGCCTATCTCCTGGCACTGATCTAGCACAGTGCTATCCAGGACAACCTGCCTGCGAGCGCTAGCATAATCGCCTGTGCCCAGCAGGACACCAATGCCAATCCCACATCTTGGATCCTGCTGATCCAGCATAGCATTCTGCTCTAGCGTCTTATTTGCCAGCTGCTGCCATTTCATTTCAAATACATCATATTGCAAAGGCAGAAAGAGAACCCGATCCAGAGACTGGATGTCATGAGGCACTAGTAAGGAAGCATTAAGGACTCTAAGAAGCTGCATCACCTCACTAGACCCTAGACCATATTTGCCAGTCGCCTCTCGGAGCTCGATCAAAGCCTTCCATGGCAAAGCCTGATGTGTGTTGCATGGAGTACCAGCAACAACAGGAAAAGCTTGAAGCCCTCCTGATGAACCGGCAGCACCTGCTGCGTCCTGTTCCCCAGCGTCCGCAAGGACTTCAGCCACAGCAGGGCTGGGGGATCTGTCTTCACGAACCAGCGGCAGCGTGCCTTCGCACGATCGCTCATTTTGTCAAATTTCGCTTTCACTTCCCCCCAGAACCTCGCCTGGTCCCGGGGATGGACCGTCACCTTACACGGCGGCAAGGTCCACGAGGCGGCTAGAGAGGAACCGCCAGCCCGAGATCCGGGAGGGGGGGTGGGCAGTCGCTTCCCAGCTGTATCTCCGCCTGCGTCGAAAACAAACAGCGCGGGGATCACGCCCGCCGCCGCCCCGGAATCCGTGGAATCCCGCGGAGCCGCAGTCGTGCCTGCTGGCACCCGGCCCCGGCCAGTCAGAGTGTCGGTCGCGCCGCGCCGGACCCTGCAGCGTCCCCGGCCGTAGCCGCGGGGCGGAGTGGGGCCCGGCTGGGTTGCCTGTCGGCTTGGAGCGGGGCCCAGCTGGTTTCTCCCCGCCCCTGCACGGTGAGGGGCCGGACCGGTGGCATAGGTGGCTTCCGCGGGGCCGCCAGGGACCCGGACGCATGCTGGCGGGGCCGGGCCAGCTGGGCGGCACGCGCGGCATCCAAAATCGTGCCAAGCAGCCTACTGCCTATCGCGCGGAGTCCAAGCGCCGGCACGCCCCATTCCGAAAGGGGGGTGCTTTCCCCGGGGCGCCGCGCTTCTTCCAAGTCAATCAAGTCCCTGGCTTCGGGCTTGCCCGAGACAGACTCTGCTTCTGCCTCCTCCGAGCCGGCCAGAGACCCGCCCGTAGAGCCCGCCGCCTCCTCTTCAGAAGCGGCAGAAGACGGTGCGAGCTGGACTCGAGCCTCCCCAGGGGGGTACCTGGTAAACACTCCACAGTTCGGGCATTCAGCCGTGACAATTGCGCGAGCCAGTGGCTCCGCCCACTCCCCCTGCGCCGGAAAGGCACAAAGGAATGGGCATATGCCGCCGCTTCCCCCCTCCCAGAGCACGGGGCGGGAGGAGGCGGCACTGCTAAACTCCCGGCGTCTGGGGGGGGGGAAGACGCTTCCCCGGGGCTCCCCGAGGCCAGCTCGTTCTCGGGGCTGTTCCAAATCTCATCCCCCACCTCGGCCTGGGCCAGGAGAGGGGAATTGGGAGCTGTCTGAGACCCGAACTCTCCTTGCCCATCCCCCGCCTCCAGGTCAGAGAGGGCTCCCGGCTCGTTGAGGGAGCCCACGGGGGTAGAGACGCCCAACGGACTGCTGCAGCCTCTAATAGCAGCGTTGACGCGTTGCCAAGAAATCAGCAACCCAGCTACATCCAGCTGGAAATCAAGAGCCAGGCTGTCGAGGATGGCTTTACCTATCTCTACCCAAGCCACCTTCGAAAGCACATGCCCAGGCTCCACAAAAAGACCTCTGTCTTTTCCCCAGAGATATAGTTTCTGCAACTCCGCTCCAGGGACCGAGACTTCTGCTGTTTCCAGTGCTATCTCTAATACTTTCAATGCCAAGGTATCGCATGAGGGATTCGTAATAGCCATTTTAAACAGCCCTAGCTACCTAGGGGAAAACCCCTGACAAACTTACGAAACGCCGTATGCGCCACCAGATGTCGCTCTCGGACACGAAATAAGCACACGAGACGCAGTTATCAGGGTCCACCAGCCAGGGCAGAGGCCAAGGAAGGAAGGAGGAAAAAAGAGAGAGAGAGGCCTCTGCCCTCGGTCTTTATTTATATGTTTTCAGAAACCATCGTGGATTGGAGGAAGAGAATACCACCTCCTACTGTCCACTGGTCAACGGAATTGTCTATCACATAGACTAGGAATTCAAACCATCAGGCCGGTTACAATAACATGAGCTATGTTTATAGAAAAGTGTGTGAGAAACTATTTACCGAACTTAAAACACTGCACAACTGGAGAACTGCAAAATGCAGGGCTACACCTCAGAGTTAATTAGATAGTTGTGGCTGACCACCCAAGCGAGAAGTTGTAAAACCGAGTCCTCAAGAATCTCAGCTCTCGTTAATTTTAGGGCGATCTTCCAGGCAGCAAAAACTTCACTCTCCCTCACGCCTGTTTGCTCCATTTTGCAGTTTTTTCGGGCAAAGCTGGGCGCCCGGAGCGAAGCTCCGGGGGGCAGGGGGTGGGGGGGAAACGATGTACCTTCTCACACTGCAGTACACCTCGGTGTAGACCAGATGTACTGCTGGCGCGGCCATCATGGTTCGGTGCACGTCGTGGTCACCAGATGTGGCTGTTGTCCCAGGGTCGCTGATGAAATCACGGCATGGTCACGATTGAGAGTCGGTGATAAGTGCATAAGTGGAATTTATTTATTAATATAAGGACCTGTTTTATACCTTTAGTGTGCTTGAAAGTCATAAGGTCATTGGTTCCTTAGCCATCCACCTCTCAGGATGATTGGCCAGGAAAGTGCAACGCCTTACTGAAAATATTGTGCTTTCAATATAATAACAAGTCCACAAGTGTATGATGTGAAGAAGTGTCGTTAGAAAAACATCTCGCTTGTTTACATAGCTTCTGTGAGAAGACAGCTTCTCACAGAGTGCAGAATGCTAGAGAATCTCTCTGCTAAGAGCTTTTCAGCATCCACAAGCTCCTTTCATCGCTGGCTATAGAACAGGTTAGCCTTTGTGAGCGGTTGGAAAGCATTTCTTATAATGGGGCAAGGCGCAACGAAACCCCAAACACTGCATAAAGACTGTCTGTTGCATATTACCAGGGAACAAGGATATAAAATCTAACGTCAAAGATTCATACAGCTACTTATATGGGTTAGACCATTTTGTCCCTGGTACCCATCAGATGGTTCTTATGACCTTACTCACTGGCAAAAGGTCGGTGAATGTTTCCAAACTCAGCAAATTACCCATCATGATGTCCACTCTGATGATATTATTACTTGGCGTGTAATATATTCTGCTTTGCAACAAATTAAGAATGCAGATCTCGTCCTTGTGGATGCTTCACCTGCATCGCCATCAGATACTGTTGTTTTTGTTAATGAAACATTACCTGAAGAGAATGATTATCGATGTTAGGACAGACATACATCACACATGAGTGCTTTGCAAAGGGATCGATTTATTCTAACAAGCTTATGTTTTTATCTCTTGCTTAAAAGAGTGCTGGTGCAACAGCTTCTGATTGGTTAGTGCAAAAAAATCTGCTGAGGTTAAGGCAAATACTTTTTTTAGCAAAGTCCAAGATTTGAGCAGGCTGACCATCTGTTTGTGGTTTCCCGTACCACATCCTGTTCTTTGTCTGCTGTCTGGATCGAAGTTCCTCAATTCTTCGGTTAGCTGCAATCCTCGCCTCACAGTATTTTTCTATATTTCTTAAGGGTACACTTTAATTATTTCATCCGCTGGATAAGGTTCATTAAAGCTGACGGGCCAGCTGTCTTCTCCTATAAATTCTCCCACAAATGATGTGGAGGGAAAGGATCCGTTTGATCCCAGTCCAATTGACTCTGGACAAGAACCAGATTTATATCCTCCTCTCACCCCAGTACATGCTATGGCAGCAGCTGCGCCTAGAGCGGAAGAAATACTGCAAGCTGCATGCAAAAAGGCTGCAGCAAATATTTCACAAATTAGACCACCATCTTACACCTGGTCCTATTCCTCTAGTGACTATGATGAGGAAACATTACCACCTATAGGACCTGAGCCAGTGTTGTGGCTTGACACTGGCCAAATGCCAGGCACCCACGAAAAGCCCACTGACTCACTCTCCTCTGCTCTGCAAAAGGGTTAATGAGTTGAGATAAAGACCAGGAGAAAACACTTCAAGGACAAAACAGGCTCTGCTTAATGATATAAGGTGAATTTATTACTAACAAGATCAGAGTAGGAGAATGAGAAGTAAAAATAAGCCCTTAAAGACACCCTTTCCTGCCTCCAACCCCTCCCTCCTTCCCACCAACAGCGCAGGGAGAGGGGATGGGGGTTTTAGTCAGTTCATCACAAAAGATCTTTCCACTGCTCACAGAGACGAGTCGTTTCCCTGCGGAACCATGGGGTC
>JACAXG010000844.1:0-27317 GCA_018881555.1 Amblyornis subalaris | reverse complement strand
ATGATGGGGCACACCGCAGGAGGGTCACCACCACATCATGTGGCTGTGCAAGGGTCATCTCCTTCAGGGTCTCGTCCAGCCTGTGCTCAGCAGACTCATCCGTGATGAACGAGAGCCACTGGTAAATCTCTCTCACAATGGCTGGCACCTGTAGGAGACATGGTAGAGAATTGGCATGCCACTAGAGCAAGCCATTTCCCCACGATCCCCCAAGAAGTGCTTCCTTTTCCAGCACACTGTGCTGACCTAGAGGTCTGTTGGATGCCCAGCAGACCTAGCTTGAGGAGGTACACATTTGCTAGTGGGCTCAGCCTTTGCCACGGGCAACTTACTTTCTTCAATCTGGAGGTGCCATTTCCTATGATCACATTCAGCATGGCAGGACAATCCTCTGATTTATATGGTTCGGCATTTGCCATGCTCTCAAGGGCCGTGATGGTCTTGTCTTCATGATCAGTAGGCTTATGGAAGTCCAGAAGCCTCTGAGGGCAGGGAAAAGAGGGATGTCACGTCCAGTGCTCTGCAGCAGTGCTTGGCTGAGCAGCAACAGCAGGTCCAGCCCAGGCAGGAAAGTCTGCAAGTACCTGTTCACTTCTGTGGAAATGGCCATGGGTGTGCTCCTTCTCTTCTGGCAGTTTCTTAACTGGATTTATCAAAACCCAAGTACAGTCAAAGCTGAGGGACTGCAGGCGAAGCTAGAGAACACAGCCAAGCCCTGCACTCCCCAAGCAAGGCCAGATCTCACACAAGAGCTAGTGGGAACAGCAAACTCTGTCTCTCTGGCTGCAGCTTGGGGCTGAGGGTGCCCAGTGGATGGAGCATGGCTACTGGGGGAATCAGCCCCAAATCCATTTCCACTTCTTCCCTGGGGATGTCCGCAGTGGATAGGACGGCTCAGCTCAGCCACTTACCTCCCTGCAGCAGCTGGACGCCCTCCACTTCTTCAGGCTGCTGCTGAGCAGCCCCAGGGCTTTTCTCCTCCTCCTCCTCCTCCTCCTCCTCCTCCTCCTCCTCCCTTTTTTCCCCTTCGTTCCCCTCCACCAAGGTCAATCTGGGCATGGTTGGGGTTCTCTCTGCTGCGGGTTCTCTCCGTTCCATCCTGCTGAAGCTTGGGCTTTGAAGGCTTCAGCCACAGGGATGGGAGATGTCCTGGAAAAGTGCTGAAGATATGGGTCAGCAAGACATGATGTGGCTATGCAGGGCCTCCTTGCAGCCCTGCTCTGTCCCGTCCTGTCCTGTTGTGTTGTCTGGGCTCATGTGGGTGGATGCTCTGGCACAAGAGACAAGTCACGAAGTGCCCATATTGTGGTGGGTCACAAAGGGCCCTATGACACATGACATCCAACTGGCAGTGCCTATATCACAGGGGGTCACACAGGGGTCCATGGCATGTGCCATCCAATTGGCAGTGCCTATATCATGGTGAGTGGTTGCCATGAACGTATGTTTATTGATGGAGAGATCATGTTCATACAGAAGATGTCGGAACTATGGGCATGTGTTGCTTTGAGGATCTCTCCAGCCATGTTCTTTACCTGGATTCTCTGTCTGATCCTTTCTGAAACTACTACGTCTTCATCCTCCAGGGTTCTCATGTCCCAATGGGTCAGACGGCAACCTCCCCACAGGCCTCTCGTCCTACAGTCCAAAGAGACGGAGAGACAAAACACACCACGTCAAAGTCATCTTGTTTGTGAGACAATAAAAGCACAACCCAGAAGACCTTTACCTCAGCAAGGCATCAACACTGGTGACAACGCCAAGAGTGTGGATATTGGATGCTCCCGCCACACTCTACCCCAGAACCACAGTCATGATCTGACCAGTTGTTGAAATTACTGCTTCTGTTTCTTCTTTTGTTATATTGGGAGTTTTTTGCTCACAGTTTGGAATGAAACGCAGGAGGCGCTGAGATGTCTTTCTAATCAGGTTGTTTATTAAGCTCTTATCTATAGCACAGTAGCACAGAGTGTTCTCTAAGTTAGGAAGGTGGAAAATGGCCTCGAACCGTGAGTTCTAAGGTTATTTAAAGCTTAATTTACCCAATTATAGACTGCCAACTAACATATTTTCACTTATAATCCAGTGACTGTCCATTTAGCATCCGCAATGCGGGCTTTTCTACACCAATGGTTAAACTACCTAGATTTGTGAAGAAGAAGGAAGAAAGAAGAAGTATAAACTCACACCCAAAATCCTCCATCTTGTTACAAACTTATAAACTTAGTTTTCTACATTTCTACATATTTCACCCAGTGATATAACAAATTGCTTTTTAATTACACAGTAGTAATTCTAGTGTTATCATTAGATAAGGGGAGTCTTTCCCAACGCCTCAGATCAAATACCGTGTGCTTTTGAAAATCATCACCTGTTAATACGGAAAGGTTATGATTATTTAATCTCAGGGTCCCGACAACCAGTGTCTTTGGAGTGGTAGTGCCTCCAAAGTTAAAAGCAGGTGCAATGTTACTGAGTTGCAATGCCTCCTATAGATCATCATTCTTCAAGTACCATTAGCAATGAACAATAAATCAACAATAAGAATGAAAAGCATGCAGTAATAACCAACTGGAATAACCATCATAGGAACAATAACAGTAGCAATGGACAAACAGGGATGGGGATACCATCTTAGGATTGTATGGGGACATCTAACATGTGGGGAGGAGGCAGATGAGGAATGTTAATTGCATAAGTCTGCTTTCAGGGCACATTGATATCACAGGTGGGGTTTAAGGGGTTTTTACCATGGAGACCGATTTCATTATGGTGCTCTTAATGCAGTAGATAAGGATCCAAATTAAAATAATCACAATTATAATCATTATCTAAGTCTGAAAGAGGCTAGTTAGCCACCTGACGAGGAAAACCCAAGTTCATTGAGAAATGCCCCTAGCCAGTTAGTTACCAGTGCAGCAGCAGTTTCCCTGGTGTCTCTAGCCATCTTTATTCATTTTGTTCATCTGTTCATGTAGTAGCACTGAAACATTTGGGATGTGAACGCAATGATCACCTACTGATAAAATCATCGTTTCACATACATCTTTCTCTTTTAATAGAGTTTAGTCCAATTAAGCTCTGTTTTGAATAGTCATTTTTCTGTTTCCTTGTAATTGTGTGGGTCAGGCAGCATGGTATGGACAGTCTCAGTGGGAGCATTAAATTGTAGAGTGTTGCGGATAGGTAAAACCTTACAAAATGAAGGGCTTGTTACTCTTGTAAAATCATGTCTCACTCCTGTTACTTGGGCTAAGTAAAAAGGCCTCTTGGAATGAGCTCAGCTGACTTAGAGGTAGAAAAAACAAGTTACATAATCATCGTGTGATCACATCATGGCTTATGGTGCCTGATTGAATTATTGCTTGTTGTATTTCAATGTATGTATTTAATAAGGCTTAAATTTAATTGCTTAAAAAGGCCTGGTTTTTGCAATAAAGAAGCCCTCCTCTGCACTTGCCTGAGGACTCTGTGTTGTTACTTATCACAACAAATGGCGCCTGAACCAGGGACATTGGATTGCAGTGAAGACTTGGACTGCAATCAGAACAAAGCCCCACGGATACAGAACAATGGGGTATCGGATTACAGTGAAGAGATTACCACCCTGGAACCCTACACTGCAAGCAGAAAGAAGAGCCCAGAGCCTACTACAACAACAGAGGACTTTGTTTGCAAACTACAATCTGACGGAGAGCAAAATGCCAGCACAGCTTGTGAGGTTAGGTCACTGGCATACTTTGGACAAAGAAGCACGGGACTGTGAGTATCCCAGACCCCAGAGGGTGTCCCAGTCAGCCACGGTCCACCTTAAGGATATTGCAAAATGTTCTCCACATTGGAGGGACTTTTATTGTGAGCTAGAGAACCCTGTAACTGTCTCCTACATGAGAGACACTTTGCTATTAAAAATCCCGTGCGTAGCTGTGCCAGGGACTGCTGGACAGGCTACCAATAACAAACCTCGGCACAAATCCAAGGACTGGATCCAGGGACCAGATCAATCCTCAACTTAGAGTAATGAATTCAGAATGCATGTAATTTTGCGGGCACTTGCGATGCCCACCCGGGGCACAGCCCCCCTTGGAGCAAGGCGCTCCCCCCTCGGAGCAAGGCACTCCCCGCAGAGAAGGCTGCCCCATCAGAGCATGGCTCTTCCCCTTGGCCCCCCTCGCAGCAGCTGTCCTGCCCTGCAGCGTGCTTCTCCGGCCGCAGCCTCTCCCATGCAAATGCTTTTCTCCACTGCCAGCTCCCCCGGCAGTTGTTCCTTTGCTGGCTGCGACGCTGGCCCTGCCCGGCCACTGCTTCGCTAGCGGTGACCCCCCCTCAGCCTTTCTCCCCCCCCCCCCCAAACCCTCTGGTTCCCCTGCCTCTCTAGGCCCCCTGGCCCCCAGCCCATCTGGGCTGGGCTGGGCCAGGCCAGGTGCAGCAGGGCCGAGCAGAACATGACAAGCTGCAGCTTCGGGGCCAACTTGCCCAAGCCCCCACCAGCGCTCCCGCTGCTCCCGGTGCCGCCGCCATGCACCGGGCAGCGGGGTCAGGACCCGCCCATCTGGAGGAAGATTGCAGCATTCCAGCCAACTGTATGGCCTGCCACTGCTTCACTACCAGCGGCCCTCTCAGCCCCACCCCCGAACCCTCCGGGTTCCCGTGCCTCTGCCTCCTCCCCGGCCCTGCCGGCCTCCGCTTGCCCAGATGCAGCTGTCCTTTGATAGTTATCCTGACTCAGCTACCGTAAATTGCGACCAGACGACAGATTTATGTCTTACAAGGAATGCTGATGGTACCACACTTTGGTATCAGAAATGCCAAGAGTCCTCATTAAAATACGGAGATATTCTGGTTGGCTTTACAACAAACTCAACTTTCTGTGTTTGTCATTCAGTTAACATGTACTCAAACCCTGGAATGCACACGGACTATCTTCTCAATATTTAAGGCATTATTAACCGGATCTCTGTTTAAACTAACTTTCAATTTTCAGTGAGCTGTGGATTTTGACAGGTTTATTTATTGGAGAGATTTGGAGTTATGTCTGGGTGGATGTAGCGTGTTTCTACGTGCAGATAGCATTCTGTGATTCCTTGCTATAGTGCTGCTTGGCAGAGTGAATTTTTCAGTGAATGAGCTGGTATGTAAGCATGGTTGGTAAGACTTTTCATGTGGGATGTGTGCTGCCTTTTCAAAAATTCTGATTTGGAGGTCTGATTGGACTGAATTAATACTGATTCTTTGCTCACTTATAATGATGTTGGCCGTTACCACGAGAGTTAGAAACCTGTATGCCTGGAAAAATATTTGCATCATTCACAGCATCATTCCTTGCTAGGTAGATAACATTTCAGTTTGCAAATGGGAAGATTCATATTTGTAAGATATTGTGGCCCCTTGGAAAAATTCGTAGATCCCTACTTGGAAATCTTTAGCGTAGATACTAACGGAACAAAATGTGAAACACAGCAATTAACTTTGAAGCCTGGATGTCAAAGCATTGCATGAGTGATGACAATAACTGGGCTCACTTAGCCAGGTGAGGCCTATGGCAGGCTTACCCGCTCATTGAGTAAAGCATTCCTTTGCTCACTTCTCCATTAACGTTATCTGCAAAGGCTGTTCAAAGTTCATATATAATTAGCTCACGACTCTCCACTGTGAAAAGGCAGGCAGACTCGTGCTAGCTTTGCCTGTTTGCTTGTTTCTTGCCCCACAACTTTAATAAGGTAATTTTATTGTGATTCTTTCCCCATGAAGAAACATGTGGCAGCGTTTCACAAAGATACAGCTATTTAGTGATTCCAGTGTAGCTATTCTTCCTTGCCACTTATGAATTAAAATTGAGCTTGATGTTAGAACAGTTTAAGTACATTGATAGATCACAGGTGGAGTAAACATTACCACACTCCTTAAAATCATCTGAAACCATGACTTTGTAGCTGTTTTACATATACGTGTCAGTCTTATACACCAACTGACCTAACAGGGTTACATGTGTAAAACTTATGGCAGTATTATATAACTAGGCCCTTGATGTTTTATCCTTTAATATTTATATCCCATTAGCTTTAATAGTCTAAGGTCAAAACTGTTGTACTGACAATCACAGGAAAGCAGTCTTACCTGATCTAGGTTTAAATGCAATTTGCCAAGGCATGTGATGATGTAATTTTTGGACTACAGTTGCAATTTGGAAAAGCATGTGAAATTGTGCTTATACTAGAAAAGTCCTGACTGTGAACGGATATTTTTCAATTATGTTTGCAGTTATCATGAGCTATTCTCACAACTAAATTCTGTAAAATTGTAACACATGTGCCACACCTTTATAATCTCTCCAGTAAATCCCTGTTGTTGCTATTTCGTTTACTAATCAGTTGTTTCCTTGCATACTGTTCATTGATGTTTAACTGTTGTATGACAAATTTTCAGTAGCTTTCTTATAATGATGGAGTCAAGATGAGTTAAATTCTGTTGTATCTGAAGCTTTTAAAGGAACACTCTCAATTCTGACTTTAGTTTTGTTAAATGATGTTGATTTTAAATTCTGTTAAGTTCTGCAAAGTTTAAATGATGTTAATTTTAAGTTCTGTTCACTTTAAGTATTGCTAAATTTAAGTGATGTTAGGTTTAAGTTCTGTTATTTTACATTCTGTTCAGTTTAAGTTCTATTAAGACTACTTTCTGTTCAGTTTCAGTGGGGTTATCTTTAAGCTCTATTAGGTTTGCTTTCTGTTATGTTTAAGTGACGTTAAGTTTAAGTTCTGTTGAAATATGCTCATTTAATTTGAAAGATACTGTTCTTTTGTTACAGAGATAAGATGGAACCAACTGACGCAATTAGGATGGAGAGTTGGTAAACAATTATTTAAGAATATAAGATAATGAGTTGTGTGAAAATACGTGAAGATGCGGTTTATTAGATCCTTGACTTCATCGAAAATTCTATGGGTGTAAGTGTTCTACATTGGTCACTTGAGATAATTATTTATTACACTCTTTGCTGTTTAATCTTCCATAAGTGACACAGAAAAATGAGTAACAATTCCGAGTTATGGATGTTATTGATTGTAAGCTGTTTAGTGCTTTCTTTCTTGCTTTTATTTTGCTTTATTGTCATATATGCATAGATATGTGGAACAATATAATCTCGGTTTTTTAGAGCAGTTACTGTTGCTGTATTAACAATTCTGCTTATGTTACTAATGTTATAACATGAATTCACTGACCTTTTATAACAGGCATTATCCCTCAATATGATTTGATGTTACACATTATACATTCTTTTGGTTGTTTGCGGTTTGTTCAAGGTACCATTGACTACCTAGCTAGAGATACATGACAAAGCCGGCTGCTTTATAGACTTTTAAATACTGTGGTGTAGTTCTCTGCAAGGACTGTATGCTTTCAAGAAACTTTCTCAAGCGGCATTGGTAGAGGTTTGTCTGTAGGATATGTTAGGGGAGCCCTTCCAGTTAAGGCCTTGGCTCTGGCCAAGCCCTGGCCCTCGCTGGTCAGACATATGCCAGCAGACCCAGTTGTTTCTACACTAAAAATGTAATCAAGTCACTTTGGCTTGCTGATCTGGCCTTATAAAAGCTGGATCCCCTTTCAAGGTAACTTTGGAAGCCTTGCACTGGAAGGTTCTCCAGGTCCTCACTGTGACACAGGGCTCGCCAGCTATTGCACTCTGGGTGGTGATACCGTATTTAGGCAATTGATGGTGTATCATTCTAAATCACTGTGCTTTCTCTTGTGTACTAATGATTACATGTATTACCTTGCTTCTGCTCATTGTGAGTTTCTTGCTTTATTACATGTACTGTCTTATTTTTGGTGTCTTCATAGTAAGAGACACTCATGTTATCAAAAACAACAAAGGGGGAATATGGCTCCTCAGGAACATTTACATAATCCACTATTTACACTAAAGTTTTTGCAGGCAGATCATCAATTTTGATCCCTGTCAGAACAATACTGCTCTGAAGATTTGCATGTGCGTAACCAATTTCTGAAAGTTTTATGTAAGGATCCACATTTGGCTGCGTAATGGCAAGGTCCAGCTGGTTTATGAACCTAGGGGAGAAAGTACACACGTGTTTTATTGCCTACAGGTCTAAAGTGGTTGCCTGCTCGACTGGACAAACATCGATCACCTTTGAGAAGATGAGGCCCAGTGAGAGGAAAAGTGACCTAATCACCATTCCTCGTAGCCAAGAAAGACATTCGGTAATGTCAAAGTCAACATTTCTAGCTAAAGGACTCCTTCCTGCCTAAACAGCATGGCCCCTGAGCTCCAGCCACATGAGCTTTGGAAGAGTACCCAGTAACTTCCAAGTACAGAAGAAGCAGCTCTCTTCTGGGGGTCATTGGACACTCTTTTGTCTTCCTATGCTGTGGGTCTCTTTGTCAGTGGCATGGTTGTTTTTGACGGGTTTTTATTGATTGTGATCTGTATTCTATGTATCTTATCTTGTGTGTAACAAATGATCAATAATACGATAATGGCTTTACAGGTGCAGACTGTTTTGCCACTCGGGTACACGAACCCTTCGCACAAAAAACAGAAAGCGGGAGATATTGCGGATAGGTAAAACCTTACAAAATGAAGGGCTTGTTACTCTTGTAAAATCATGACTCACTCCTGTTACTTTGGCTAAGTAAAAAGGCCTCTTGGAATGAGCTCAGCTGACTTAGAGGTAGAAAAAAACAAGTTACATAACCATTGCCTGAACACATTGTGGCTTATGGTGACTGGTTGTCATGGTTTGGACAAACTTAGGAGGAAGACTCGAAGAATCTCCTCTGCAAAAGATAGGGTGCTAAAACTCCCTTCCCCCCCCCCTTAAGAATTTCTCGGAGGAAAGTGAAAAAAACCTGTTTATTTAACAAAACCCAGCTGCTGGGGCGGGGGGGGTACACGCAGGCACCAGGGGAAGGCAAAGGAAAATTTAACAAAAAAAAAATAATGTTCGATAATAAACCTTTTGTGGTAAAGACGACCTGGATGAATTCACAGTCCTTTGTTTCCTGGGTGTAGTTTTCTGCTCTGTCTCCCTTCGGGCCTAGGATGGTGTAGGCCTCTCCCCAGGTCCGGGGCGGTAGGCCCAAGAGTTCAGTGGTCTGTTGTAAAGTTCCAAAGGAAGAAGAAAAAAAACATGATCCCAGGAAAAAGCTGTCTTTTTTCCTTGCCTCAGGCAGAGGAGGGAAAAAGCCAAAAGTAAGTTTTAACTCCCTCCGATATGCCTCAGCTGAGTAAAAGCAGGGAGAAAGCTCACAGGAAAAAAAAAGGTAAAAAAGTAAAAAAACGTTCCCTTCGCCTTCAGCTATAGAAAGTGACTGATGAGAGTTCTCTCCTGAGAACCACAACAAAGCAGGAATGTAAACACCTTCGAAGAAAACCAAAACACAGTGCCTGGCTTCTCGAGCCAGCTTAAAGACACAGTTAATATTTTTGCATTAAGCAGGCGATCGGGATATATAGCATCATAAAGTCACCCCAAGACATTCCACCCCTTATCCCATATCGTCAGCTTAATGCCCAAACTAACATATATCTTCTAACTCTACACACACAGAGTTATATATTGAATTATATATTGAATTATTGTTTGTTGTATTTCAATTGCATGTATTTGATAAGGCCTTAACTGCTTAAAAAGGCCTGGTTTTTGCAATAAAGAAGCCCTCCTGTGCACTTGCCTGAGGACTGTGTGTCGTTCCTTATCGCAACAGTAGAGTACAAGTCCTTAACCAGGATAGCCTTACTTGGCACTCAGTGGGAGGCAATAAAAGTTGAGATAATAACAGATCTGCCCAGAGAAGGTTGGAAACCATTTTGATTTAAGCATTTGTTGTATTAGGTATGGAGCCACTGGTCACTATGTTGCTTGGTCTGTTCATGTAGGTGTGGTACCTGACCCTGTATATATTCCCAATGACCTTTTTCAGAGCAGGGAGAGGGATTGGCATTGCTTTGTTGCTGCGCTCTCTGATGGCAGTTTATGACATGATAACATCAAGTGCAATGGGAATCAGTGTATTCAATGTTGCTTTCCTGCCCTGGCCTTGGGTGCTACCTCTGGGGATTCATTAATAATAGTATCCAGTCTATTAGGGGGGAGAGGGTAGGATCATTTTCCCCAGCTTTTCACCCCCTTTTCTTCTTTTCAGGCCTGTTAAAACAGCTTTTGAGAATTTTGAATTTCTTTCGGATGTTAAGGAAAGCATGTTCTTGTTAAGTTTACCAGATCTCCTCAGTGCAGTCTACATCATGTTTAGAGTTATGGAAGAGATTTTTAGGAAGGCCTTTCAGAGATCCACCCTGAGGGTGGATAGTCATGAATGGCATGGAATGTGGGAGAAAATGGGCCACTATTTGAAAGACTTCTCTCCTCCAATGGTTTAGAAGTTCACCTCTGAGCAACAACAGGACCCTGATAAAGTGACAGAATATTTGCAAGCAGAATGTTGTGGCAACTCTGGAGAGGAGAAACTTACTCCAGTGTTTTGGGCCCTGGCTACTCTTTACCAGACATAGTTCAATACTATACAGCACCCTCAGGGGGAAAGGAGGAAAGCACACCAACAGGCACTGTGGCCAAACTGCGGCTGAAGCAGAGGAACAACAACTCACAAGAGGAGCAAGAGTCAGGGCCAGAGCTAATCACCCAATCCCTATCCTTGGGTGAGCTGCGAGTTATGCAAATAGATTTCAGCCACCAGCCAGGTGAGCTCCTGGTGACCTGGCTGCTCCAATGCTGTGATATTAAGTCCCATGATATGAAACCAGATGGTAGTGAAACCAAGCAACTAGGATCCCTGTCCCAGGACAAGGGACAAGGGGATTTGGAATAGGACAGAAACACTCTGCCTCTGGAGGTGACTCCTGTCAGGCATAAGGGAAAGGTATTCTCTCAAAAATGATCTTGTAGTACACCCAAGCAGGTGGAATGGGTGGAATGCCATGAAGAAAGGAATCGGGCACCTGAGAGCATTAGCTGTGCTGGATGTAATCTATTAGGATTAAAATAACAAGCAGTCTCCTGTAGATCCATATGAGGTCCAGTGTACACAATTGTTAGGAATGGTATTCCCCAATTTAATGCTCCCACTAAGACTCTCCAAACTACACTGCTGCTAGCTTCCCCTCCCTCTGTGGGTGGCTGGAGAGGAGAATTGGAGGCACAAAGGTGAAGATCACAGGTTGAGATAAGAACAATTTACTGGAAACAGCAGTGAGATAAGGAGATGAATGGTACTAGCAACAATATTAATAACAAAAGTGTACAAAAGAGAGAGTGATTCACATGCAAAATGCTCACCACAGAGCCCGAACTGACCGTGGCTACACCACCCCAACTGCTTTCTCCAGCTTGGAACCAGCTCCACGCAAATTTGACCAGAAGTAACCCCTTCTCTTTGGAAGAGATCCCTTTCCCCTATCCCCAGAAAATAATGTGAGGTGGTATAGAATCATGGAGTCTCGGTTGGTGAGGTATTGCCAACACTACAGTGTTGTGGTAGCATCAGTACCTGTTGTTCTTCAATCCTTACCAGTACCACAGCAGAAGGGTCTTCTGAGTGGCCAGGTAAAATATTCAACTGTCTAGTTTCTTCTGTCTCCATAGCAGCTATTCCAAAAGCCCAGTGATGTCCTTTTGAGTGTTTGAAATACCTGCTTCTGAGGTAATCTATGCTAAGAATGCATGGGGCATCTGGGCCAGTCACAATGGGGTGGTTTTGCCACTCATTCCAAGTCAAGCTCACTTCACCTTCCAATACAGTCAGCTGTTGGGATGCCCCTGCCACCCCAGAAATAGAGAAAGATTCCGCCTCTATGTATCTCGATGGCATCATTGTGCGCTGGTGTCAGCTAAAGCCCTCATACTCTTAGGGGTCTGATGTGCCAGGCCACCAGATCCACACAGTCCAATAGATGTGATTATCCCTCTCCTCCACCTGGCTAGAGCTGGGCCCCTCTAGTCCTGGTCACACTACTCATTGCTTGTTCCCAGGATTCCCGGGGATCCCTTCAAGAGGATTGGCTGCAACATTATCCCTTCTATTCTGCCTTGGGGCTTGCCCATGGAAAACTGGAGCAGCATTTATCTTCTAAGAGTTTCCTATGGTAGTCGTTCGTCCTCTCAACTCTTGTACCCTTGCTGCTAGAGCAGAGGTGAGTTTGCCATCCCACCTCCTCATGTCTTCTCCATGTTCATGCAGGTAAAACCACAGGTTACCTCATGCAGTGTATCCTTTCTCCCCACCCAGGGGGTGCCTACTCCTAATAGCAGAGACTCTGGTCTGTATTTCTGGGGCAAGAAAAATTTCCTCTTTAATTTTCTCTTTAAGTTTCTGGTGGCCCTCTTTAATTTCCTTTTCTGGAAATCCTCAGTCAGTTTTTCCATGGATGAAACATAGGCCCATAATGGGATGCAGATAGTTTCTTCAAATGTCCAGAATCTGCCAACCAAAATGCCCACCTTTTCTTTTACCTCCTTCCATGCCACCACTCCCAATGACTTGGCATATGACTCTAGCACATTCTGTATGAAATTCCGCCACATATTTTGTGTATACTACATGCTGTCTCGATTATTAGGGAATTGCTTGTTATCTGAAAGGATTATCTCGTGGCACCCACCAGATGAGACTCTTCTCTGTTCGGCTGTGGGATCCGAGGGAGTAGGCTGTGGGATCCTAGTCCTACAGACTCTCCTCTGTAGGCTGTGAGATGCTAGTGGTGGCCCGGGATTATTCCGGGAGGGACTCCGTCGTCCCCGGCTCACCACAGGGACAGACAAGGACCATCTGCACCAAAATAAAGGTATTCGTTCTTATCTTCACTTTTAAGTTAAGGTCAGGTGGCGATGACCACCTTGGGGTTTAAGTCCCCTAAATAAATATAAGAGGTGAAAACCACCTTAGGTTAAAGTCCCTGGGGTTGAAGTCCCCTAAATAAATATCGGTGGTGATGACCACCTTGGAGTTGAAGTCCCCGGATTGTGGCGCAGTACCCGTTTTGGATTAAAGTCCCGTCTGTTGTTTTTGTAGGAGTGTGAGAATCTGTGACTGAGATGTTCTTGCTATTCTTAGTGAGAATGTACTGCAAGCACAAGATGAGTGCGATACTTTATCTGTGGTTAAGCGAATAGTGTTATGAATGAGTGTGTAATTGCTTTGGAGTCAATGAGTTTTGATTGTCTTTTTAGTGAAAGGAACGGACTGTATACTGATTCAAGTGACAGAATTTTGGTCTTAGACTGAGAGCACCCTAGCCCCAAATATATTTAGTAAATACTCCTCAGGTGTCTGTTGGCAGGGAGGAGAGAGAGGCCAGAGGGAGGGGACAGGGTGTTGTGAAGGTTTATTTTATTTCTCATTATCCTAGTCTGTTTAATAATAAATTCACTTTTGTATTTTTAAGCTATGCCTGTTTYGCCCTTGGAATGTTTCTCTCTTAGTTGTTATCTCAACTGCTCATAGAACTTTGTTGATTTTCTTTTTTTCCTCCCTTGCCCAGCTGTAGCAGGGGAAGGTCAGTGATAGACTCTTGTAGCTGACTGGCATTTGGCCAGTGTCAAACCGTGGGAGTTTTTTCTTGATAGCAGACAGTTTAGTAAATGTGTGAAAGCTTTGACTGTACAAGTGTGACTCATTGGTTTGGGATAGATCCTTTTGATTTGTATACAAGCAGAAATGGTTTATATTATACTTTAGGAGGTTGATTAACTTTAAACTGGGAGAATCTGGACCCCAGCAGGCTTGAATTACTCACTTTACAGCCACTCAGGATAGCGTGTTTGGAGTGTGGGACAGATAAACATCAGACGTGGGTCTTGTGTCAGTGTCAGACTTGCAAAAAGAGGTGGTACTGTACCTCTTGAAGGTGCACTCCGTGGTGTAAGACTTGCTGGAGAAATAGAAGAAATAGAATCTCCCAGCAGATTGGGAGAACAAGGGAGTGAAAATAGTTGCATGTATTTGTGGAAGGCATAGCTTAGTCCCTAAAACTTGGGACGTTCCTAAGGAAGAGTGGGAAGCAACAGTAGAGAAGTGTAAGAAAAGGTTCAGTTAGAAACAAAGAAAGTAATGGAACAATGGGCACTTCAACTAATAAGGAAGTAATGAAGAAAAGCCCACTAGGTTGTGTATTAGCACACTGGAAGGAGCTAGGGGGAATTCCTGAAAGCATTTTAAAGAAAACAACACTAATTAGATATTGTAACCAATGGTGACCCCTCTGTAAACTGGAAGACGGGGAAAAGTGGCCGGAGGGTGGAACATTAAATTATAATACCTTGTTACAATTTATGTTATTTTTAAGACAAGAGGACAAATGGGATGAAGTGGAATATGCAAATATGTTTTTCATTCTCAAATCCAAGCCAGAATGGCAAAGGCAATGCAAAATAAACCTCCCACCTCAGGATTCTATGGTGTTACTTCTTGAAAAAGAGGCAAAAGGAAAGGGCCACATGAAAAGATGCTACTCCTCATACAGTATAGGATAAAGGTGTCTAAAGCTCAAGCTGGAGAAAGAATTAGACGTTCTAAATATACGTGAAATCATAACTTACTCCTCCAATACCGCAGAAGGGCCCTCAGCTACCCCAGCCTTTTCCTCTGCAGGGCCCTCGGGTACCCCAGCCTTCTCCTCTGCAGGGCCCTCAGCTACCCCAGCCTTTTCCTCTGCAGGGCCTTCAGCTACCCCAGCCTTTTCCTCTGCAGGACTCTCAGATATATTCCCCACATCTCCCGTTGATAGTGGTAGTGAAGATGAGGAAATCAGTGATGAAAGATCAGGAATCTCCTCTCATACTAGAAGTAAGACAGGGAAAGGATGCAGAAAGCCCAGCAGAGCACGACTACATCGAGACCATCAAAACTGTATACTCTGGTCGACCTGAATTAAAAGAAGAACCGCTGGCAGAAGGCGAACATTGGTTCAAAGATGACAGTAGCTATGTCGCACAAGGTAAAAAACTGGCGGGATATGCAGTTACTACTGTCACTGAAGTGGTTAAAGCCAACCCACTACCAATCGCACATCGGCCCAAAAGGCGGAACTTATTGCACTAATAAGGGCATTAATCCTAACAAAAAAAAAAGTCATCAGTATATGGGCAAACTCTAAATATGCCTTTGGAATAATGCATGCTCATGGTGCCATTTGGAAGGAACATGGACTACTAAATTCCCAAGAAAGAAAAATTGAACATGTGGCTGAAATACTTCAACTATTGGAGGCTGTCAAACGCCCATCTGCAGCAGCAATAATACATTGTAAAGGACATTCTAAAGGTACTACTCTCCTGGAATTAGGGAATGCCATGGCAGACAAAACGGCGAAGACAGTAGCATCCCGAAACACAATCAATGTAGTAAGCCTAATCCCCTCACAAATGAGCCTAGGCCAGGCCCGAAAATATAACCCTCATGATTGGGAGTGGATCAATAACAAAGGAGGACAATTAGATAAAGAAGGCTGGGTGACTTATAAGGGACAAATAGTAATTCTCCGTAGGATAGTACGAAAGATTATTTTCACAGAACATAGTAAGAATCACTGGGGAGCTGAGGCACTTTACATTTATCTCAAGCCACAAATCGCCACCCCAGGCCTAAAACATGTAACGCGGGAGGTCACCTCCCAGTGTGAGGTATGTCTAAAAAATAATCCCAGCACTATTTCTCCTGTGAAGCTGGGAGCCATCCCCAGGGGAACATACCCGGGAGACACCTGGCAAATATATTTTACCGAGCTCCCTATAAAGGGAGGATATAGATACCTTTTATTACTCACAGACACCTTTTCTGGAGACCTGAAGCTTACCCCTGTAGGACTAACAAATCTCGTGAAGTTATAAAGACTTTATTACAATAAATTATCCCCAAATTTGGAATACCCCGAAAATTGTCCTCTGACCGAGGACCACACTTTATCGCTCAAATAATTCAAGGGATAAGCAAAGCACTAGGAACACACTGACAATTACACAGACCTCAGGCAAGTAGACAGGTAGAGAAAATGAACCACCTAATTAAACAACAAATAGCTAAAATTTGCCAGGAGACCAATTTATATTGGTATCAAGCCCTACCAATAGCCCTATTAAGGCTATGGACAAAGCCAAGGTTAAAGGAAAGACTGAGTCAATTTGAAATCCTGTATGGGAGAACATATGGAGTAAACAAAATTTACAAGGAAAACTTAGCTCTAGTGGGACAAGGTTATTTGAGAGAGTATATACAACAACTGAATCGCAAATTAAAAGAAAATGCCCAAGTGGTTGCTAACAATCAACCATAGCCACTCACCCAGCCTGTACATGATATTGAACCGGGTGATTAGATGTTTGTGAAGTCTTTGTCAGGTGACCCACTGCAGGAGAAGTGGGACAGACCCTTTCAAATATTATTGACTGCATTCACCACAGTTCGTGTAAAAGAAAAACCCACCTGGATACACTACACCCGGATTAAGAAATCTCCAAACACTCCCTGGACAATAACCTCGGCCAGCAGGGATGGACTAAGATTAAAGATCGCCCACACAACATGAAGCTTTGATTAATGTTTATAATTCGGGGAACAGTAATTTGGGAAACAGTTGAATCATTTAATGCAAACAATTATGTTGCCCTTCTTGAAAGCATTGTAAACCATACAAGAATTAAAGATTATTAACTGTGTGGGGAGGCAGACCAATTCCGATCACCACTGATAGGGGCACCTATTAATAATTGGACTTCTTTAGATCCATATGAATTACATAATACTAGTGCAGAATGTCGACAGGGTGGGTCTTTTGTGAGTCACCCTTCCTTCCGACTACTACTGATAAATTCTACCATTTGCTACATTAATTCAACTTTTCAGGTCCTGACCTTGGAAAGTTTGTCAACACCATCAAGTGACAATCTGTTGTGGCCATCGAGAGAAATATTTCAAATCTAAATTCAAAAACCCCCAAAATTGACCCTCAATGGCAGAAATGGCAAGACTGTCTCTGGAGACGCCACACAAGTCATTCGAAAATGAATATACCCACCAGTTGTGACCTACCCGATGGACATTGGTGACTATATGGTAACGGAATTGCAATTAAACAACTCCCCAGAAACTGAACTGGCCAGTGTACCGTGGGAATAATAATACCCCCAGTACAACTCATTAACAGTTCCAGTCTCACCAGGATAGTAAGAGGCCTATGAGATAAGAGAAGTAGCCGGAGTGTCCCATAGAACCCTTTAATAAAACAGAAAGCTAAATTTCATAGCTTTGTTAGAGCCTTGTTTCCCACCTTAAGTGTTACCCAATTAGAGAAAACAATTGTAAATATTTCAGCAGAAATGGAACTTAATTTTAATGCCACTGCCGATGCAATTGGACAACTACAAACTAAAGTCGATTCTCTAAAAGGAGTAGTGTTCCAAAACTGAATGATGTTAGATATGATAACAGCACAGATGGGAGAGGTTTATACTCTAGTGAATACCAGTTGTTGTACATATGTAGACTGAAGTGGACAAATATTAACTAACGTCCATACTATTTGGAAACATGCCAAAATACTCCATGAGGTTACAAAAAATGACACCTCCTGCTCAACAAACATCTGGGAAACTTTAACCTCATGGTTACCGGACTTATCTTAGCTAAACCATTTAGTTGTAATTGTAGTTGTTCTAGTGACTCTATTGTTAATCACACGTATATATGGACAGTGTTTATTGTTGATACTTAAGCGTAATCTTAACACCTATGAAGACTGGAAAAAACACAAAACAAGACATAAGGTAGAAAAAGGGACATATTTTCAAAAACTTGAGTTGTAAAAAAATTTACAACAGGTCCCTGAGTCATGTGGGAGTTGAAAGAGCACTTGGGAACACACGATAATAATTGGTGAACTAGGAATTAATTTTAACCCTAAGGCTGATGTCCTAGGAGTGCTGTTTGTCAATATTTTTGCATTTTGAATTTTTCTTTTTCTAAAGAAGCGCTCCTGTAAAATAAAATATTTATTCAAATGGATCTAGAATTACATAGGCTTTGAACTGAAAGAGAATTTTATAACAAAGGGACTCTGGTAATAACAAAGGGATCCTTGTAATAAACTTAACAAGTAATTGTCTGTAGCTTAACAAATATTAATTCATAGTCTCTAAGGAAAATAGAGACAAAATTGCAGAAACTATTAGATTGCAACAAACACAAGGTCTTCAGACAGAGGACAAAAGAATTGGAGCCTGCCAACGAGGGACTTACATAAAACCCTATCGAATACCCATGGGCAAGAAGGAAAGGTGAAAAAGGTCAACTGAAAGGAAGACTACAGCCTTCATCCCACGACCACCCGCGACGACCACCAGGAGGCAATGTGCACATGTAAAAATGTGCAGATAATATTCATAAGTTCTAGGAAATTATTAGCATGTAACCACCTTTTCTTAGAAATAATATGCATATGCATACAGTTGAAAGGATATAAGCTTGTACCCTATCCTTGCGGGGCGGACATGTTGGGCAGAGCGATCCCTGATGTCCCTGGTGCTGAAAATAAATGAATACATGCTTCAAAACATGAGAGTGTGTGAAGTTTTCATACCGCAATTTTTGAGAGAATCACTCCGGACAGCTGATTATCTCAGGTACTGGATACCTTGCTCCAATGTCTTGATGTGCTTCCACCCGTCTTGGTGTGCTGCAAGGTGTTCTTTGCAATGATATCTTTCCATCACACTTGACAAGAGTTGCCTCCAGAGGCTGAGAGTTTCTGGTCTTTTCCCAATCTGCTTGTCAATACCCACATCCTGGGACAAGGATCCCAGTTGCTTGGCTTCATTACCACCACACTGTTGGCTGCAATATCCCAGCATTGGAGCAGCCAGGTCAATAGGAACTCACCTGGCTGGCAACTGAAATCTTTCCATATATTGCACAGTTCACCTGGGAACAGTGATCTGTTGATTATCTCTGGCCATGTCTCTTCCACCAGTTGTGGGGGTGCTGCTTGCTCTTCATCACTCACTACACAAACTGACTTGGTCTTGGATTTCCTCTTCCAAATAGGGGTGACTGCTACTGGCTTGAGTTGTCCTTCTGGTTCAGGAGAGGAAAGGCCATGGTGTTTGTTAGTCTGTTTTCCTTCCTATCCCTCTGGAAGTGCTGTACAGTGATGAGCAATGCCCAATAGGCAGTAGCCCAGCACATTGCATAACTTCAAACCTCTCTGAAACTACTATAGCAGTTTTCTTTCAAATATTCAGCCACTTCATCAGGATCCTGCACTTGTTCAAGGGTAAATTTCCAAACCATTGGAGTAGAATAATCCTTCAAAAGCTGGCCCATTTTCTCCCACATTCCCTGCCACTTAAGACTATCTGTCTCCAGGGCAAGTCTCTGGGCAACTTCCCTAGCAACTCTTATCCAGACTCTAAACATCGTGTAGACTGTACAGAGAAGACATAGCAGAATTAGCAACAAGAATATGCTGCTGTCCTTGACATCCAGAGGGAATTCAAAATTCTCAAAAACTGTTGTAGCAGACCTGGAGAAGAAGGGGTTGAAAGGCTGGGAAACATCACCCTCTCCTGTTCCCCCCAATAGACTGGGTGTGATTATTAATGAATTTCCAGAGGTAGCAGCCAAGGCCAGGACAGGAGAACAGCACTGAATACACGTCCCAAGTGACCCCCATTGCCTTTGACATTATAATGCCTTAGACTAAGAACACACCTGACCTGAATAAAGCAGTCCTGACCCCTCTCCATGCTTTGAAAAAAAACCATGAGGAACATATAATTCATATAATGAATTATGTACAGGGTTAGGTACCACACACTCATGAACTGACTGAGAAACAGGGTAAACAATGAGTTCTGTACCCAGTACACTAATGTTTCGAAGACAATTGTCATTCCACCTTCTCTCTCAAGCCGCACATTGGATGGGAAGAAATGTGGTGGTTCAAAACCCAGCTGGGAAATTAAACCCACTGAAGTTGCTTTCTTTCCCCCACCCCTACCAATAACGGAGGAACACTAGGAGTAATTATAAGTTGGAATGACAACTTACTGAAAATCACAATACCCACAACAATATTAAAAAGAAAGAGTGTACCAGAGAGAGAGGGTGTTTTATCCCAAAAATAGGCATTCACCACCAAACTTCCCCCCAGGCAGCACTTGCCACTCCAACAAAGGCAATACGGCGAAAATTACAGCCCTAGCACATCCAAACTTCTTCAGTTTGGATTTTGCAACGTTGAAGAACATTCTTTAACATGAGTTAGACTTGTAAAGATGTTCTGGGCTTAAAAAYGAGTACTCCTTTCTGTGGCACACTATGGATACACCCCAGGTTATAAGCAGGGCTCAGGCCTTTCAGACGCCTTGTAGACCTCCCTCTAAGCGCAGTTCCTGAGCGCAGCACTGCAGGTGGAGAAGGAACTCCCAGGACGACTGAGTTGTGTTTGCTGACAGTCAGAAATGGGAATTCGGGAATATGAGCTTTTAGTCCCAAAGAGCAGTGGGACTCTCTAAGACACCACCATGTCTGTTCATTACAAATAGCATTCCTGTAAGGGAATGTCACTGACACAGGATCAAAACAAGGCTTTATTTTTTAGAACAGATTGTGGGTCTCAATAAATGTCTTCTTAAAGGAATATGGGGTCACCCACTAAAATTTTAAAGCTTCAGGATGATGACAGTAGTAAGGGGAGAAAACAGTGTCTGTAGGTCCAAAGACGTTCCTCATCTCGTCAAGCATTTCTTGAGAATTGTCCTGGCTTGCAGTCTGATGCACATGAAGGATTTGCCTTAGGACAAATTCACAAACCAACCTGGTGCGGCTGCCATTGTGATGACAGCGGAGCGTTCCCACATCACAGTGTTGTCAGCAGAAGGTTGCCCTGGTGCAGGGAAGGCCTCAGTGCCCAGAGCAGCTGTTGGCGTGCTCGTTGCAGGAGGTTCCTCATTGAGGTGTTCTCTGGCAACCATTTGCGCCCTGACAAGGGAGCCTTTTCTTTTCCCCTTGCAGTAGCAGGGTCTGTGCGTTTGTGCAGGCGTCTTTTTTTTCCCTCCTGCTGCTGTAGGGTCTGCAGACACGTGCAGGAGTCCTTGTTTTTTCTTCCTTTTTTGTTGTACGGCCTGCAGAGTCGAGCAGCACTGCTCAGACAATGGAGCGGGTCCGTAAAGCAGTCAGCCGTGTTTTCACTTTGACATCTTCTTGGAAGGTTTTTAATCGTCTGGCACGTAAGTAGAAGTTTTCCTTGGTGCAGCATATTGAAACCAAAATGCCACAAAGATGCCATTAGTTTGGTAAAGCTCCTGTCAACAGCTTCAGCTAAAAAAGGGGGTATCTCTTGCTAGCAGGCTGTGGGCAACTTCCAAAATGCAGACTGGTAGAGCTTTGCAGGTGTCCTTCTAAAAACTGTGCTGTTCCCTCCAGAACTGAGGGAAGTGTCTTTTTTTCTGCTTCCCAACTGTCTAACTTGACTCTTTCTGTGTGCTTAAGTAGCCATTGCCTTTGCTATGAAGGGTAAACTGCAAAGCAGTTAGTGTGTGCTCCTGAAGCCAGGAGCTCTTCCTGTGCTGTGTCAGAGTAGAACGACAGCAACTAAGAGGGATTTGGGGGAAGCTTTTCTGGGGAATGGCTTACAGCAGCCCCGTGGAAATACTGCACGCAATTTATAAAAAGAAAAATAAACCTAGTGTATTGCCCTGCACTCTTGTTTGCTATGCTAAAGAACTGTTGCTTCTGGAGGAATGTTGTGAAATGAAGATGCTCGCTGCTTCTGTGGACTTGTTCTATGGGATTCCTCGCCACAGACACTTTTCTAACAGCATCTGGTTCATTTTCCCTTGCTCCCAGCAGGTCGCATCAGACGTGGAAGGAGTCAAGTCCATGGTTCGGTGAGTGGGAAAGGCACCCCTGATATTCCTGGTGTCTGAGAATTGCGGAGAAAGCTGTGAGCTTGGCCTGTTGCACTAGAGTGCCAGCCTGGTGGGCTGAAAGAAAGTCCACTTCAGTGTCTGCATTAGCACTACCAGAAGGATCTCCATCTCCTTCCTAGTTTTCCATTTCACAGGTTTTAAACACATGAAAGTCAAGTTTTGCAGACACAAGGTTGCTTGCTTATTGTAGCCAGGGTGGAATATCTAATTCAGAACCATATGCAGTACTGTCTAATGGGTCTCATTAGCCCATTTTAATGGAATTTGAATGACTTAGGATCCCAGTTCTTTCCAAGTTCATGACTTCTCCTTAGTACAGCTGGGTATAGACCTCAAGAGAAATAAGGTTCTTCCCTACTTCCTGTCCCTCATGCTGCTGTCTGTCTGTAGAGCACCACAGCAGCATCAGAACCTCCTCTGGCTCGCTCTGTTCCTCAAGAGGCTAAAGAGGAGGCAAATGACAACGAACCTCCATGTCTTGTCAATCCAGGGCCTGAGAATCCTGTACTAGTAAGGGGCACCTTTGGTTGGAACTGTCTTTGGTGCAGTGCAGAGCTGCAAGTGTCTGATCAGACAGCACTTGCTGTTCGTGGCTGAAGATGCTGAGGGTTGGAGTCCTGCCATGACATGGCGCTTGGGGCCAGCCACTGACACCTGGAAAATGGGATCTGAACTTTCGCATGCACGCAACATTTTCCTGGGATTCTGACAGGGACTGTGAATTTCCCGTGGTATGAGATAAGTGGTAGCATGGTGTCCTTTAATTTAATCCTACTGCTGTAAATGGGAGCCCCTTTGTGCAAAGTGTGTGTGCAGGCTCCCTGCTGGCAGCGGAGAGAGCGGTCCAAAGGCGCAGCTCACAACCTTGCAGGATACGTAGGACCCACTGTTGCCTGCAGGGACCTGCCTCTCTGCATGGCCTATCTAAGTAGCTACAGTCACTACTTTGAGTACGCCCTTAACTTTGACCTGACCCAAGTTTGGTGACAAGAATGCTGTGCAGCTCTGCATGGCATAGAGAAGGTCTCTCTCTGAAGGGCTGGAACGTGGTTCTTGTTGGTTACTCCCTAAGGCTTGCGGTCCTGAAGGGAAGTTAGTTGAACAGATTCGAGCAGGGAAATGCTCCCTGCTTCTATTCAGACACTTACATGGCAACTCAAGAGTCGTTTTGTTACCCACCTAAACACCCCCAGACGACAGCTTTTGCCTTCAGGTGAGCTGTGTCTCTGCTTGCTGCTTCTCCCATGTCTCTGGAGCCAACTTCCCTGCTCCATCTTTTTTTGTTTGTGCTTTTTCCCTGCCCATTCCTTGCAGGCCCCAAGAGAAGAGCCTTTTGCCACTCAGCAGTCCTCAGCCCAGGTGGAAAATGCAGAGCGGCAGGAGAGCCTGGATAGAGTGCACAGTGCCCAGGAGTTCAGGTGTGTGTTAGGCTTTTTCGCTTTCTGTGGGCGGGGGTGGGTATTGCTGGGCTTTAGGAGGCCCAGTGTCAAAGAACAAATTTTGCACATCTCGTCGTCAAGCTATAGCTTGCAGGCTCTTTCCTTATTTCACTGCTGAAAGCAAGAGTAATTGTGCGAGTACCCATGTGGACTTCCCAAGTCTGCCTTAGGCAAAGAAGAGCTTCTGGAAGTCTGATATCCAGTGTATCAAAGCGGAGCATAACACCTAGCAGGTAGGAGGCTGTTAAGCTGAGAGTACCTGAGCTTTCTGGAGACGTTTTGTGGCTTCTGGAAACTTGTTTTGCTTTCTCAATGGTGACTCTTTCACCTGCCTGAATGGCAAAGAGAGAGACAGCTCTAGTCAGGGAATTCCAGCATTCTTGAGGTGGAACTAGAAGGCTGTTGGAAGTCACTCAGAGTGCCCTGTCTGGGACATGGTATGCAGTCTTGGTTTTGGAAATGAGACTGTGTTGCTGTTAAAGGCTTGCTTGTCTGTCCCCTTGTCGTAGACTGAAGGAGTTGGCTGCACTTGAGAGAAAGAACTCCTCGCTAGAGTGGCAGTTTGAAGTGGGGGCAGAGACAGCAGAGGAATGGCAGCTTCAGAGGGATCTGCTGAAGCAAGAGAAGGACGAGCTTCCCCGGGCAGTGCCAAAGGTATGCTCACCTTATTTCTAGGTAGCACTTGTGGGAGAGGGAGTTGCCCTAGAAGACCACCACAAATGCTGCTTCTGGCAGCAACTTAAGACAGAGAGTGTGGTGTTGTTCTTCTTGAAAAATGGTGACTCCCCCACTTCCAGGTTCGCCACCCACCCAGGTCAGGTCGGAGAGGTCTGGAGAAGCTGCTCCAGGAGTTCTCTCGCCAAGGGCAAACACTGTCCCAGGTGTCCAGAGAGAAGAAGATGCTGGAAGCCCAACTAGCAGCCACGGAGTGGGACCTACAAGGCCTTTCAGAGCAGTTGGTAGAGGCCAGGTAAAGGCAGGGAGGAGACCCTGGGCGGTACATTATTGAAGGTCTATGATTATAAAGGTGGTAAGCATCACGTGAGGATTTATTGCCTCCTGTGGGCTATCCAGATGTTTCTCAGACAGAAAAGTGAAGAGACGTGAGAAAAAAGAAAAGTATCCTGTGACTTGAATGTTATTTTTCTGACAGCTAAAGCTATCAAAGCTCTCCTGAGCCATGGGCTCCTGCTTGTGACTGATGGCAGAGAGATTTTTGCTTTTATGCTTTTTATATTAGTAGCATTTTTACTTTTATACTTTTATATATTAATAACCCTATAATCCTGTAACCTCTACCCTACAACCTTGTAACTAGCAAATTCCCTATCCCTGTCCGTATCCTATAGACAAAATAGAACCAAGTTGTCAGCCTTTAAGCATTCCAGAGTTGGACTTGATATCTGAAAAACTAAGCTACTGAAGTAAGCAGAAAACTTCCAATAGAAACCTGCTACAAGGCATAGTGTGACTAAATTCTGCTTTTCATTTGAGAATATTTCAAAACTATGTTAATTCACTGAAACCCTATAATAGTAGAAGCCTGAACATGCACAGGAACTCTTTTGTACCCTTTTTACCTTTTTTTTTACACTTGCTTGATTCCACACGCAGGATTGGGTCCAAAACCCTGCAAAAGCGGTCGCCCCGGCCACACTCCTGGGAAAGCTTTGCTTTCTCCAAACCTCTTAATAAATTTTTACTTTTTACCCTCTTATTCGGCCGCAGCCTCTACTTTTCAAACATATAAGGCAACATGACCCCTTGCACGTTCCTGTGCCAAGTCCAAAGCAAGCCAACTTGACTCGGAGTTGAGTAATAGGGAAACTGGGCAGATGTTTACTGAAACTGTAAGTTTCCCTGTGCTTTTCGTTTCTCCTTCTGTGCATCTGAACATCAATCTTTCCTTACCAAGTAGCTTGACGTGGGATTTTCAGAATTCAAGGCTCTTCCATGCCAATGTTGTGAGCGGGACGCTGACGCATCGGGTGAAGCTGGAGGGTCGTGCTGAAAATCTTGAAACCCTTCTGAGCTAACTCTTGTGAAGGAAGCTGCAGGACCTAGAGCTGCTGACAGCAGCAGCAGGGATAGGCCTTGTGACTTCTCAACAGTCTCTGGGGATTCTTGCTCACCACTGATGTCCACCCACCTCTCTAACCTGTCAAGGTCCCTTTGGCTGGTGCCTCTTTCTTTTTAAAGAGTGCTAAGTCATTTGGACTACTGCCTGCTTAGTTAGCAATAAATAAAGGCAGCAAGTTTTCTTGTTCATGAACTTCCAGTAATTTAAATGGCAGGATACCTGTCTCTCCTCCCAGATCGTTCTGATTTCTTATTCATGCTGCTACAAGCAGCAGGTTTCACTATATCGTTTGGTACATTCCTTTAGTCTCTTTTAATTGGAGAGTGTCTGGGAAACAAAGTACCTCCACGTACACTGTGAATGGCATTAAGCATTCACAAGTCAGCCAGGAGAACGCTGTGTTCGGTCCCCCTGTAGAGTGACTTGGAAGTGCTGATGAGATCAGGGCTGTGAGCAGAGGGTGGGCTGTTGCTGGTTGGCAGAGACTTTGTGGGCACAGCTACCTGCGTGTGATAGGTCAGGCAACAGCAATTTGAGCTTTGGCTGTTGAGATCAAACTCAGGTGGGTTTTCTGTGCTGTGCTAGGTCATGAGGAAGGCCTGGGCATTCTCACCTGCAGGGGCCTGCTTTGCTATTTTAAATGGTAGAAATATGTTTGCTGTATCCAAGTTTCCATGCACTCCCTTTTCCCATACTCAGGTGTAGGGCTCTTAAGCCATATCTTAGTGGAAAAAGTGCCTGTGGGTGCCACGCACAATTGCTCTTCATCTTCACACTTGTAGGTCAGTGAGGGAGAGCTTGGAATGCAGCCTGTTTGAGGCACAGCAGCACGTGTCTCAGCTGGAGATGGCCAGGAGTCATGTGGAAGCCCAAGTTCACACGGTCACGCGGGCCAAGGAGGTGATACAAGGTGAGAGCCTCGTGTGCTTTGTTTCTGGTGATCCCCCTGCCTAGTGATGTCGCTATGAAGCCACCTCTGTCCGCAGGGCTGAGGAGTGAAGGAGCTGGGGGCAGGTCCCTCCCTGGCTGAAAGTGAAAGGGCTTAAGGTCAGGAGAGTCTACTGCTCGTGTAGTCTCTGACTGTTGCCATTTGTCACGTTTACAGAGGATGTGAAGGGCCTTCGGCGTGAGCTGCAAGCAGTAAGATCTCTCACCAAGCAGCAATTGGAAGACATGGCTCAACAACTCCGGTGGACAGAACAGCAGTGCAGCAAGGCGCTCAGACTTTGGCAATCTGCTCACGAAGAGGAAAAAAGGAAGCTCGTGCAAAAACTGGTAGGAAACAATACACATCTGAATTTTTCGGGCAAGCTTTGTGGGCTGGCTTGGCAGAATAGCAGCCTGAGTGTGTGAAATGGCTGCAAACATCTGCTGTAGGCCACGCGTCGCCGGGCCAGGCAGCACAGCCAAGGGCTCGTACTTGAAGGCCTGTGAAGACCCACAGGACGGTAGATGCAGCCACCGATTCAGGGTGGGCATAAGTCAAGCTCCCCAGGAGGCTGGGTGGTCGCCACCCAAAGCATGGCAGCAAAGGGGCAGGATCTTCCCCAACACCCTCCTGCCATGAAGCAGACTGCTCACATTGCTGCCAACTGCAGTCACAGGAACTGGGTTCCTTGCTTTCTGTCCTTCGACGCTGGACAGAGGCCTTACCGTTGCACTTGAAGCATATGGAACGGGCCCCGTGTCCTCGGTATTTCAGTTGGTGGCCTGTCTTGTGACTAGGCCATCGGGGTCCTGGCCTCCTCCTTGTCCTGCAGTCCATGCGCAGCTTTTCATGGATCAAAGGGCAGGTGGACTTTAAGAGCAGAGCCTCTGAGAACAGGGAGAAATGCT
>JACAXG010000843.1:11030-27564 GCA_018881555.1 Amblyornis subalaris | reverse complement strand
CATTTTCGTCCATCCACCATAGTGGTGTAGTGTGTCTTTGGCCCGAGTGACCCGGGAGAGGCTGGGTCGCCGTGCTGTTGTCTTGGATCCAGGGCGCCTGCCTCCATTCGCGGGGCAACACGCATGTTCTCCCCAAGAATCACTCTGTGCTGGCTGGAGGTCCCACGATCCCTTGGATCCATTGAAATTCAGGAGTAGGTCCCATTTGGGTTGCCAAAACTATTACCAAAAATCAGTAAAAATAAAAACTCCTTAACACCATGTAGTGGGTTGACCCTGGCTGAATGCCGGGCACCAACCAAAGCCACTCTCTCACTCCCCTCTACAGCTGGACAAGGGAGAGAAAATATAATGAAGGGTTCATGAGTTGAGATAAGGACCAGGAAAGATCACTCATCAAATATCACCACAGGCAAAACAGACTGGAATTAGAGACATGAATTGAATTTATTGCTAACAAAATCAGAGCAGGATAATGAGAAGTAAAATTAACCCTTAAAAACACCTTCCTCCCACCCCTTCCTCCTCAGCTTTACCTCCTACCCCAGCGGCACAGGGAGACAGAGAATGGGGGTTATGGTCAGTTCATCACCCGTTGTTTCTCCTGCTGCTCAAGGAGAGGAGTCATTCCCCTGCTCCACTGTGGGGTCCCTCCCACGGGAGTCAGTTCTCCATGAACTTCTCCAACATGAGTCCATCTCACAGGCAATAGATCTCTGTGAACTGCTGCAACGAGAGCCCATCCCACAGGCAACAGCCCTCCTGAAACTGCTGCAGCATGGGCCACTCTTCCATGGGGTGCAGTCCTTTAGGGACAGGTTGTTCTAGCAGGGGATCCTCTCTCCATGGGCCTCCCATGGCATCACAGCCTCCTCTCAGGCATCCACCTGCTCCGGCATGGGTCTCCTCCATGGGCTGTGGGTGGATCTCTGCATCCCCATGAATCTCCATGGGCTGCAGGGGGATAGCCTGCTTCACCGTGGTCTTCACCATGGTCTGCAGAGGAATCTTGGCTCTGGCACCTGGAACACCTCCTCCCCCTCCTTCTCCACTGGCCTTGGTGTCTGCATAGGTATTCCTCTCACATATTCCACCCCACTCTTCTCTGGCCACAATTACATCTGCACAGTAACTTTTTTTTTCTTCTTCTTAAATATGTTATCACAGAGGCGTTACCACCATTTCTAATTGACCCAGCCCTGACCAGCTGCGCATCCGTCTTTGGAGCCGCCAGGGAATGGCTCGGCCGGACATGGAGGAAGCTTCTAGCAGCTCCTCACAGAAACACCCCTTTAGCCCCCGCCGCTACCAAAGCTTGGCCACGCAAATGCAATACAAACCAATGTAGCATTAAGAAGCAGGCATTCTTTATTTGGCGGGATACATGAGGAGATATCTCCTCTGAAATATTGTGCATGCTGAGTACAAAAAAGCTTCTGTTTATATACTATATTTTACATACATATTCATAGGTTTTCCCAGAAGAAACATACATATGATATTCTTTTCCCCAAAGTCATTAGCTTATGTTCCTTCCCATCGGCACATGCGTTCTTCTGTCCCAGGGGTCTCTTTGGTGGTCCCTGGTGGTTGGTGACCCCAAAGTCATACCTGACAACCTGGTGAGCTGGTAAAAGTTGGCATAACTGCACTGGTTGCCTTCCAGTTTTTCTTCCTACAGAATAAGCATTTTGCGGTTCCATAGGCCAGTGTTTTTTGAAGAATAAGAATGATATTAACCCATCAGGTGCTAATTATTCTTCATCTGGAAACACCTCTCCCAGTCTAGAGATCCAGATGGGTTCTGTGCCCCTATACCCTCATTAAGGAAACTTTCCTGTCTGACCATTCAGGAGCCACTCTGGGAATCACACTCACACCACCCGAGACTTTCACTGCCGAGACCAGAGCTGTTTCTCAGTGGGTGGCACCAGTGGGCCAACAGGTGCTCTGTTTGACTCCCTACACACACCACACTCATACAGTCTGACAAGTTTTCCTTCCCAGCTTGACCCTCTGTTTCCCATAGCAGTCTCAGACATCTGCTTCCTTCAAGTAATTTAATCGTGGTGCAGCAACACAAAAATAGCTTGAGCTGGGTGCCTCCAGGGAGGGACCCTGAATAAAGGAACCACTGGGATTTACAGGGATTTTTACTGTTTGTTAAACACTTGTTCTCTACCTGTTTGCTGTTACTCTTGTTGAATAGATTCATTCATTTATAAATTTGGACTTTCAGAACATTAACTTTGCATGGTTGGTCAGAGATGGAACAGTAGTAGAGTTCATAGTTGATGTAGGAAGTTGAGCAGACTTGTAGATAATTTTAAACTTTTCTGCATGACACATGAATATCATTCTTTAATAAGTGTTTTTGAGGAAAAGGCTGATTTTGACAGCTTAAGACTGACTTTAAGCTAAAAGACATATTACAGGCTGTCATCATGTCCCACCAGATATTCAGCCTTTAGCAAAACCATGGTATCCAGTTTCTGTTAAGTTTGGAGTGTTAGTTTTCTTTTTTAAGGAAATCATGTTATATTTATTCATACAGGAGGAAGAAAAGCAGACTTGCACTTTTTTTTCCACTTGTGAAAGTAGCAGTTAAATCTAATGTTGGATTTTTTTGGAGGATCTACTTTCTTTAAGATGTTTACATTTGTTAAAAGTGTCTTCCTTGGAATGAAATTGGTTCAACATGACTGAAACTTTGCTTTGTTTCCTGAAGTCAGCTTCTATGCTAATTTTTTTCCTGAGGTTTGCTCGTGTCCTTGAAGTAAAAAAGACTCTTGTTGTTTGGTTTTGACAACTCTTGGTTTTTAAAGCTGTATTTCTATATTTGTGTGTTGTCAGTGATGCATCAAATTGAAGATGTTTTCACTTATACATGTCTGTTATGCTCTGGTTTCTGCTCTCTCTGTGAATTTTTTTTTTTTGTATGGATGTGCTTTAAGAAGAATGCCCCTTCTGATTCTTTTTTCCAAATGGGTTACTTCATGGATCTGTTAAAGAAAGTAATGGTGTAATCTGATGAATTGGCACAACTGAGGTTGGAAGAAATGAAAACATTTTACACTGGATTTTCCTCTGACAGGATGAGGAATTATAGTCTAACTAGCATGTAACGAATGGAGGATTTGAGTTCCTTTTGATACAAAGGGTGTTGTGGTTTGACACTGGCCAGATGCCAGGAACCCACGAAAAAGCTGCTCACTCACCCTTCCCTGCTCCACAGATGGACAGAGGAGAGAAAAATTTAACAAAGGGTTCAGGAGTTGAGATAAGGACTGGGAGAAAACACTCCAAGGGCAAAACAGGCTCAACTTAATGATATAAAGTGAATTTATTACTACCAAGATCAGAGCAGGAGAATAAGAAGTAAAATAAGCCCTTAAAAACACCCTTTTCCCCCCCAACCCGTCCCTCCTTCCCATCAATGGCACAGGGAAGCGGGGTGGGGGTTTTGGTCAGTTCATCACCCAAGATTTTCTTCCTCTGCTCAGGGAGAGAAGTCGTTTCCCTGCTGCACCGTGGGGTCCCCTCCCACGGGAGACAGTTCTCCGCGAACTCCTCCAGCGTGGGTCCAAGCTCACGAGCAGCAGTCCTCCCAAAACTGCTGCAACGTGAATTCCTCCCACGGGCAAACAGTCCTCCCAAAGCTGCTGCAGCATAGGTCAGACTTCCACGGGATGCAGTCCTCCAAGGACAGGCTGCTCCAGCCTGGAAGCAAGGCCTCTCTCTCCATGGGACTCCAACCGGACCACAGCCTCCTCCAGGCATCCACCCGCTCCAGTGTGGACACCTCCCTCACGGGCTGCCGGTGGATCTCTGCATTCCCTGTGGACCTCCATGGGCTGCAGGGGGACAACATGGCTCCACCATGGTCCTCACCACAGGCTGCAGGGACATCTTGGCTCCGGTGCCTGGAGCATTTTCATCCCCTCCTCCTTCACTGACCTTGGTATCTCCATTGTTGTTTCTCTCACATATTCTCACCTCCTCCTCTTCTCTAGCTGGAATTAAAACTGTGCCACCAATTTTGTTTTGATTTCTTCTTAAATATGTTTTCACAGAGGCTTTAACACCATCGCTAATTGGCCCAGCCTTGGCCAGCGGCACGTCCATCATCAGAGCCATCAGGGATTGGCTCTGCTGGACATGTTGGAAGCTTCCAGCAGCCTCTCACAGAAGCCACCTCTGTGGCCCTCCCCTGCTCCCAGAAACCAGGCCCTGCAAAACATACACATTCTACCCCTTGCCTCTGTGAATCACATAATTAAGAATTATCATTAAAATCCACATTCAACACACAATTTTCACCTAGAACAACAAAAAACAACTAAACTAAACAGAAGAAAAAATTCCCCACACCAAAAGCAAAATAATGTCATCACAACACAGAACAAAAAATGGACAAATTACACAAAATCCACCCCTGGACCCTTCGCTACAATTACAAAACAAATTCCCACGAACATTCTACTTGATAACACTATTTAATACTTATTTTGCCTGTTACTTTCTCCCAGTTAGTATCCTTATCTCAAAATCCGCATAACTCGAACCGTCCTCTGCTACCAAAAACTGATAACACTATTTACCATTTACTGTAGCATGATACATATATATATAAAAAACTGCCTTTATTTTGCCTCACATTGGTGTGCCAAAAAGGACTGTAGTGTCTTGACCTTGGCTGGGTGCCAGGTGCCCACTAAGCCATTCTATCACTCCCTTTCCCAGTGGGACAGGGGAGAGAATAAGRTGAAAAACAACCAGTAGGTTGAGATAAGGCAGTTTTATTAAAGCGACAGAAAGAAACAAGCAAAGGTCTGCGCGCGTAGAAGCAAAAGGAAAAAAAGTTAATCTCTACTTCCCATCAGCGAGCGATGTTCGGACACTTACCAGGAAGCAGGGCCTCAGCATGCGTAGCGGTTGCTCCGGAAGGCAAATATTACAGAATAACGAATGCCCCCTCGTTCCTCCTCTCTCCCTCAGCTTTTATATCTGAGTATGGTGCAAATGGTATGGAATAAGGGGTGGAGATTGTATTGGGTCTGACTGAGGTAGAGTTCAGCAGCCCTCCCAGTGCTGTGCTTTGCATTGGGAGCTGGAAGGGTGTTGATAACACAGCAGTGTTTTGGCTACTGCTGAGCAGCGCTGTCCCTCTAACACTCCTTCCCCCATCAAGGGGTTGGGAGTGGGCAAGATTCTGGGAGGGGACACAACCAGGCCAGCTGACCCAAATTAAGCAAAGGGATATTCCATACCATATGAYGTCAGCTCAGATATAAAAGCTGAGGGAGAGAGGAGGAACGGGGGGGCATTCGTTATTCTGTAATGTTTGCCTTCCGGAGCAACCGCTACGCGTGCTGAGGCCCTGCTTCCCGGTAAGTGTCCGAACATCGCTCGCTGATGGGAAGTAGAGATTAACTTTTTTTCATTTTGCTTATGCGCACGCAGACCTTTGCTTGTTTCTTTCTGTCGCTTTAATAAAACTGCCTTATCTCAACCTACTGGTTGTTTTTCATCTTATTCTCTCCCCTGTCCCACTGGGAAAGGGAGTGATAGAATGGCTTAGTGGGCACCTGGCACCCAGTCAAGGTCAAGCCACTACAAAGGGCTAAGCCAAAAAGCTTAGAATTCAACAACTTAGGAGTTGTTGAATTTGCATCCCTAATGATGACGCTGGCCAATGTCGGGGACAAGCGGTTATTTATTCACCAAGAATGTCGGAAGAACCAAAAACTTTCCAGAGTTTATATACATTGCAACACAAAGGCTTCCCATAGCCCCCCCCATTGTTAAGTCCCAATTTTTCATCTTATTGTTCTAACTACTAAAATATCTAATCCAGCTCTAGTTAAAGGATAACTTAAAGCTTCGCTGCTTTAACAATACTATATTAATTTTAATTTCTTAGCTAAACAATTCTCAATTAATTTCTGCAGGTGGGTTACTGTGGCATATGAATGCGAGAGACACAAGCTGAGAGCAAGTGAATCTATATTTTGCAAAGTTAAGACAGTATTGATACATTTTAGTGTGAGACAGTGTGAGAAACTATTCAGCAGTTTTTTCAAGGGCCAATTTCAGGCCCCTAATAAATCTGTCGGTTTGACAAGTTGTTAGCTTCTTCTCAGAGCCAGGCCAGCAAAACAGGATGCTTTTCCTGCTTTCAGGTTTTTGTGCGATCAGCATTCTTCATTCTTGTTGCTGCAGCCTTCCTGGTAGTAGAGGATGGCTTCCTGTTCAGTCCCACATCTCATCCTTTTGTTTTTATTAGGTTCATAGATAAAGCTAGGGTAACCATGACTTGTTTTTGTGTGCTTTTAACAGCTCTGACTATGTTGAAAAGGACAGGACAGAAGATTAAAAAGGATATCATTGCCAGACAACCTAGTCCAATGAAAACTGAAACTCGTAAATTTATTCCCGAAAACCTATTTTTCGGATTCAGCCAAGGGAGATCATTTTTCCGAGCTGTCAACACTTTTTGTTCCTTCAGACTTTGTAAGGTTCTAAGTTTATCCTTCAATTGAGTGTGAAGTGACTGGATATTCTGTTGCAAGCTTTTATCAAAGGCCCCTTGGAGGTGGTTCTTAACTGACTCCCATTTCTGTTCCGTGTCATTCCATGGAGGAGGAGTGACACATAAAGATTTATGGATATGTTACCAATCACAGTGCAGGAACAGACCAGTTTTTTGGGCCTCAACTCTCTCGCCTACCCATAAAAGAGCACTTTCCAGGGCGTCTAATCTGGCCATTATTTCTTTATCAATGTTTTCTTGTGTTTGTAATTCTTTTGTGACATTAGTTAGAGCTTGCCCCACAGTGTGGGCAGTTTGAATGGAACGAGTTAAGGCAGTGATGGCTACAGAAGCTGTGGTTAATACTATCACAGCAGAAACAATAACAAAAATTAGCCAACCTAGAAATCTGCAAACCCGTTTCTTACTCGTTTGGATTTCCTCTAGGACTAGTCAAGCTAATTGTGAAAGGCTGTTTTGCCCTTCCCAAGCCCGAGTCAGATTTACAGGTACCCAAATTTCAGATCTTCTTTTAAATGGAAGAAAGACAGAATAGTTACGCATATCTTCATAGGTTACACGATTTGAAAACAAAAGAATCAGCAGATAAAAAATGCAAACCATTTCTATAATCTATCGAAAAATCATTAGCTAAAGCAAAGACATATGGGTGTGAAGTACAAGTCATTAGTAATTGGTCTTCTAGCAGTGTTAAGTTAGCAATTGTAGCGTTCTTATGATGCCCGAAAAGATAGGCCAAAGATAAAACCCGATAGACTGGTGTCTATTGAGCAGGTATTTGTTTATTACAGCACCGGTGGTGAGGGGGATCTCTCCACCTAACTCACCCACCTTTGTTATGTGTCGTGGCTTATTTATACAGTAGGTACTGCTGAATATCATTATGTCATTACAACATCATCATATATGTGCCGGAAAAAATTTACATACTGTTATGGCATGGCCATAAATAGTTCTTTTGCACTGCGCTTGCGCCTCCCCAATTTAGGTGGTCTCGGGGGTCTTCTCTGATGAAGGCTCAAGGTCTTCCTCGCATCTGAACTTTTCAACTTTGTCTTCAGAGCATGCGCAGTTATGGTGAAATAGTCCTTTCTGGATCCAATCGGTCTGAATTCTTTCACTTTGTGGATAATTGGCTTTATCTCTGCCAGCTTTTCATCAGTACGTCCTGTAGCTTTCCAGTATAGCTATACTTGACTAATTTATAGCTTTACTTGTCTATCTTGAAACTATCCACCTGGTGAGTTTCTGCTTATTTAAGCATTAAGCAACTAATTAGTTACATACTGACTATTACATGGTATAGAAAGTTATGATATAGGTATAAAAAGTTAATTCAGGTTATATAGGTATATTCAGGTTATATAGGTATATTCAGGTTATATAGGTATAAAAAGCTATAATTCAGATAGAAAGTTATAATTCAGGTTATATAAGCATCTTGTAACTTTGATACAGGTTATATAGACATCACTTATCTAATTTTACTTGGTATATCTTATTGCCAAAAGCAGGTAACAACATTTTCCACAAATTTTTATACACACAGGACTGATTATTACCTAAATAATACTGAATTAATGATCTGGCCATCCCACCATCATGCCAAACAATGCTGTGGTTTGCCTTTTGGGATGGGAAAATGTTCGAGTTGGTCCCATTTTCTCTAAAGATACCATGTGGTCCCCAATCAATTACCTTCACATACTGTAAGAATTGTTGTTCTGGCTGTTGTCCTATACATGATGTCCATTCCAAATGCCGTATATTGTAAAACGACATTTGGGGAAATGTGGTGGAGTGGCATTCACAGATTTGTTGGAGGTAGACAGAATGGCTGGCAATGTAATAGCGGTCAATTTTCTTGCAGTCTCCGAGTGTACATAGATTAAATGTAATTGCGTAGAAAAGTTAGCACAAGGTCAAGGTAAAGAGGTACTTGTTTGATTCCACGTTAAGCATATAGGCGGTAAATCAGTAACAAACATATTATTAATAATATATGTATCTACAATGTCCTTATCTAGGGGAGGAAGCCAAGTTCCTCCTACCCATTCTGTTCCATTGTTGCTGAGGGGAGGTTCTGGATCCCACCAAGTCAGAGGATGAAAAATTGGCGGCTGAATTATGTGTGCCCAGTAGATTCTTTCTTCTGCCACTTGATGGCAGTATAGCAGTAGAAAGATGACAAGACTCGTTGTCCTTGGCTGGGTTTGATGTATCTCGCTGGGAGCCAATATGGTCCCGTAGGTAAAGAAACACATCCGTAACCTCTCCTCCAAGCTAACAGTGAAACTGGACCTTTCCACTGACCGCTATGTACATCTTTGTATGTGACTTCTGGGTAAACTCCTTCTCCATCAGCAGTCTGACCTAGGCATCTTTGATAGGCTGTTAAGTCATGTCTCACGGAGAGATTTAAAAAATTTAAAACATCGGTTGCTTTGTCAAGCTGCTCTTGAGGGAGCATACCTACCAGGTTCCCCCTTTTTTGTTTCTGTAGCATGTTTTTCAATGTATAATGTGCCCTTTCCACTATGGCTTGTCCGGTGGGGAATGGGGAATACCTGTAACATGTTTGATCCCCCAAGTGTGGAAAAACTCTTGTGTTTTGTGAAATGTATATGCAGGTCTGTTTTCTGTTTTTATCTGTTGAGGCACGCATCCAATGTCGGGTGGCATCTCTCGATTTCTCACCTTTGTGTGCTGTCGCTATTATGAATCCTGAAAAGGTATCAATGGAAACATGGACATATTTAAAAGTCCCACAGCTCGATATGTGTGTTACATCTGTTTGCCAAATGCCATTAGGTTTTAACCTTCGTGGGTTTGTCCCTAATGTTTGTGGCAAAGAGTCTGTTGACATTGTGAGCGAGTATTCACTACATCCCGTGCCTGTGGCAAAGTTAAACCGAATTGTTTGGCTAGAGATCGGGCATTTTGATGACAGAAATCATGAGAAAGTTTTGCCTGCCCTAATTTTTGTGGTACAGTGACTGTCATGGCGAGGGCATCTGCTCTCGCATTACCTTCCACTATAGGTCCAGGCAGAGTGGTGTGTGACCTAAGGTGCAGAATGTAATATTCATGAGACCTGTGAAGTAAAAAGTTGTACAAGGTGGTTAATAACACAAAAAGATCCTTGTTAGAGACTTCTTTCAGGAACGAATGCTCAATTCTCTCGATTCCTGTAACATAAAGAGAATCACAAACAATGTTAATAGGTTCCTGTGAAAAAAGGCAAAATGCTTCTACCACGGCTGCTAGTTCGACTAGCTGGGTAGATACAGGTTGAAAGGTTATCAAATGTTCCCACTGTCCCTTATCATTTTTCCACAGGGTGACAGCTTTGTGTGTCTTTCCTGATCCATCAGTGAAAACAGTCTTTGCATCAGGGATGGGTGTTTTTGACTGTAATCACCGTGGTTTGAAGGGAAGGTCCTTAAAGGACTATAGCAATACATGTCGAGGCATCGAATTAATAAACTGTCCATTATAGTCCGCAAGAGCAATTTGAAATGACAGTGAGTCTCTGAATAGATTTTCTAATTCTGTCGCAGTAACAGGAAGATGTATTACTGCTGGATCATATCCTGTCAGGCTCTGGCATCGGAATCATCCCATCGACAGCAGTCGAATAAGCATCTCAACTCGGGTGGTTACAGTTTTTGTGAAAGTGTGGGGCAAAAAAATCCACTCTAATAGCCAGAGATGATGTTCCTGTACATCACATTGTCCAATAAGAGCATAAGGTTGAAAAGATTGTAGAACTAGTAACAACCGTAAAGGCAAATTCGGGTCCCGACCTGTGGCAAAGGATTTATTAATCTTGTCACTCACATATGCCAAAGCCTCTTGGGCAGTCTTTGTTAACTGCCTAGGGGAGGAAAGAGCTGGGTTCCCTTTTAACAACTGAAATAGAGGGGATAATTTTTCTGTGGTGATTCCCAAAAAAGGGCGAATCCAATTGATAGTGCCTAATAGCTTTTGCAAATCATTCAATGTGTGTATGTCGGTTTTAAAGTTACTGGCTGTGGGGTGACTGTTGTCTCTAATAATTTGAAACCCAAGTATTTCCAGGGGGGTTCTGTTTGGATTTTTTCTGCAGCTATGCACAGGCCTCTTCTGGCAAATGTTACTTTTAAAGCAGCAAGACAGTTGTATAGTAATAGAGAATTGTCAGAAGCAATTAAAATATCGTCCATGTAGTGATACATCAAAACAGACCGATATTTTTGCCCTACTGGTTGTATCGCTGCATGAATGACGAACTGACAGATAGTAGGGCTGTTTTTCATTCCTTGAGGTAGCACAATCCAGTGGTATCGTTCCATGGGGGTTTCATGACTGACAGATGGTAAGGAAAAGGCAAGTTTAGGTGCATCGTCAGGATGTAAAGGAATTGCAAAAAAGCAGTCTTTAAAATCAATTATCACTAATTCCCAGTGTTCTGGAATCATTGTGGGGTTAGGTATTCCTGGCCGTAATGCCCCCATAGGTGAAATGACTGCATTGCTTGCTCTGAGATCCTGTAAAAGTCTCCACTTTCCTGATTTCTTAGGAATAACGAAAATAGGTGTGTTCCATGGACTTGTGGAAGAAACTATGTGATCCAAATGTAATTGTTCTTGTACAAGGGTTCTGGCTTGATGAAGCTGCTCGTTTTTCAGGGGCCATTGGTCTATCCAGATTGGCTTGTTTGAAAGCCAAGGCAATTTAAGAAGCGGCTTTACATCAATGGCCCCTATCAAAAATGTGTTGAAATGATCAAACCCCGTTTTGTCATGTGCCCAGGATAGGGAGTACATACGGCCACAAGGTGGCAGTCTTGCCCTCCGGGCCGATAATCTTCAGTTCTTTTGTAGATTGCCAGGGAATTTGTTGTCCTCCGACACCTGCTACGATCGCAGTTGAAGGTGCCAGGGGCCAATAAGGGGGCCATTCCTTTTGGGATATGATGGAAACATCTGCGCCAATGTCGACTAAACCTGTAAAATACTTAGAATCTATTCGACAGGTGAGTAATGGTTGTTTGACGTCGGCGATTCCTAACACGGACCCTGCTTGGCGCAAGCAAAGCCACACGGACAATGTTGTGTACGAGCAAAATCAACTTTATGAGAGTACATGTGGTTTATATACGTTCTTTCGGTCACCCGTCTCATTCCTTATATGGTATTCTTTTGGTCACCCAACCAATCACACATCTCAGTCCTTATATGGGTTTCAGTCTCATCTATCCCAGGGTTCCACCTTCACCAGGGCCAAAAGCCTGCCACCACTACCAGCTCTAGCGGGGGCCCTTGGTCCCACATCTCCCCCTTTCTGTTCAACCATCATTATTTGCTTCATTGATCCATCAATCAGTCTCCGCACATATTGAATCAAACAAGGCAAACATATCATTATAATCAACAACACCCCCAGTACATACATTCCCACTTTAATAACATTCTTAACCCAGTCAATAATTCCCCAGCCTCCGAAAGGGCTGTGGAGAGACATAAATGTCAAAAAAGCCATAACTATTTTAAGCCATGTAAAACTTTTGAAAGGGGAGCATGGGTCCCCTGTCCTCCCTCCAACGCTCCTTCCACACACAATGGTACGGGGAGAGCCCATACTTCCACCCACACACTAAAGTTAACACGATACAGGTTCTTCTTCTCCGCCATCACAGAGGGTCTGGTCGGGTCCGGCGAGGGGGGTTGCGGGTGCCTCCGTCTCAGCGTCAGAGTCATCGTTCGATGTGGATGACGAGATGCGCTCCTGCACTGGGCAGACGTATCGTGCAGGCACCCATTTAGGACCTGTATCTGTGGAAAGGCAAGCATAACCTCTTCCCCATGTTATAAGAGGGTAGGGTCCCAGGACCTTGTAACTTTGACACAGGTTATATAGACATCAAGTCCCCCCTTTCTTTATTCCTTTGCGAATTCTTTCACAAGTTATATTGTGGTCTCTGCCTGCATTTCTTGAAAATATGTTCCTCTTTCGATTCTATGCCTCAACTGGTAACTTTTCCAGTCATCATAAGAAGACGTAGTCCGTTTGCAACACCACAGAAAACATTGACTGAATACACAGGTACAGAGAATAATTAGGCCTAAAAACAAAATTCCCATGCATAATTCTTTTAGCCAATTGAAATCTGGGAACCAAGACGTAAGTTTGTTCCATAGGTGGGTTGACCAGGTTGTATCATCCTTTGTTACTTCATGAAGTACCCTTGCATGTTGCCAGATTGTATGTATATCTGTTTCTATTTGCCCTGACTGATCCACATAGGTACAGCAACTAGTGTTTACTAGTGTACAAACTCCTCCCATTTGTGCTGTAATCATATCCAATACCATTCGATTTTGAAATACCACGTCTTTTAGGGAATTGACTTCTATTTGCAACCGTCCAATGGCATCTGTTGTAGTATTTGCAATTATTTCCGTTTCCGCTGAGGTGTTCACTATTGCCTTTTCTAACTGTGCTATTCCTAGAGGAGACAACAAGGCTCTGACGAAGCTATGGAAACCTGTATTATATCTAATTAGAGGGTTGGATGGTACATTTTGATTAAATCGATTTTTCCAAACTTTTCTCCAAATTCCCCTAACAATCCCTGTAATTGAATTAGTGTGATTTATCATCTGTACAGGCGGAACAAGATACCCCACGGTGCAGTGTCCTGTCCAATTTCCAGGTAATTGCTTATGGGCTATTCCATTTCCGCACAACCACCAATAATCATCTGGCAAATCACAACTCACTGTAATTTTTACTAAGAGGTCGCAGGTATGCCTGGCATACAAATAGTTCTGCCATTGTTGTGAGGGGGGACAAGTAAAGATATGTTGAACCAGCTCCATGGTAGGGGAACAATTTTGGTCCAGTTGCTAGTGTTTTTAAAATAACCAAAGTTGGGTCCTGCATAATTTAATTCTATATAAGTAACAGATTGATTGACAAGCGTTAACTGGAAAGGAGGCATTCCCATAGGGGAGCCTGGTCGCTCACATTGATGTTTGTGTTCATACAGGGAATACGGGCTTAACTCAGTCTGATTACTAGAGGGCACCCCCAACAACGGTGAGCGTAACTGGTGTACCTCTCCACACAACCAGCAATCCCTTATCCCAGTATGGTTAGTTATTGATTCAAGCAAAGACACATAGCTATTAACATTGAAGGTTGTAGTAACTTGCCATAAAACAACAAAGCATAACAATGTATTCATGGTTTACGGCTGATTTTCAGCTTCAGTCCCTCAGTATCAACAGTTGTTGCAGTCCATGGTTTAACAGGAGATTTCTTCACTTGGGTATAATGGATCCAGGTAGGTTTCTCTTTTACACGAACTGCAGTGAAGGTTGTCAGAAGAACTTGAAAAGGTCCGTCCCACTTCTCCTATAGAGGATCACCTGAAAAATTCTTAACATATACCCAGTCACCAGGATCAATTGTATGCAATTTATGATTTGGCTGCTTAGGTTGATTTTCAAACACGGTATTAAATTTCTGATGCAATTGTTTGTTTATTGCCTTTAAATATTCACAGATATATTGATTGCCTACTTGAGCCAAATTTTCATCATGAGTAGCATTCAATCCATAAGGTCTACCATAAAGATTTTCGAATGGGCTAACTTTTTCTTTTGATCTAAGTTTCACCCTGAGTCGCACAAGGGTGATAGGTAGAGCTTGGTACCAATACAAATTGGTTTCTTGGCAAATTTTTGCTATTTGTTGTTTAATCATGTGGTTCATTTTTTCTACTCGGCCACTAGCTTGTGGCCTGTAGGGGGTGTGAAGTTGCCACTGAATTCCTAACACTTTGCTGATTGCTTGCACAATTTGTGCACAAAAATGTGTTCCCCTATCAGAGGAAATTTCCCTGGGTACTCCGAACCTAGGGGTGATTTCATTTAGCAATGCTTTTACCACTTCTCGAACTTTGTTTGTTCTACAAGGGAATGCCTCTGGCCACCCAGAAAAGGTGTCAGTTAGCACCAATAGATACCTGAAACTCCCCTTTCTTGGGAGTTCAGAAAAATCTATTTGCCCTACTTCCCCTGGAAAAGTTCCCTTGTTAATCACTCCTTGTTCTAGCCTAACTGTTGTATTTGGATTGTTCTTTAAGCAAATGTCACATTGTGATGTTACTTCCTTAATGACTTCTAGCAAACGTGGGCCTGCAACTCGTGCTCTGAGATATTGGTAGAGGGGGTCTACTCCCCAATGAGTCTTGTCATGTTCAGATTTCACATAGTGTTTTAAAGTTTTTTCAGGTATTACTAATTGGCCGGTTTCTAACTGTCCCCATCCATTCTCTAGAAGTTTCCCTTTATTGTCTTGTATCCATTCGTAATCTGATGGCTGATAATTTACTGGTTGCCCAGTATCTACTTCAGTGGGTATCAGAGCAGTCACCACTGATTAATTTCTTTCAGCGGACAGCCTGGCTTCATAATCTGCCAGTCTGTTACCTTCCTCAGGGAGAGTGTTACCTCTGGAGTGTCCCTGGCAATGCATAATTGCCACCTGTGATGGGAGTTTCACTGCTTCGAGGAGTCTGAGAACGTCGGTTGCATATTTGACGACTTTCTTTTGCGCTGTTAGGAGTCCTCTTTCTCTCCAAATTGCGCCATGAGCATGTACAATTCCATAAGCATATTTGGAGTCTGTCCAAATATTGGTGATTTTTCCCTTGGCTAGCTCTAATGCTTGGGTTAGAGCTATCAGCTCAGCCTTTTGAGCTGAAGTTCCTGCAGGTAATGGATTTGACTCAATTACCTCAGAGACAGTGGTAACAGCATTCCCAGCCATCCGCGTCCCTTGTTTCATGAAACTGCTGCCATCAGTAAACCAGTTGTCAGCATCTGGGACAGGTTCTTCTTTCAGATCTGGGCGGCTGGAGTACAGTCTCGATGGTTTCCAGGCAATCGTGCACCACTGGTTCAGCTTTAGATTTCCTTTGCAGAAAGGAAGCAGGATTAACAATCTTAGTTACTTGAATGTCAATGTCATCAGATTTGGCCAGAACCGCTTGATATTTCAGAAATCTTGAAGGAGACAACCAGTGATTTCCTTTCTGCTCTAGGACAACTGACGCTGTGTGACACTAGAATGGTCATCTTTTGTCCTAGCATGAATTTTCTTGCTTCCTCAATGTTCATTATAACTGCTGCAACTGCTCTAAGGCAGGCAGGCCACCCCTTGCTCACAGTGTCAAGTTGCTTGGAGAAATGCTACTGCTCTTTTATAGGGGCCCAACCGCTGTGCCAAAACTCCCAGAGCTATCCCCTGCCTCTCATGTGAGAACAGCCAAAAAGGCTTACTCACGTCAGCAAGTCCGAGGGCTGGAGCTCTCATAAGTTCACACTTCAATTCTTTGAAGGCCTTGTCAGCTTCRGGAGTCCATACCACAGCATTCTTAGAGATCTTTACCAGTTCGTATAAAGGCCTCACAATCAGTCCATAGYTGTATATCCACAACCGACACCAACCTGTCATTCCAAGGAAAGTGYGAAGTTCTCTTACAGTTTGTGGCATAGGTGTGGCCCTGCATTTTGCAGTTCTTCAGATGTGCAGTGTTTTTGGTTCGGCGAAATAGTTTCTCACGCACTTTTGTATAAACATGGATTGTTGACCTAACCAGCAAAGATTGTTAAGAATTCCTAACCTATATGATAGACAATTCTATTGACCAGTGGACAGCAGGAGGTGGCATTCCTATCCTCCAATCCACGGTGGTTTCTGAATACATATAAATAAAGTCAGGGCAGAGGCCGGCTCTCTCTCCTTCCTTCCTTTTGGCCTCTGCCTGTTGGAGAACCCTGACAGCTGTCTCCGTGTGCTTATTCGAACCCGAGAACAACATCTGGTTGGCCCGTACGGTTTCGTAAGTTGTCAGGGGGTTTTCTCCCCAGGTAGTTAGGGCCGTTTGAAATGGATATATCGAATTTGTCATGTGATGCCTTGGCATTG
>JACAXG010000842.1:3724-26932 GCA_018881555.1 Amblyornis subalaris | reverse complement strand
ATCCACCATAGTGGTGTAGTGTGTCGTTGGCCCGAGTGACCCGGGAGAGGCCGGGTTGCCGTGCTGTCGTCTCAGACCCAGGGCGCCTGCCTTCATTCGGGAGGCAACAGCAGTCACAGGTTGAGGTACCTGGCAGATGGCCTCTTTTCTGTCTGTTCCCAATTTCTGCTGTCCTGGAATTATTTCAAACCCTAGGCAGGTAACTCGCTGTTTCATGATTTGAGCTTTTTCCTAAGGTACTTTGTAGCCTCCTTGGCCTGGGAAATTTAGAAGACTGATAGTCAATTCTGTGCACTTTTCATTAGTTTCAGTTGCTAGTAAGATGTCACCAACCTACTGCAGGACCAATTCTTCCAGATTCTCCCTCTTCTGAATCTCTAATTCTTTTGCCAATTGATTCCCAAAAATTGGTGAGCTAATTTTAAATCTTTGTGGTAATACAGTCCAGGTAAACTGAGTCTTCTGACCAGTTCTGGGATTTTCCCACTCAAAGGCAAAAATGCCCTAACTTTACTTATTGAGAGGTATGCAAAAGAAGGCATCCTTCAAGTCTGTTACCGTAAACCACTGATGATATTCTGTTAACTGGCAAAATGGGTGTGTTATATTCTGATTCACATTCCATCACTAATCCAAATTCCCTGAAATTCTCTATTAGACTCTGGATTCCCCTTCTAGATTCTAATTTTAAAGGATATTGTTTCTGCCTTACTGGTTTTGATCCAGATTTTAGGGTAATGCTTACAGGCTGAGATCGCCAGGAATGTCCTGGAGTTCCACTGGCCCAAACCAAAGATGTTACCGCATTTCTATGGCTTCCAGTATTCCTCCAGAATTGTCTGGTTCTGATATTCCCAGCAACATAAAAATTCTTGCCTCAATGGCTTTTAGTCTCATATACCAATAATTGTACTTCTCCATCTTTAAATATATAATCCAGGAACAGGTCTCTTCCCAAAAGAGGAATCAAACACTCTGGTGAGTTATCAATAATTTGCCAAATTTAAAATTAATAGTGTTAAAGAATCCTTATTTCCCTGTTGCACCAACAATATTTACAGTTTCTTAACTTAGTTTTCTTTGGTTCATATTTAGATCCAGTGTCTATTAAAAGTTAATTTTCTCTTTTCTCCTTCTCCAGCTGTATGGTTACCAGGGGTTCAGCTGGGGTGCTGGGGTTCCACCCCCAGTTCCCATCAGTCTTGATGTAGGGGTAGCTTTGCTACCTCCGCCCCCTTCAACTTCTAGGGACTTTGGTGTCTAAAACCTTTACAATATGCACACTGATTCAGCTTCAGTCCTCCCTGGAAAGACCTATGTCTTTCTCTCCTTTCTCTCTCCAGCTCCCATTTTCTTTCTCTTTCTGCCCTTTTCCTATCTCCTTGATAGCCCTCACCTCTTGTTTTCCCATCCCCTTCTCATCCTGCTTTTTACTTCCTGCTTACCTTCTACTTTCTTGTTCCCGCTCTTGCTTTCTCACTTCCTGTGGAATCTAATAGACTATCCAGCAGAAAATGGTTTCAAATACTTTAGTTACTCTCGTACACCCAGACATACAATAGACACACACAAACAACAATAGAGAGATAGTGCACAGAGACTTAGGGACAAAGACAGACACAGCACAGACACAATGCACTGAGAGCACACACTGTGTACACAACTCTTATTGAAGTCTATTATTAAAGACTGTTCAGGCCACTTCTAAAAGTTTTTCTGGGTCATGAGAGTCTGGTTCTTCCAGTTCTTGTAACTTCCTTTTAATATCCGGTGCTGAGTTCCCTATGAATATGGAAGCCAGCTGTGCAGCTTCCCCAGGTTTCTCTGGATTGAGATTGGTGTATCTCCTGGCAGCTACCTTAAGGCGCTCCTCAAATTCGTTCTGTGTCTCATGAGGTCCTTGTTTCACCTCGAAGTTTAGACCAATTAATTACCTTTGACATTTAAAGCCAAATAATATCTATCTTTGATATTGTTCCAGTAAAACCCTCCCTTTCCTGGTGTTGGGATCCCAATGGGGGTCCCAGGAGGGAGAATGCTCTTCAGCAGTTCCTGGTAACCTCCCCTTTGTGTCTATCCTGTCCACCTCCTTCCTAGCAGTCCTGAGTACCACCTCTTTCTGTAGAATCTAATAGATTATCCAGCAGAACTTGGATCTCCCCCCAGTCTGGATTTTGAGTTTTGAGAATGGTTTCAAATACTTTAGCTACCCTCTCTGGATCTTCTCTATAGGCTCCTGCCCATCTCACCCATGCCTCCAGATCCATGGGGGAGAAAGGTACCTTTACCACGACTGGGCCATGAGATCTCACCCTCTCCTGGAGCGGAGTTATCACCTCCCGTTCACCCCTTTCTTTCTTACTCTCTTCCTGTTTACCCCTCTCCAACTTACCATCTTCCTGTCTGCTCACTTCCTGTTTCCCCCAGGTCCACCCCACCATTAGGCTTGAAAGTAACTCCTGGCTCCTTCCTGACTGCCCATCTGTGGAGGCCGGTGGGCCTGGCTACAGAGAGACCACGAGGGTCCCCTGGAGGGAGGAATCCTAAGTGACACCTCCATGTTAGGGAGACAGAAAAGGCCTCTCCCAGGATGCCTTGTTTTATTATGTTAATGTACCCCAGTTCTGTTTCCCAGGTTGGCCCATTGGCCTCCCTGCCCCTTTCTACCCTATATGTCCCGGTTCCAGAAGATTCTCCCTTCCCTGTTCTCCCATTGGTCCTTGCTCCCTCACCACTCCCTCTGTGTCTCCCCATTGGCTCCCACACCCTAGCCCCTCCTGTGTACCGCCCCTGTGCCCTCAGATTATTGGCCCTGATGCTCTCTCTCTGCCCCTACCGACTCCGTATATAACCCTGGACCCTCCCTTATCCCTCGTCTTTGTCCCTGGACCCCTTCACGTGGCTGGAATAAATCTCTCCCATGGAACCCTATACAAAGACCCTTCCTGCCTCTTTGCTGTCGATCCTGTTTTTGATACAGCTATCCGGGGTGTGTGTGTGTGAGTGTGTTGACCCTGCCGAGCGGCTTCCAGCTGGAGACGCTTTCGGAAGGTTGTGGCACCCACCATCTCTGCCCGCCGCAACAAGTGGGGCCCAAACAGGGACCTCTTCGGAGTCTCCCTGAAAGTGTCTCCAGCAGTTTGTGCTGCTGGAAGCTCGCGTTTGGAGCTGCCACTTCCCCGCAGAGAGTCCTGAGTTTTATCAGGGTGATCCAAGGGTGACCGGCAACCCTCTGGGGAAGAGAGGATCGGTCGAGAATCGATGGACCACCCAGAGAATTTCTGTTGACCCCGTTTGGTGAGTGAGAGATATCGGGTCTCTTTTCTGTCTTTTTGTGAAGCTTTTTCTCTTGGGTATTGGAAGAGTGGGAGATGGGGGCTAGGTTGGCCCATCCCCAGCAGGAAGTTTATTCCCAAGTTAAGGGAGCCCTTGTTCGGGGAAATTTTTGTTTTTCGAGGGGAGACTTAAAACGTTTCATTCATTGGTTGTTTAAATACTTTCCTAATATTTCATGGGATTGAGTTTTATTTGCCATTATCGTAAAATGTGTTGAGGGTATTTGGAAACGTTCGGGTTCTGTTAACCCCCAGTTAAAAAACCCTTCCCCACTTCCCTCTCCCTGTGTTCCTCAACCCTTTTCCCTGCCTCAGGAGAGATCGGGAGACGGATCCCACCCAAGGGCACAGGGTTGCTACCGTCTCCCTGACATGTCCCGATCTCCTCTGTCCCCTTCCCAGGACGGCACTGGCCATGATGTCCCAGGCTGTCCCCTAACCCTCCTGCCTATGCCCACTTACCCGGTTTTTTCACCCCCCGTTATTCCCCAAGATGGCGCCGGCAACATGGCCAGCTCCACCATTTTGTCTCCCTCTGTTCCAAGTTTTCCCGCCCTTAACCCTTCTCCACAAAATGGCGTCGGCCACATGCCATTGGTGGCCATTTTGTCGACTCCAAGTTTTCCTCCCTTAGCCCCGGCCACACAAAATGGCAGCAACCACATGGCCACAGCAGCCATTTTACAATCGTGCGACCTGCCTCCGCCCTTCCCTGCGCATGTCATCGCATCAGGCCCCTCCCCCTTCAGCTCCTCCCGTGTGTCGATGGGTATGTCTGCGTTGGGCCCCTCCCCTTCCATCGGGAATCCCTTTCCTGCCGCAGACCCCGCCTCCCCTTCCTATATCTCCACCCACTCCATTGGTGGCTCCGCCCCGGGAACCAACCCACTTCCGGTTCCCACGCTACCGGGACCGGAAGTGGGCGTGGTGACGACCGGAAGGACGCCATTTTGGCATCCACAACACCAGGCAGCTCCGGTCCACTGTAAACCCCGCACACCAGCCAGGCCCTCTCCCTCCTCTTTGGAGGAGGCGAGCAGTGACTCCCAAGATTCCGATCCGGAGTCTGGGGATCACTGGGCTGTGGTGCGTAAAAGGGCAGTGAAGGAGGGTAACTGGGACCTAGCAGATAAAATCATATCCTATGCAGCCCCCAGTTATTTATAAGAGGAGGAGGAACCCTAGGTGGGAGCCGGTCCCTTACGCACAGCTCAAAGAGCTGTGCAAGGCCGGAAAAGATTATGGGCAGGGGTCGCCTTATTTTAAAAATTTGCTCAAAATTACCTTCTCCAAGTATACCCTAGTGCCCCATGACATAAAGAATATCATATCGTGCCTCCTCTCTCCCACGGAGTACATGCTGTGGGAGAGAACTTGGAGGAAACACTTGAAGGGGCTCTTACAGTCATACAGAGGGGATGGGGCTAGGGTCCATTTTACAGTTGACCATCTTAGTGGAGAAGGTAATTTGGAGTGCCCCGAGGACCAAACACAAGACCTCCTCGAGGCTGTCCTTAAGGACATAAAAAAAGCAGCAGAGACAGCGCTGCTACAAACTCCTGATGATGCCACTCCCACCCAAAGCTTCTCTGATATCAAGCAAGGCATGGATGAGACCTTTATCAAATTTATAGACCACCTAAAAGGCTCCATTGAAAGACAGGTCGAGAACCCGGAGGCTCGCAGAGAACTGTTGTGTAAATTGGCATTAGCCAATTCAAACGGCGAGTGTAAGAAGATTTTGAGAGCCCTCCCCCTTGACCCAGAGCCCACCATCAATCAGATGATTGAGGCCTGTGCCAAGTTAACATCGACCGAGCACACGATTGCCATGGCGGTCTCAAAAGGGGTGGCAGAAGCTTTGGTGGCATCATCCAAGGACGACCAACGATGTTATCATTGGGGGGAGTTAGGACATTTCATTAAGGACTGCCCCAAGCACAAAACCATCAAGGACTCACAGCGGCCTGTGAGGTGCCCGACATCGAATTGCCCAACCTGCCAATACCATCACCAATGGCAGTCGGGAAACGGCCAGCAGAGCGGGGGACAGCCTCGCGCGATGACATCAAATGCGCAGCCGTTCCGCCCTGCCCTGCCCACTATCCCGGAGACTTGGATGCCGGAAGCTACGTTTCGGAAGACTACACGGATGAGGAGCTCTGAGTCTCCGAGGCATTCCAATGCATAGAGGTATGGACCTGGCACCAATTGGTGAGTGCCCTGTCGATTCAATTCGATGACGAGGGCACTTATAAAATCCCCACAGGAAAGTTTGGGCTCCCAGACGGCCCCAGAGACATTCTAATTATCGGAGATGGTGTAAATGGGCCAGGGGAACTCTATCATCCCCGAGGTACAAACTGTTGGCCCTAATGACAAAATATATGTGACAGTCATGTGCGATGAGCTACCTTGGTTTTTATACCGGGGGATGGCCATTGCACAATTTTTCCTCCTACCACCTGTAAGAGATGGTCCGAAAATCCCTCATCTGCCTCACGATCATCGACAAGGACAGAGACTGAAAACCCTAAAAACCCCAAAGGGAAAAGAGGACTTTTGCACAGGAGTCCTGGCCTGGCTAAGGTGGGATGTTTGCCAAGTGTTGCCTGTGGGTGTGCCCACTGAGAACTGGTGTGCATCCCTGAGGAAATTAGTACAGGTCACGATGGCACCGTTTTTGCTGCCTAGGCGGGAAGGACTGCACTGAAGCGAGAAGGAATAACCTGTCCTGTACACCCACTCCCGTATCCCAAAACAATGGGCCTCACCAAAATAGTTATAGATTTCCTCACCTCCTGGCCAGTTGCCCCCCTTCCCCCACCGTTTGCGAAAAAGAATATAAAGGGACTTTCTGAATTAACCACGACGAGATCTCCCCACGGACGACGGCGAGTCTATTGGCTGGACCACGAGGACTTCGTCTCATCTGTTGGTAGCTATTCCCCCCCTTCAATACTTTGTTTCTTTATATCTCTTTCTCCCTCTCCTCTATCGCATAATCGTGTTGTTGGCACTCAATAAAAGTGCACTGTTTGATTAAAATTGAAATCCCCTTTGTGTCTTTTGCATTCTGAGATCAGTGATCGAACCATCACAACCCCCTGCTCGTATTAGCAGATCGTGACACCACCTTACTTGGACTGCGTCCTGGAAAACCCAATGGCATTCTGGGTCAAGGTTGTGGGCCCAGATAGATCAATGGTAGAGTGTGGCTTGCTTAACAGAGGTACTAAGCTTTACCTTCCAGGGATGGCGGGCACCGGAGCGGATGTTACCATCATCGCCCGCTCTGAGTGGCCGCGGGACTGGGAACTGACTCTGGTCAATGGAGTCATCTTGGGGATTGGAGGTGCTGCAGTCTCCATGCGCAGCAAGGATACCATCGTCCTGGAGGGACCCGAGGGCTGAACTGCCACCATCAGGCCCTTTGTGGTAAGGTCGGGAATCACCTTATGGGGCAGGGACCTCTTGTCCCAATGGGGGACTCGACTAGAAATCCCATCGCCACCACGGGATTTCTAGTCGGGGTCACTGCGGAGCACGCCACCCCACCACTCACGTGGAAGACCAATGATCCGGTGTGGGTGGATCAGTGGCCCCTTTCAGCTGAAAAGCTGCGTACTCTCGAGTCCCTTGTGGAGGAGCAGCTTGCCAAGGGCCACATTGAACCAGCCAATAGCCCTTGGAACTCCCCGTCTTTGTTATTAAAAAACCTGGCAAGGACAGGTGGAGGCTCCTCCACGACCTCCGAAAGATCAATGAGGTCATTGAGGACATGGGTCCCCTGCAGCCTGGCCTACCCTCACCCTCCATGCTGCCGCACGACTGGAGACTCGCAGTCATCGACATCAAAGACTGCTTCTTTAACATCCCCCTCCATCCTAGAGACGCACCTCGGTTTGCGTTCTCAGTCCCATCCCTGAACAGGCAGGCCTCTCTAAAGCAGTACCACTGGCGTGTTCTCCCCCAGGGGATGAAGAACTCACCTTCCATCTGCCAGTGGTACAAGGCCCACATCCTCTCACCCATCCGCAAAAAATTCCCAGACACCATGATCCTCCATTATATGGACGATATATTAGTCTGCACCCGGGACCAGTCCTACCTGGACATTATACTAAACAAGACAATCAAAGCTGTGGAAGATGCCAGATTTGAGATCCGGGAAGACAAGATCCAGCAAACCTGCCCCTGGACCTACCTGGGACTCTGGATCAGTGAGCGGACCGTTGTACTCCAGCAGCTCATCATCAAAGACAACCCGAAGACCCTCCGAGACCTCCACCAGCTCTGCGGGTCTATCAACTGGGTGCATCCACTGCTGGGGATTATGATGGAGGACCTCGCGCTGCTCTTCAACCTCCTTCGAGGCAGCGAGGACCTCGACTCGCCACGCACCATCACTCTGGAGGCCCAGGAATCCATCACCAAGGTCCAGGAAGCGTTGTCATCGTGGCAGGCGCACCAGACCGATCACACTTTCCCATTCCGGTTCATCGTCCTGGTTAGGTTGCCCAGGTTCCACGGTCTCATTTTTCATTGGGACACAGAGCAAAAAGACCTGCTCTTCATCATCGAGTGGGTCTTTCTCCACAACCAACCTACCAAGACATTAACAACACCACAGGAGTTGATGGCTCAGCTTATCACCAGGGCCAGGGCACGCCTCCACACCCTTGCGGGGTGTGATTTCACATGCATTCACCTTCCATTGACCACAGGGGTTCTGGACCACTTGCTCCAGACCAACGAGCACCTCCAGTTCACCCTAGACAGCTACACAGGCCAAATGTCAATCCATAAACCCAGTCACAAACTTTTTGATTCGGTCTTTCATCTGGCCCCAAAATCACTTCAAAGTTGTACGCCTCTAAAGGCTCTGACAATGTTCGCCAACAGCTCAGGGGGATCCCACAAGTCAGTCGTGACTTGGAGGGATCCGAAGACACAGAAGTGGGAGTCTGATGTTGAGATTGTTGAAGGGTCCCCCCAAATTGCCGAACTAGCAGCCGTCGTCAGGGCTTTTGAGAGGTTCAAGGAACCCATAAATTTGATCACAGATTTGGCATATGTAGCTGGTGTAGCTGCTAGGGCCGAACAGTCTTTATTGAAAGAGATAGAAAATCCAAATTTACACAGGTTGCTTTCGAAATTGATTTACCTCCTCTCCCACCGAAAGCAACCATTTTACATAATGCATGTGAGGTCACACGCCGACCTCCCAGGGCCTATTGCGGAGGGCAATAGAAGAGCCCATGCCCTGGCCATGCCTGTGCAAGCCGCTAACATCCCTGACATCTTTGCACAGGCAAAAATGAGCCACAGCTTCTTCCATCAGAATGTGCCTGCCCTCATGCGCATGTTCCACCTACCGTGCGACCAGGCGAGGGCGGTAGTGGCCACATGCCCCAACTGTCAGCAGCACCAAGTTCCATCGTTCGGTTCCGGGGTTAATCCCCAAGGATTAAATAGCTGCCAGTTGTGGCAAACAGACGTGATGCATTACCCGTCATTTGGAAGACTCAAATACATACATGTGTCCATAAACACTTTTTCTGGATCAGCGTTTGCCTCGGCCCACACAGGAGAGAAGGCCAAAGACACCATCAGGCACTTCCTCCTCGCGTTTGCCACCTTGGGCCTTCTGCAAGAAATCAAAACTGACAACAGTCCTGCTTACACCTCCCACAAACTCCGAGACTTCTTCAATCAGTGGGGGGTGAAGCATGGCACGGGCATACCACAATCCCCAACAGGAGAGTCAATTGTTGAAAGGGCACATGATACCATCAAGTGGGTCCTTGATCAGCAGCAGGGGAGACAGAGGTTAGTCCTCCTATTGAGAGGCTCTGTAAAGCCCTTTTTACAATCAACTTCTTGAACAGCTCATTCACAGAGCCAACCCCTTCTGTATTCCGGCACTTCTCAAATTTGGCCCAAGCCAAGCTCAAGGAGAAGCTGCCGGTACTGATCAAGGAACCAGAGAGTCAACAGATATCGGGCCCTTTCCCACTAATAACCTGGGGGAGGGGGTATGCCTGTGTTTCCACACCATCAGGCCCAAGGTGGCTTCCGGGAAAAAACATCAAGCCCTATACCGGCCCGGCAAACACTGCTCCAGCGGACACTAACCCTGCCAATTCTGAGACAAATACAGGACCACCAGACAATCAAACAAGTGCGGCGTGGAGACGGAGACAGAGCAGATCTCCACCGCAGGCGCCGACCTGTCATCCCGCAACCAGGACCTCGGAGTGATAAGTCCCCAGTTTTATCCCCTGTTCCTCAGTCACGTATGCCCATACCCCTATCCCTTTATTCTTTTTTAACTCTTTTATGTAAAACCCTAGCAGAAGCACCTGCCAAAGCGAAGCCCCACCATGAGGCCCAACACTTACCTCGCTGCTGTTTTCTGGATGCACCTGACATCATCGTCCGTGGATGCTTGGACTGTGCCCCAGCTCAGAGGAATCTCACCACCCACAGCAAAAGCATCCACGCCAGCATCCAGAAACTGAAAGGACATTGAGACCTCGGGGGATGGGTTGCGGTGCTTTTGATAGTTTTTGTTGTTTTGTGAGTATTTGATTGTGTTAGATGTTTGATTTTGGGATCCCTAGGGGAGGCCTTTTTAACGAATAAAGAAGGGGGAGTTGTGGACGCCGGTGGGCCTGGCTACAGAGAGACCACGAGGGTCCCCTGGAGGGAGAAATCCTAAGTGACACCTCCAGGTTAGGGAGACAGAAAAGGCCTCTCCCAGGATGCCTTGTTTTATTATGTTAATGTACCCCAGTTCTGCTTCCCCAGTTGCCCGTTGGCCTCCCTGCCCCTTTCTACCCTATATGTCCCGATTCCAGAAGGTTCTCCCTTCCCTGTTCTCCCATTGGTCCTTGCTCCCTCACCACTCCCTCTGTGTCTCCCCATTGGCTCCCACACCCTAGCCCCACCTGTGTACCACTCCCGTGCCCTCAGATTATTGGTCCTGATGCTCTCTCTCCACCCCTACTGACTCTGTATATAACCCTGGACCCTCCCTTATCCCTCATCTTCATCCCTGGACTCCTTCACGTGGCTGGAATAAATCTCTCCCATGGAACCCTATACAAAGACCCTTCCTGCCTCTTTGCTGTCGATCCTGTTTTTGATACAGCTATCGGGGGTGTGTGTGTGTGTTTGTGTGTGTTGACCCTGCCGAGCGGCTTCCAGCTGGAGACGCTTTCGGAAGGTTGCAGCACCCACCATCTCTGTCCGCTGAGACACCCATCTCCTCCTTGCACTCCCCCAGACAAACCCTCTATCTCCCTGTCTTCCACATCTGGTGCCACCATCATCTTTACATCATCCTCTCGTCCGATACTGCAGGAGGGACAGCATTGCTTCATTGTCCTATCCTTTGCCCTTTCCTTTTACAAAGTTAAACATGAGGGAGTCTGAAGGGGCAGGTAGGCACCCCTTTTGCAATTCTGGGTGACTTCTCACCTTAAAGAATAAATCTATGTAAAGCACTTAATCATACTTTCCTTTCATTCTACAGAACAGCATCAGCTGTAAAAGGGTGTTATAATCTAAGGTTCCATTCTCTGGCCACCGAGCCTGGCTGTTTAACTTCTATATTGGCCATGAACGATTACAATATTGGATTAATCTAGGTTTGCTTAGTGACCTTCCTCCTATCTTTTTCCAGTGGTTCAAAATACATTTCAATGGAGAAATTGGAATATCATCTCCCACTTTAGTTTTAGAAGAAACTGCCCTCATATTCAGTAATTACAAGTACATGAGCTATTACCTTAGAGGAGCATGATGGTGACTCCTGGGTTTAAATGGCACACGGGGTGGGGGGAGAGGGTGATGGCCAAACCCGCAATCACTTAAATTGACACAAGAGGGCGCTCCGAGACAACAAATGCAATTTCACTTATGAACGCATACACAAAATTCAAAATTCTAACTAAATACAAAAAATCTCAGGAAACTCACAGCAAACTCATTCACACGTCAACACTCTTTAAATTTGTAACACAGGCCATGTGTTCATATGCCAGCAAACTCAAATTAACACACGACACACACAAACACTCAAAGTCCAAGAAGAATGCAAGGAATGCAAAGCAATTGAACAGACTTTACAAACACACTCCAAGAAAAAGGCAAAGAATGCAAAACAAAGACTTTACCACTCTCCAGCTGGAGCTGGGCACCGCTTGTGAAGTAAGCCTGGTTTGAGGTGGTTTTTTTTGTTTTTTTTTCTTTTCTCTGCCCTAATCACGATAACAGCGGCACTACAAAATAGCGAAACTACGAGCTTGGTTTGATGATACCTCCAGGGGACACCTCTAATCTTACCAGGGGACCAGACCCCTCTTCCCTCTTCCTTTTCCAGGGGACATAACCCTAATATCTTACAGACTGAAATCCAGAAGGGGAGAAACTCCCAGGGGGGTAAAATATCGAAAACCCCCCCTTCTTCTCCTTTTTTTGGCAAGCTTACCCACGGGGTATGCAGCCCAGGTTACCTGTGAACCCCCCCATTTCCTGTTCCAGAGCCTCAAACCCCCCTTTCCAGTAACTCTCATATATCTCTTACCAATAACCCCAAAATAACTTAAATGATGCCTTTACTCACCCAGAGATTCTGCCTGAGCCCCAGGAGACAATCAGAAGTCAAAGCTCTCCCCGAGAATCCCTCAGAGACAGCTGGAGATCTGTTGGCCACAGACCCTCCGGGGCTCAAGGCTAAGGTCCCACCTGGGTTGCCAAGTTACTGTTACCAAATGTCTGAAATATCGGAATCAAACTCTCCAACACTAAAATTGTGTTGAAAAAGGCATCATTTAATTCAGGCCTGAGCTGCACGCAGGAGAGTCTACCCTAACATGGACACATGATTCTACAAGAGGGTTACTTATATACAGTCATTACATGCATAGTACAATTTGCCTATTCCCATAAATCCCACCCCAAGTTCCCAGAGATTCAGTCCTTTGTTTTGTCTATCACTGCATTCTTGGGCCAGTTGTCTTCTTCCTGTCTCCCAACTGTCCTTGCTGAAGGCAGCTTTCGCAGGCCTTGTTTCTCTGCTAAAAGTTTTCACAGGCACTGTAAAAATTGTATTAGCCCTTTTGGGATCAGGATCAGTCACTGGGCTGAACCTATCTTCTCCCCTGTAGGGATGCCTATTGGGTAAGAAATGTATTCTATGTGTGCTGAATTTTTATCTCAAGCCAGCTTTTGTTAGGGATTAAACATTATCCGTATATTGCTTTGAATACGTTTTTGCAGACAGATACTATAACTGGCAATCTTCGAACCTTATCCTGTCAAAATTTTATATTAATAAAGAGTGTTATTCTGTGAACTGTTAGTGTGAGTACTTCAAGGGTGCTGGCAGTTGCTGGCAACGGGGAACATACGTGACTATTGAGACCTGGGAGGGAGTCTCCCTTATGCTGTTGGCGTGTGTTCCTATATAAGTCATTCAAACTGCCCTCTGACCCAGTGGACTGCTCATTGAAGTGTCCCCATAACGGGACACTGACAGACTGATCAAACAAAGGGTTGGAGAAAATCTCTCCTTATCATGTGATGGGACAATCCCTAATGAGTTTGCAAATATCAGAAAGGGCAAGGAAGGTGGTGAGTAAAGCATGCTCCCATTCCCCATAAAAGGCTTGTGCACTTTGTCACCCCTTGCTAACAAAATGGATTGGTTTAGGGGCATGCACCTCTTTCCTGGAACAATCCCCATCAAGCACTATTTTCACTGTAGCGGACCCTGAGTTCAAGTCTGATGGTAGGGGTGAAGAGTCTCAAAAACTGATACTGTAAAATGCTTTGTAGAAGAAGGGTTAGGGCCTGTTGATGACTCATGTTCTTGTTCCATGTGGAATGTTTGCACAGCAAGGAATAAAAAGGATGGGCTAGCTGACTAAAACCAGGGACACAGGCATGTCCAAAGTGCCTAGAAGGCTCTGGAGATCATGTTTGGCAGAGGGAGTAGGTAAAGATAAAACAGATTGCAAAACACTTTCAAGAATACCTTTGGTACCAGCACACAAGGACACTCCTAAGAAAATTAGTTTTTTGACAGGACCTTGGCAAGTACTGGGAGGAATAGAAAGATTCTAGTGTTCTTTGAGGGTTGAAATTAAGAGGGTTATATCTCATGCAACATTCACATGAAGGTCTGCCCAGCAGAATGTCATCGATATACCAATGGTGAGAAACATCAGGAGTGGGAGAAATTTCAGCTAAGGCTAAGGCCTCAGTAGTCAGTGGTCAGACAATGATACCCATTGGGTTTGCACACTGGCGAGATAGGGCTGTTAAAAGGGGAGTGTGTGTGAACAACTATTCCTTGTTCTTCCATTTCTGTGAGAAGGGAGGTGGTAGGGTTTGAATTTCACAAGATATTGTCATAAATTAACAACATGGGAAAGTGGAGGTAGGGAAGGTTCTTCTTGGAGTACCCAAACTAGCTAGAGGTTTGGTTCACAGTGCTCAGAAATATTATATAAGGCATACTTGCCTCACATCCTGTTAATCTCTATTCCATCTCCCCTAATGTTGCACAGTCTGTTCACTTTTTCCTGCATCTCCTCAACTTGGCAACACAGCTTGTCAGCCAAAGCACACCTGCAGTCAAGGACGCTGCCTTTGCCTGTCATAGCCTCAGGGAGAGGCCTCAGGCACTTCCTGCAACCTGAGACCTGGAAAGCTGCATTTTTCCTCTGGAGCTTGTTACTCTCAAAATCTTGTTTACAGGCAAAGAGGAAGCACACTTCATATAGAAGTCAAGAATTTGTTGTTAGCATAATTGAATAAGGGTCGAGATCTAATTGTTACAGAAAAAGAAAGAAATAATGCAGTTAAAATTCTATATACATCTAAGTTTCTACACCTTTTCCTGATGTTATGTTCTGCTCCTCTGCTCCAAGGTCAGTGGCTTCATACTAGTGTTCATTGTAGGGGTGTTATGGTGAATTGTCAGCATCTTGAGTTCTTTGCTGGGAGGAATATGATGAATGTGTGAGCCAACAGACAGGATGCAGGAGCAACCACAAAACCACATACGAAATGCAAAGAATAAATATATTTTCGTTACCTTGTGGACCTGGAGATCCACAAAACAGCACCTAAGCAGGGGCACACCAGCAGGAAAGCAGGCACTGCAGAGCTCGATCCTTGCTAGAGGATCATCAAAGCTGCTGGTTTTGCCTATATATCAGAGATTCATGCAGGCGTAATTTATCACTGAGCTTTGATATTTCCCACAGCACGGCAGGAATCTCAAGCATGTTTGATAGGGTGCTTTTGAATCTATCACAGGTCTATGTTATCTAAACACTACTTTTTGAACACACAGGACTAAACAACGATTAGTATGATATATGTGTTTTTCTACATCCCAGCTGCAAGTCACTTGACCCTGTTTACAATCTTCCATTATTTTCCCATATTCTATGCCCTTTCTCAAGGGACCACTTCTGCTGGGGCTGGCAAAGCTGTAGGTATCTATTTTGGCTTCTAGGGTGTAGGGCAGAGCAATTTACAGAGGCACACAATAAACACATAGAAAAAGAAATAAACGTACCTCTACAATAGAGCTTTGAATCAGGTGTCCTATTCATCCTGTCAGGGAACTAAACCACTCAGCCAGCCAGGCACCACCAGTAGATTGTTTCATTTGATGCATTAAGTCCTGGAGGTATTGAATGTCATCCTCTATGCTGGCTAATTCATCAGTAATGTTGAAGAAACACATGCCTTCAAAATCAGAGCAGCGTTTATGGTGTCAAAGAAGGAGATAGTCCACCGCCAATAGATTTTGCAATGTTCATTGGCATATAGCTGTTACCTACTCGGAAAAAATAGCAATGAGAAACACTAATATCAAAATCACTTAGTATAATTCTGTAATACAGCTACTGTGGTTGGCATGCCAATGAAACATTGTCAAAAGATCTGAAGCTGTTAATCTGTGTGAGTTGACACAGGCAGGTAGCCAGAACAACCACAAGACCACAGTTGAAATGCAAAGAGTAAATTTATTTTGATGCCTTATCAGGACTACCTAAAAGAGAGAGACTCGACAATGATCAAAAGGTTAAAAAGTGGTGGTGTTTATTTGAAGGCCTTCAGGTACATTCAGGGCAGTCAAAGCTCACTCGGGGGGGGGCTTACACCCCAGGCGGACCCCCTGAGATCTGCTCCCCAAGATAGACCACCCAAGATGGACGACTGGTCATGAGTTCTCCATAGTCTTATATGTTTGGTCTATTAGCATATTGGGGCCAGATCTTCCAATTAGAGCTTTAGGTAATGAAGTAATTCACCCCAAGTTTGCTCCCCCTTCATCAACAGCTGTTTACATCTCTTGGGCCTGAAGCAGTAAGGTGTCCTTGAAGTCCAGGCCTGAAGATGGATTGTTTTGTCTAAAGGCAGTAGCTAACACTTTTATATGAGCTTTAGAGTTACACACTAAGAATTGCAGGGTTACAAGTATATGAAAAATATAAAAGCCAAAATCCTAAGGCATCAATTTCATTTCCTCGCTAACTGGAAGATCCTGAAGCAACACCCAGGCAGAGACATGTATTGGGTCTGACTGAGGTAGAGTTCAGCAGCCCTCCCAGTGCTGTGCTTTGCATTGGAAGCTGGAAGGGTGTTGATAACACAGCAGTGTTTTGGCTACTGCTGAGCAGCGCTGTCCCTCTAATGTTCCTTCCCCCATCAAGGGGTTGGGAGTGGGCAAGATCCTGGGAGGGGACACAACCAGGCCAGCTGACCCAAGTTAACCAAAGGGATATTCCATACCATATGATGTCAGCTCAGGTATAAAAGCTAAGGGAGAGATGAGGAACGGGGGGGGAGCATTCATTATCCTGTAATGTTTGCCTTCCGGAGCAACCACTACGTGTGCTGAGGCCCTGCTTCCCAGGAAGTGTCCAAACATCGCTCGCTGATGGGAAGTAGAGATTGACCTTTATTTTCCTTTTTGCTTATGAGCGCACAGATCTTTGCTTGTTTCCATCTGTCACTTTAATAAACTGCCTTATCTCAACCCACTGGTTATTTCTTCCATCTTATTCTTGCCCTGTCCCACTGAGAAAGGGAATGATAGAGCAGCTTAGTGGACACCTGGCACCCAGCCGAAGTCAAACCACTACAGCCTTTTTGCGCACCAACGTGGGGCAAGATAAAAGCAGTTTTTTATATATATATTGCATGCTATAGTAAATGGTAAACAGTAGTTATCAAGTAGCAAGCTCCTGTGCGGCACACGGCACTTGGCAGCCGCACTGCTTATCTCTTTATTTTGCTAAGTTTGGGAACATGTTCAGACAAACAATGATGATGAGTGAATATGACTCCTTCCCGCTGCCCAGGGTGGATTTGAATGTGGATGATTTTGTACTGCAGACTTCCACGGTCCTTGCTCATCCTTACATAAGCTGTTTGATACTGTTAATAATACTGGCTAATACTGTCCTCACACTATGGAATTCATGGAATCTGTCATCATCCTCGTGTAAAAGAAAACAAGCTTTAGGTGATGAGCTATTAAAATCTGCCCTGAGGCATCCAGTTCCTGGGTGGCAGGGAGCATGGAAGGATTTGGTCAGGTTCCTAGGGCGGTTATCACCTCCCATTGCCTGGGATTTTATGCCTGAACAGCTAAACAACCCTAACAAACTGACCTATCGACTGATAAAAGGGTCCCTTGTTTCCCCCATGAACCCCAGCAGCTTCTCGCCTGGTACTGGGGCCTGGCCTGGGCCTATCGAGCCACTGTTCAATACTCTCAGAGGGCTGTGGTTGAGGCAGGAACCCAAACTGCATTTGAGGACACTATGGCTGAGACAGGGACTCAAACCACAACAACTACAGCTGAGACAGGGACTCAAGTTACAGCAACTATGGCTGGGACAGGGACTCAAACCACAACAACTATGGCTGGGACAGGGACTCAAACCACAGCAAATACAGTAATTGCGCCAGTACTGAAAACAAAAAAAAGGACGAGGCAAGTTGCAGGCCCATACCGCCGATTAGTAAAGGAAGAAGAAGAAGAAGGAGAGGAAAAAGTAGTAGAAAAGGAGGGATTAGATACAGAGGCAGACCCTTCAACAAAGAAATCAAAGGGAGTGAGGCAAATCAAACATGAAACCGAAGTTACTCAGTCCCTGACCTCATCAGAACTTCGAGATCTGCCAAAAGATTACAGTCGCCAGCCAGGTGAGTGGATTTCTGCCTGGCTGCTTCGATGCTGGGATAATGGGGCCGAGTCAGCAACTAGAAGGTCATGAAGCCCAACAGCCGGGATCCCTTGCTAAAGATCGGGAAATTGAAAGAGGAATTGGAAAAGAAGGACCAATTTGCAGCCTTTGGAAAAGGCTTCTCTCAAGCTTGAGGGCAAGATGTTCATTTAAGGAAGATCTGGCGAAATTCCCAGGGAAGTGGTCCAATGCAGATGAAGGTATCCAGTACCTGAGAGAACTAGCAGTGCTGGAAGTCGTCTATAGCAATCTGAAAAATGACAGTGTCTCTAAAGATCCAGAGGATGTCCCTTGCACATTGGCCATGTGGAGGAAGGTGGTCCAAGGTTCCCCTGCACCATATTCCAGCAGCTTGGTAGCACTGTATTACCCACAAATGGATACACCAGCTGTTGAGGTGGTTTCCTCCTGGCTCCGAAATGTGGAAGAAACTCTAGGTACTTCCTCATCCCTATGAGCTAGCACCCCAGGTTTTAGGTGCAGCCCAAGAGATCGCTCCTCTCCTACCCTGGTCAGAGGAAAGGGAAGCCCCAAGCACAGGCCACGTAATGAACTATGGTACTTTCTGCGTGAGCAGGGGAGGACGAGGAAGTGGGATGGTGAACCCACGTCTAAGCTGCAAGCTCGTGCCTGTGAACTGAGAGGGAAGAGAGCTGTTAAGAAGGTGCCACCCAATAAGACTGTCAGTGTAGTTGCTGCACAGAGACAAGAAGAAAATCAGCAATCTCCCAGAAACAAAAGAACTAAAATACTTTCCTACAACCCTGGCGAGGGAACCTCTGATCTGGCATCAGAAAGGTCAGATAGTGAATACTCTGACCAAGAACAGGAATAGAGGGTCCCTGCCTTCGGCCAGGAGGAGGAAAGGGATGAGCTGGTATATTGGACTGTGTGGGTTTGATGGCCTGGCACATCAAATCCACAGAAGTATAAAGCTTTAGTAGATACAGGTGCACAGTGTACACTGATGTCATCAAGGCACAAGAGTGCAGAATCCATCTGGATCTCTGGAGTGACAGGGAGATGCCGGGAGTTGTCTGTATTAGAGGCTGAGGTGAGCTTAACAGGGGACAAATGGCAAAAGCACCCCATTGTGACTGGCCCAGAGGCCCCTTGTATCCTTGGCATCGACTACCTATGAAGAGGGTACTTCAAGGACCCAAAAGGGTATCGATGGGCTTTTGGTGTAGCTACAGTGACTACAGAGAAGATCAAACTGTTATCCACCCTGCCTGGCCTCTCAGATCCCTTCATTGTAGGATTGCTGCAGGTTGAAGACCAACAAGTGCCAATTGCTACCAGGACAGTGCACAGGCAGCAGTATCGCACCAACAGAGACTGTAACCCCCATCCATGAACTGATTTGTTGACTGGAGAGCCAAGGAGTAATTAGCAGAACTCGTTCACCCTTTAATAGCCCCATATGGCCAGTGCAAAAGTCTAATGGGGAATGGAGGCTTACAGTAGACTATCGGGGCCTGAATGAAGTCACACCACCTCTGAGTGCTGTCGTACCAGACATTTTGGAACTTCAATATGAGTTGGAGTCAAAGGCAGCCAAATGGTACACTACAATTGATATCGCTAATGCATTTTTCTCAATCTCTCTGGCGGCAGAGTGCAGGCCACAATTTGCTTTCACCTGGAGGGGTGTCCAATACACCTGGAACCGACTGCCCCAGGGGTGGAAACACAGCCCCACCATCTGCCATGGACTGATCCAGACTGCACTGGAACAGGGTGCAGCTCCAGAACACATACAATATATTGATGATATCATTGTGCGGGGAAACACAGCAGAAGTTGTTTCTGGGAAAGGAAAGAAAATAATCCAAATTCTTCTGAAAGCTGGTCTTGCCATAAAACAAAGTAAGGTAAAGAGACCCGCACAGGAGATCCAGTTCTTGGGAATATAATGGCAGGATGGACGCCATCATGTACCTACAGAGATGGTTAAAAAAATTGCAGCTATGTCTCCACCAGCTAACAAGAAGGAATCACAAGCTTTCCTACGCCTTGTGGGGTTCTGGAGAATGCACATTCCAGGTTATAGTCAGCTTGTGAGCCCCCTCTATCGAGTGACCCGGAAGAAGAACCATTTCGAGTGGGGCCTTGAGCAACAACAGGCCTTTGAGCAGATCAAACAAGAAATAGCTCATGCAGTTGCTCTTGGACCTGTTCGAACAGGACCAGCTGTGCGAAACATACTCTACACTGCAGCTGGGGAGCAGGGCCTCACCTGGAGCCTCTGGCAAAGGGCCTCAGGAGAAACCCAAGGCCGACCATTAGGATTCTGGAGCCGGAGTTATAGAGGATCAGAAGCCCACTATACTCCAACTGAAAAAGAGATACTAGCAGCTTATGAGGGGATTCGAGCTGCCTCAGAAGTTGTTGGGAAAGAAGCGTGTCTCCTCTTGGCACCGCGATTGCCCATCCTGCATTGGATGTTCAAGGGAAACTTCCCCTCAACACATCACGCAACCAGCGCTACATGGAGTAAGTGGATAGCATTAATTACACAACGAGCCCAAATGGGAAAACCCAGTTTCCCAGGAATCCTAGAAGAGATTTTGGATTGGCCAGAAGCCAGAGATTTTGGAGCATTGCCTGAGAAGGTAACTCATGCCCAAGAAGCACCACCATATAACGAGTTACCAGAAAATGAAAGAGGCTATGCTCCATTTATGGATAGATCCTGCCGTGTGATAGGAAACCATCGTAGATGGAAAGCTGCTGTGTGGAGTCCCACATGACAAGTCATTGAGGCTGCTGAAGGGCAAGGAGAATCAAGCCAATTTGCAGAAGTGAAAGCCATTCAACTAGCCCTGGAGATTGCTGAGCGAGAAAAGTGACCCATACTCTATACCGACTCCTGGATGGTGGCTAATGCTCTATGGGGGTGGCTGCAGCAATGGAAGAAGAACAACTGGCAATGCAGGGGTAAACCCATCTGGGCTGCTGCACTGCGGCAGGACATCACTGCACGGGTAGAAAACATGACTCTGAAAGTACGTCATGTAGATGCACATGTGCCCAAAAGTAGTGCCACTGAGGAACACCAAAACAATGAATGGGTAGATAAGGCTGCCAAAATCGGAATAGCTCAGGTAGACCTAGACTGGGAGAGAAAGGGGGAGCTATTTATAGCTCAATGGGCCCATGAAACATCAGGGCATCTTGGAAGAGATGCTACATACAGATGGGCTCGTGATCGAGGGGTGGATCTAACCATGGAGGCCATCACACAAGTCATCCACCAACATGAAACGTGCCGCCATCAAGCAAGCCACACGAGTGAAGTGTCCCTGGAATAGAGGGCGGTGGCTGTGTTGTAAGGTATTTGAGCCCTGAAACGTGCCCCAGCCAAATCATCCTCAGTTATTCTTATCAGAGCCCTCAGGAATTCATCAAGGTTACTGAAATGTAAACTGCGCTAAATTGGGAAAGAAAAGCTGAAGAACAGAATACCAAGACAGCAAGAAGTAGATAAAGACTCTGCCGCACTGGACTAGAACCAATCATATTTTCTAGAAGGTGCATGCAGAGCACATGGACAAGATAGAGGGACCAATCAAATAATGCGTGATCGCGTGGACAGTAGTTCTAAAATGTATAAGTAGAGTGTAATGTAAACAATAAAGCGTCTTCTGTGTAATCATATTGATTCGTTGTTCAGAAGTCCTGAGCTCCTGTATATTGGTGACCCTGCGACGTGATAACGCTGCGATAATGAAGCAGACCAGCAGACCCTTTGGATTTTGAAGGGAGGTTCTGTGGAGTGAAAAGGCGGGAGGCCCCAGTCGGGTCTGCCGCGGCTGGACCGCGGCAGGAGGAGTCGGAGGACGGCTCCATCGGAGTCCAGGAGCCGAAGAAAGCTCCTGGGAAAAGAGCTCTGGAAAAAACACGCTGCAGCGGGTACACCCAAAGAGGTGAGCATCTGGGGGCTGGAGCATGGGAAAGGGACTGTCAAAAGAAGAACAGGACACCTTCAGGGTCCTCCAGCATATTCTCTCCAAGAGAGAAATTAACTATGACCCAGAGGTCTTGAAAAGACTGTTAAGATGGGGTCGGGAGAGAGGATTTTTTGCCACCCTTGGGAGTGTTGTCAACGACTTAGAATGGGAGAGACTGGGAATTGCTCTCTGGGCTGCTGTAAGTGATGGATTGGTAGAAACTAAGGGACTTAGCACGGTATGGAAGACAATAATAATGGTGCTGAGGCAAATTGAAGCCGAAAAAACAGCTGCGGCAGGGGCAGCGGCCCGTCTAGAGCCAGGCAGTCCTGCGGCTGCCTTTCCGACATATGCACGTGAATTCTTTGGGGGAGCAGACCCAGTTATACCATCCCTACTTTCTGCACCCCCAGAGACGGAGTTACAGGCTCCGCAGCCCACTCCAGGACCAGAAAAAATGGAAGGAGATGAGCCGCCCCCCCCACAGCTGCCAGAATTACCTACGAAATGTCCCGTGGTTTCCCCTGAAGAGTTAACAATAGCTCTGGGAGGGCGCATGTATCTCCTGCTTCCCCCCTTGCGGCCTGACTCACTGCGGCTTGGCCAGAGCAAGGATCACAAGGCCCGGCTCCCCAGCGGGGGAGGCCCCAGTGGGGGGTCCGTCCGCCCTGCGACTCCTGCTGAGGAAACAACTTGGCGAACAGAGAAGGGGGGAAAACAGCAGGAGCGAGAAGGGGAAGAGGGGAAGTTTCAGCCGGGGCAAAAGTTAGACCAGAATCGGGGAATGCGACGATTGACTGATCCCCCGGCTCGAGGCCCGGAGCAGAAAAAAGAAAGCCCTGACCGTGGGTGCCCAAGCCGCCCTGTGCCCGATAATCCTGCTTGGCAGTGGCAAGGGATTATACGGGAAGCCCTGATCGAGAGTGAGTTTATTCCACAAGCGTTCCCGGTAATCACTACCCCTGGTAACCCAAATCAACACCAGTGGGTGGGGCTGGATTGGAAGCTCGTCCGAGAAGGGCAGAAAGCTGTGATGGAGTATGGATTATCTAATTCATACATGCAAACCTTGTTGGACCACATTTTTACTAGTGGTTTAATGGCTCCGTTTGATTGTAGAAAGCTGGCAGAAATCTTTTTAAAACCCACACAGAGACTGCTATGGCAAGCGGACTGGGAAAGGCGTGTAGAAACCGCCATGGTTGGAAATCTTGAACTCCCTGAAGGAGACCCTCGGCAGTTTGCCACCCCAGACATGATGCTGGGGAAAGGGCCTTTTACTGACCCGCAAGCCCAGGCACGTTTACATCCAGCAATTTTGCAGCAGTCTCAGCAGCTAGCTCGGGAGGCATTCCATGCCGTCCCAGACATGGGACTTCCGTCACCATCCTATACAACTGTTAAGCAAGAGGCAAAAGAGATTTTCATGAGTTTCATAGATTGCCTTAAAAGTGCACTTGATCGAGTTCCAGGAATGTCTCCAGATGTAAAAACTGCCTTGGGAATGCAATTGGCAGTAGAAAATGCTAACCCTACCTGCAAGAGGATCCTGCAAACCTTGCCTCGGACTGTCAGTTTGGTGAACATGGTTGAAGCTTGCTCCAAGGTTGGAACTCCAGAGGAAAAAGCCAGTTA